>KE524778.1:202754-390292 GCA_000441895.2 Anopheles sinensis | reverse complement strand
ACACCACATGAAAGGTGATGGGTTCGGATCACGAGTCTGGTACCTTCCCGCTATTACTAACGGCGGACCATCGATCTTCAATACACCAATAGAATGAGTCACAGTAAATTTCCTCGCAGGTAAAGGTATAAATTGAAAAAAATAATTTTATTGGAAATCATCGGATCTGCAGCCAGCTGGAACGTTAAGTATCTTTAATCGTTCGTGGCTAGAGAATTACCTCAGGCTTTTTATGTGAGTCAACACGTCGTTGTTTCAGGCTTTTTATGTGAGTCAGTGCGGCAAGCGCGCAGGTAAGATGCATTACGTGGGAAGCGTGGAACCATCATCGTAGAAGTCCTAGTTAAGGAATGCACCGAGAAGCGCGAATATTCGAATGTAGCGAATGCGACGCATGCGGGGAAATGCACCGAACGCCGTAAGCCACAAACTCAGGCGCATGAAACCTAGAAGCATCGAGTTTAGGTTACACCAAGTGCGCGACGTCTAGGTCGAGCTTCTTGCTTGACAGAAGAATTCATATCTCAACATGTTTCATCGTCAATCGATGAAAACAAACGTGGGAAATCCTGCGTTAGCTTGTTTTCTTCCGAATCGTGGGAAGGGCTGGGGAAGCTGGATCCGTAAATCGGTTACGTTTGTTGCAAAGCTGAGGAGATAAGCAGGAGAGGTTGGATGAAGGTGTCGGCCCAGCGGGAATCGTCAAATAGTATATAAGTACCCGAAATACTATAACAAAGGCTTGCAGTTTTGACCTGGAAATGCCAGGGGACACTTGATAACAACCGGTGTTGTCTTTTAATTTAAGTTTCGTTCTTCATTATTTGGAATCTCGTCGGGAGTTTTGCTCAACGTCTTCGTCCACATTCGGGGTTAAAATGTGGTTTTTACGAGGAAATTGAGAGGTTTCGGTCGCCGGCTATCACACTGTATGATGGGGGCGCCTGGTACCTACGCAGCTGCATCTAACCGAGCAAGTAGACAGCGTATGAAATTTTCAGTAAAAATACTTGTAAAAATATTGTTTTATTTTTTGTTTTAATGCAAAAACTGGTCCTTATGAATACATAATCAAAACAAGTTTCTTATTTTCTATAAACTCTTAATGCAAAAGCAAAGAAAAAACTCAAACAGCACAGTAATAAGCATTTCTATAACGAAGTTCAAAGAGGCAGATGAAAATGTGCGATGGAATCTGTTGCAACAAACATTCATTCATTTATATGCCCAACCGTTACACCATCAGGAACTACTTCAGTGCAGTTATCGATACATTTGCAGCTTTTACCCGACCCGTTTCGTGGGTTGGGGAGGCACATCGAGCTCTTGGGACAATTACTGTTGTCAATGGCGCAAGGACTGTAAACCATCGGACACACAACTGTAACTGCATTAAGAGTAACAATATCGCCTGTCCTATTGAATCTGATCGGTTGTTGACGTTCTCTCCGATGGTTCACGCTTTCTATCGTGCTACTGCAACATTAAAAGAAAATTAAATTAAAGATAAGCAAGTTCGTTATCAATAGACTACTTTTCAACACAAAACTTACTTCTCAAAATCAGTCCAATAAAAATTCGCATCTGTAATCGCCAAGTTACTAGGGTTGGTGATATTTGTGACGATCGTTCGGACCTGCTTGGTACGAGTATCGATACACTCGATTTTGAATGTTCCTTGGTCAACATAGCATAGTTCTCCAGTGGCCAAAGAAACCCTCATATCACTGATCCTAAGAACACTCGAATCTAACAAGACTTCTGCTTCCGATCCATCGAGATTCGACCACTCGATTCCGACGCTTTCATTTATCCAAAAGAGTTTACCTTTTAATGGATCGACGGCCATTAAGCCATCTTGAACCACTAGAGTGTTTACCGTTGCACGTAAAGCCGGATTGTCTAAATTTGCAACCTCGATCACTTGTTTTTCTAAGTCCACCCAGTATAGATGACGGGAGATCCAGTCCACAGCAAGATGTGTTGGTTCTTCGAGATCCTTCGTGATGAATGGTTTCTTATCTGTTCCATCGTACTTTGCACTGAAAATCGTCCGTGTTCCAAGTTCGGTCCAGTAGAACCTGCTCTCTACACAATCATAATCAAATCCGCCTAGTACAGTCTTGTTCGAATCTTCAAAAATACTGAAGGGTGAATCACCGTTTATCGGGATGCGGATGATATTATTCTTCGTTCGAGCTATCAAGAAACCATGATCAATACGACTTGCGGAATTACACATAGTATCTTTGTTTATCATTCCGTTCGTGCATGGTTCCAGTTCCTTCAGCCATTTTGCGATGTTAGTGTACCGTAAAACCCACTCTCGGTATTTGCTCACATCTGTAAACACCGTAGGCTTGGTACTGTCGCAAACGTCATCTTCAGTATTGTTTCGGCTAGAACTGAATGACACAATTCCTCGCAAGTGCCATGTGCCATCAATGTTGAAAAACATGCCTCCTCCACTATCTCCGTGACAGGCACTGACATTGTTCCTTCCTCTTGCACAGAACATATCCCTGGTCAAGTGATTTCCGTACGTTTTTGGGTCGTATTCAATACATGATTCAGTATCCAGTACGGTTAAGTTTGCCTCCTGTAGCTTATCAGATAAGTCACCGTAGACATTGAAACCGAATCCAATGACGGTCCCGCTTGTTCCAACGATTCGGTTCTGATCACTATCCGCACTCCAGATTGGCACAGGTTGTACCCGGTTTGTTATGTTTATAGGAGGGGATAATTTAAGGATAGCAATATCATTGGCTAAGCTCGTTCGATTGTATTCAGGATGGATAATAATTTCCTCCACATTCGACACTTGTACACCTTTGGTAATTCCATCCACATATTTACTGCCACTGCGCACTACTATTTTATCATCATGTATAGCAGTAAAGCTTTCAGTAGCGTTGTTGTAAAAACAATGAGCAGCTAAAATGTTGAAACGGAAAAGAAGTAAGAAGCCGGTTTGATTATACATGTCTGTATCTTACACTTACCCGTTAGGACAGTTTCCTTGTCAATTATGGATCCTCCACAAAAGTAGCTCGTATTGTTTTTTCGTCCCTTATGTATCGATGCATGCCATGGCCATTTTTCTTTCTTCGATTCCATACTATTACGTAAAAATGATGTGATGGTCGTTCTGCTGTTCAAACTTGTTGATGGAATGGTTTTGCTATCGATTTGAGTAAAATAGGCGCAGGTTACCAGATAACAAATCACGAACTGAATCCAAAATTCACAATTTTTGTAAAATTTGCAGTCTACGCATGATGATATTTTAAAATGCCTCATGTTTGTTCGATCTGCATCAATTGAAACACAAAACACGAATGAAGTCGCCTTGATCTTGTATCTTGCAAAGACCACATCACACTCGTCAGCTTAAGATTAGGTATAACTGGTTTTACCAGTCGGTTCATCACCTCATCAATTCAGTGAGCGAGAAGCAATGCACAAAAAAACCGCACATCACAGTATAACACAAACACAATGCTTGTGATGACGATGTCCTATGTTTGTTTCGAAAATTGGTTGATTTTTAAGATGATTGGTGAAACAAAGAAAAGTTGAATAATCAAAGATAATTATTTCAATCAAGTTAATTAAAATACATAAAATTGTTGTTTTTTTTAAATCATTCATGATCATGATTTAATCACCATCTGTTTCCAACGGAAGTAGTTCTGGATGACAGCATAGAAAAGAAAGCTTCAGTCGATCTTCCATACAAGTTGCATCCAAATGCAGCATTGCGTGCCAAGAGCTTTTATTCTGCTTTGTACGGAATTTCATCTATACTTTGTTAATTTATGTTTTTCATTTTCCGTTGTGTTTTCCTTCAGACGTTCGCGCAGCTTCACCCATACACAGACAAATATGTGCTAGCTCGTACGGAACATCAATGCTTCTGTCTCCCACAACCCCCCGGTCAACTCCTCATCACCTTAATGAATTTCGTATTTATTAGCCTGCACGGAACAGATTTCGGAATATGCAAATTATGCGCGTCTTTGGCTCGTGCGCTTCTACCATCGGCGAACGTGGAACTCATTTCGCTCCCTGCCTTGTGTTGTGACCACTTTAGCATAATGCCTAACGAGCGAACAACACGCCGGGCGGAACATGCCGACACACGAGCATCGGCTTTGGCATGATCAAAATTCTAATCAACCTCCAACCGACGAGGGCTCCACGTGTGCGATCGTACATCGAACGTCCATTAACGTCGTCGGCGGCGGTCGAACGGCGCGCTACGGAAGCTGCAATTGAAATGTTTACAAATCGTCCCGCTCGTCGTTAACTCGTCGAATCGATCGGCATCGTCGGCGCACGTTTGGTGGGCTCCTTACTTTCTCAAACTTCCATGCTCGAAGCTCGGCTTGCAATCCGTTCCGTTGGACTTTTTACTTCCCCTTATCGTCGCTTGCCGACGGAGCGGATACACGCACGGTATTTTAATTATTCCGCAAAATCGTGTTGAGGGAAAACACTCCCATCCGGTCCCTTTTGCGCAAGGGAGGGCTTATCTTATCGGGCGGTTTATATTCAATTACTTACGCTTTAAAGCCTTCATTGGCTGTCGAACCGTTCCTTGGCGATCGGCTTTCTCGATCGAACTCGCTCGCTTTCAAACAGGTTTGCCATGGTGACCTCCGCACAAGTCCTCCACTGCGTAACACAGAAGTACAACCACTTCGACGGATTCGGTTCGATTTGGGAGCTGAAAATGCTTTTAACATTCCTAGGTGGGCCACCACCGATGGCACGTACCACAGAAGTCCCAAATAACAAAAAATGTAATAAAAAATAAAACCTATACCTCGGGAAGTCCTTCTCAGTCGTGTCCCATCGTTGCCCTTATCAGAAGACATTCTTTTCATTTACCTGTTTTACCGTTTTCCATGCTTCATCCGTAAAGAGTAACAATCGAAGGATAGTGTGAGCGACAGAAAAAGAGAAAAAAGAGAAAACAAAACCTCCTCCACTGCGCAAATGAAGCCCGGGAAAAGGATTCTGATCCAAAAAGGAGCAAAAATTAAGCACGACGGAGCGTCGAGTGGAGGAGTCTCAAAAACCGGTAAATTAACGACTCATCCATTCGTGACAATTCGCTGCGGGGAGCGGTAAGGGCAGAGGAAAATAAGCAAGGAAAGTAGGCTCGGGATGTGCGGACGAGTTCCGATAAGCGTGACACTAATGCTTAAATTGGTTGTCTCGTGAAACTTGCATCCCTCCGTGATCGTCCCCTCGCTCGCTCTGGACGCTTTCGATTATTGCTCGAAAAAGCGGACCGAGATTGACCGGTTTCTTCACGATTCCTGGTGGTGGTGATGCCCGAAGACAAAGTAATAATAATTTAGCCCTCACCTCGCCACCACCCAACCGCTCCGGGATGGCACCGATAAGAACCGATCGATTTAATGTTTTCATTCTCGCCGTTCATTTTGTCACCAAACGGTGGAACGTTTGTTTTTTTGATGAGGATTTTTCTTTAGCAAAATGCTTTCCGTCGGAGGGAATTCTTCGGGAGCCGCTTTGAAAGATTGTTGTTTTATTGTGAGTTAAATAAGTGTTTTCTTCAAACTATCCTTAAGAGTCTATACCGGTTTTTTCTTAGTATTTCTATGATTTGTTCAAGTTTTGATGCTGGAAATCTTTATAGATCAACAGTTTTTTCATAAAATTACCATATAACCGTATTAGTTGATTGTTTTTTTTTTTTTAACAGTCCTGTTATTCATTTACTTTCTTTAAATAAAAAAACTGATCTGCTGTTAACATTAAATAATGAAATGAATTGAACATTTTATTGATTCAATTTCTTGCAAAAATACTCATCTTTAATATCCATATTCCATATCAACTTTACATCTACAAATCACCTGTTTAAGGTGTTTGTGATTGTTTTTCATTTATAGGTACTGTTACTTCATCACTCAAATACCAAATTACTCTCGTGGAAAAATCAAATCGTTAAGTTCCGGAAGTGAGCCCATTTCCCACCCAAGAACGAAACGGCTGCATCCATCCTCCATTGTTAGGCCGTTGTTTCCGCGGGTTTGCGGGCGGGCTAATTATGGAGTGAAATAAATACGAGCCCATCAAACGTTTTGCTATGATCGTTTTTAAAAACCCACAGTCTTGAGTTCGATTCTAAGGCCGGGGTTGTTGTTGAAAGAGGGAAAACAAACAGCGATCTTTCCCCACCGGAGCCATACGGAAGGAAATATAATTAAAATTGATGAATGAACTGGCAGGAGCGCGCCACCCAGGTTCGGATTTCCGAAGGAAACCATTCTCTAGCAACCAAATGGTGCAGAAGGGAGGAACGGCATGGCCATTTATTTAATGTCATAATTCCCATTGCTCGAGGTGCCGCCGGACACGATGTACAACCGTTCGTTCGGTGCCATTTCCCATAAATTACCTCTCGCTTGATGTGTCCGATTGGTGACCGTAATTATTCGGTGCTGGCCGCCCGGTAGATCAAACGACGGCAAACGGGAAAACGATTGCCCATTTCCAACTTCTTACGAGTGCGGTCCACTCCGTCGAGACAAATACTCCCGTTGACAGGCTCATGAGGTCGGACGAACGGAAATCGAAATCGGGCCCGCAGTCCCCAAACCGAAACGCTTCCAAAGCCCAAAACCACATCGAGCTACTTCGAAGCTGCGAACCAGACCGGTATCTCTTTCGTTCTCCATTTTCCCGCCGCTTCTCTTCTTTCTCGCCTGATGCT
Source organism: Anopheles sinensis (assembly GCA_000441895.2). Classification (NCBI taxonomy): domain Eukaryota; kingdom Metazoa; phylum Arthropoda; class Insecta; order Diptera; family Culicidae; genus Anopheles; species Anopheles sinensis. Next base: position 383,538 of record KE524778.1, on the reverse strand, counting down.
GGCTCGATTCGGCACGAGCGGCGAACGTTTTTGTTGGCATGGCCGAGGCGTTGCGTCCATCGCTTAATCTATCAGTCCGAAAGCTTTTAACGTTAAACAACACGTGTTTTAAATGTTAATGAGTAAATCAAGAGATTATATAAATGTGCTACGGTTGACTTCGTCCGGCGGAATCTGCAACGTGGGTTCGCCGAAAAGTTGTGGTTGTAGTGACGCGTTCTCTTGCTTCTTGATTTTGTTACAAAAAAAGAAGATTTAGAACTAAAACATCTTCCAGAATTTGAAAACACGATGTAATATTTGTTTAATAGCTCTAACCTTACTCAGTACGAAAATAAATAAAACTGGAAGCCGAAAATTCTGTTCAGGCTTCATTTCGAATTTCCCTCGCAAATGATGACGTTTAGCAGAATCCTAAATGTCCCTGGTGACAATGACACCAACACCCGGTTCTCCATAGAGTTACACATTTGTGATTTTTTTGCAACCCTCCCCGTCTCAGGCCGGGCCTCAATTGTGAGTTTTACATGTCTCATGTCTCGTCATGCGTCGGTTTCTTTTTCCGAAGCTGGACAAATTCATTGTTCGCACCTCTCCTCCTTTCGTTCTTCCCCGAGATCGTTACATCTCGCACCAAGGGAGGGATTAAGGGATTGAGCTGTTCATTAATCACGGCCCGCCCGCCTGTCCACGACCTCGATTCGGTCACGCCGAAAACCAAACTGGCAACAACAATAATAAATATCTTCACTTCATGAAAGTCCCGCTTGATCGGCCTCTTCTTCGGGCGATCGTGTCGAATATTAAATGCCGATGGATTTATGTGACGTCTGTTATCGGTGGCTTGTGGTGGCTAATTGAAAAGCTTTTCGAACGCCATGATGTTTGTTTCGCCTTCCGCCCGATGGAGGGGCCTGATGGAGATTCCGCAGGCGATGAACTGAAAAGCTAACCTATACGGAGCATGTTGCCCACTTGTGTGACCCACCGAGAACCGAGAAGAGGAACACACGGGATATGAATTTGCATTTAAAAAGTGTCGTGTTTTGACGATTGCCCATCGCCTCCACCCATTGCTGCGTGGGTTCGGTGCGTCGTGTTTTTCGTCCGTATCGATAGTTTGCTTAGTTGCTGTTAAATTCTTTTTCTCTCCAGCGCCCACGAGACGAATCCAATCGAAGCCAAAGACCACCTATTAGCGGGTCGTTACCACACGGCGAAATAAGCGTCCGACCGACACCAACGGGCACAGACACCGATACAAACCCTACCATTACCGGTTGGCGGATCCTTGTCATTACTGCGTCCCTGTGCGCCGGGCGAATGCACGTTTCGAGCCTTGAAGGCTTTTATATTTGATTAGAACTTTTATGTGATACGCACCGCGCTATAAAAAAAGGATACACAGAATAAAAGGGAAAACCAAAGGAAAACAAAGCAATAATCGGAGGGAAGCTAATTTATAGTTCATCCTCTCCGGCGCGATCATTTGCTTAATGTTCGTGATCGTTTGTTTGATCATCCGATTGGACCGACCGGCTGGCGGACGACCGGAACGGAACCGATCATTCGGATTGATTGTCAAACGGAAATGAACCCGCAGCGGACGTGATCGACAAGGTATTGCTGGTTTGGGCTGAAGCCGCAAGTGGTTCGCAGTTTGATGGCGGTGCTTCGGTTCTTCTGACGGTGCAACCACGATGCGATGAAGGGGAGATGGGGCATTAGTGCCAATAATCGGTTTTTGCGATTGGATTTCAATAATTGATTATCATTACGCTCAACCAGAACTTTGCCGCTGTTTAAGTTAATGTCCGTATTTACGATAAATTAGCAGAGACCGAACAAAGTGGACGGTATGGAAGGGTAATATGTTTTAAAGTTATACAAATCAAAGCAAATTTGATATTCAGAACATTTGGTACCAACAGTATTTCGACATTTGGTAGAAAAAATTGGCAAACAACTACTACATTTTATAGCTTTACAAAAACCCGTAACGTGTTTTGTGTACAAATTAAGTCCTAGAGAACAATTCCTAGCGAGAAACTCAAGGAAGCTGTCGACATTCGAACGTACAGTTTCAGAAACTTTTGATTAAACAATGCAACCGCTCATTTATTTCGTTCCCTGTTATCCACGTTGCCAACCTCAGCATTTGATCATAAAATGAACTTTCTCTGGGATTGGCTTTCCTTGCAACTCTAACCACAATGAAACTGCACACCACAAAACACTCAACAATACAATTGAAATCCAAGCTTGCTAAAACTAACATTTTTATTACCTTTTTTCTCTCTCCGTTTCTTTCAATATTTATTTCATTTTACGGCAGCATTCTCTTTCGCCTGGAATTATTTTGACAGTTTTTATTTTATATTATTAAAAGAAAACGCAATGTGACAAACAAACATTTTCTAAATATAGTTGGAGCCCACGATGAGGCCTTCATCCAATAATATTTATTTCCAAGATTTGGTAGATTATATTTCAAAAGTATGTCACAATCAGTTACAGACTATAAATTTGAAAAGATTAAAAGAACACTTTGGGGTAGAAAGAAAACACAACGTTTCATCCCGAGGCTTTTCTTAGTTGAGCTTGAAATGAAATACTTCGTCCAGGCCCTCATTTCCGGCACGTAATTTGTTTCCGCCGACGGAATCAACTCTTCAACTCCAGCGACGAGTTCTACCGTCGAAAATCCGTAACAATGAGTCCCTTAAAATGGCCGCTTGGCGAAAAACGCCGTGTCCAGCATTTCCAAGCGGAGCCGCTCGATGTTTAGGAGGCAGGCAAAAGATTAAATGTAATTTCAGCCCAACGCTCACGAACGCAAACCGGCCCGCGCGTTTCGGGAAAAATGGCATATTTATTTCGAAATTGATTTCCCTCCTCCACCCTATTCGGTGCCCATTTTCCGCGCGCTCGAACGTCTAACGTCGCGTGGTCCGTGGTTCGGTAAAAGCTCCCGCTCCGGTGTTGTTTTGGTGTGCGCGCGAGCAGTGACCAACAGCCAGCGCCATTTGCCGCTCGAAAAGGATTCGCACGAGGTCGAGACGCTCCAAGAGGGGCAAGCAATGGCACGAAGTAAAAAGGCAACGATACGCGAGATAACATTTTAATGGGCGGTTTTGTGGTACGCGGCAGTTATGTTGTGTCGAGGAGCTGACGGGCGCCCTCTTCTGACCCCGTCTCGAGTGTTCGACATCGTCATGGACGGACTCCAGGCGGGCTGGAAAAGCATTGTTTGGTAGGGCTGGAGCCTTTTTTTCTGAACCGGTGGTTCGCCAACATCAGCAGCACGATCGCTCTGCAATCAAGGGCTATAAAATTGAAATGAAAACAGCCCTTTGCTTTCACGGGCATAAACCCTTTAAAACGGCCATTGTCGTGCGGTAAATCGTGGCCCTCCAACTGCGGCGTAAACGATTTTTGCAGCGAAATGCCATCGCATCGAGCATAAGTTTTCTGGTTACGGTGCATGCTGCTTGTGCTAATGTTGTACCGGTGGAGCTTAGGGGAAAATAGAATTGCAAATGACTATGGATACACATTGTTCGTACAGAAGATAACCTATTGATGCTGTTATAAATCGTGAAGAATTCTTAAAATGATAATTTTTATCTTACAATTATCAAAAATTGATCATTAATTGCTTGATTGATGATCGTAATGTTCTGAAAACAATACGAAAAATCCTCTTAAATTTCAACTTCTTCAGTTCATTAAAATCTCGATATAAAATGATAATTTCAATAATCTAATATCCTTTAATTCTTTTTGGTGTTCGCGAATAACCGAAGCCAATGCAATATTCGCGAGATGCACTGAATCTTTCATTAGTTACAACATCGCTAACTTGCTAGGCTTCACGTAACAAGTCCCGCTTCGTGGGTCATATTGTTTTCTTCTACCTTTGCACAGATACTTCAGCGGGAACGATAGGAAAAAGGGGCTGTGGAAAGGATAAATCGAACCCGAGGCGAAAAACACTACTGCCTCCCTCCAAACGCCCCCTTTTTGTGGCATCCGCTTGTGTGGCCACACTTTATCATTGTCTTCAACAGCACCGATCGTACTGGCAGTAATAGGAGCGGCAAAGCGAAGGATTATTTTATTGCACCGTATGTACGATGCCGGCATACAAAGTATCTTTTTATTTCCATTTTGTTCCTGCACAACCCGACCCGGTGGTGTTTCGCTGCGGCCACATTTTCTTTCGCGTCGAGATGTGGACGTGCCAAAAGATGGCCGTTGCTTTGTTTCTGTTCTTTGATTGAATTTTCCTTCCAGCTCCTGCGCTCCGATTGATAGTCTATTCGTTCGCCTCGGGGTAGTCCATTTTAATGGGTTTTCATGGGAAAGACAAGGACGTCAATTATTCGGTGGACGTGGGCACGTGTGGGGAAAACAAAAGAGGATGGAAAATGCTGTTTTCTTGAACTTCTTGGCATCGAGTTGATGGCAAATGTAATAAGCTGTATTGTTGAAGCTGTTGTTCTCCACGAAATAGAACTGGTTCGCTGAATACTTTTGTAATCTTCCAAGCTCACGAAGTAAATTAGATGTCAAAGCCTCTTACTTAGTTCACAAAAACAAACATCTATCATATTTTAAGACAAAGTAGAACATCAAGAAAACACCTAAACCCCTCAAATGAAGCACTTCCATAAACGTTATTTATACACTAGCGTTTCGTGTTATATTTGCCAGCATAAATTCGTATCTGCGATTAGAAGCCAGTCGTAAATAAGTTATTGTTCTGCCCATATCAACATGCATCGGATGGCTCCCGCGCTTCCTGCAAACCCCATCCAAACGCCGTTAATACCCGCGAGTCGCGAGTGCAAGTACAATGTCTTGAAATAGCACAGTGTGTCGTGTGGGAATAAGACAACATTCATCTCCCGCCAACGGACGCGTTGTTTCCCGCGCGACTCGTAACCGTGGCGAACGATCAATAATTCATCGAACGAATTATTGTTATTGCGATTGGCAGTTTATAGCCGATGGGAGCTTTCCGGTGCTGCCGATCGTGGCTACGGGGCGCCCGAAGATTAACGGAGCTTGCCTCGATCATGATGGAATTAGTTTGTCAGGAATCTTCCCACCACAACTCGTTCGACAAATGGGGAAATTATCTCGAATGCTAGCAATTGCTAGAGATTGATACGACGATATGGAGGATTATGAGGCAACAATGGTTGAGGATGAGATTCCTTAAAGTATTCCGCATGGGCCATAGCTCGAGGCATGTTTTATGGTTTCATATAATGTAAAGTTTCCCTTAAATAAATGGCGATTCAATCCAAAAGGCAAGGGCAACGAAATGTATAATTAATACGAGGGTAAAATAAAACATTCCTTGTTCGAGCCGACCTTTTCATCCCCGAGGCGGAACAAAGGCGCAAGCTACGGTTCGTTCGCTCGCCAAACGAAATTAAACTTATATCACTCTTCATTTCCCGTAATAACACTTTACAGATTCGTTTACAGCCATTTTCTGCTAGCATACATATTTATTTTTGCGCCTCTCGCTGGTTTTTCCTGGGAGCCCATTCGACCGAACACTAACACAACAATCGGGGACTGAAGCACGAACGAACACAATCGCACAGTTAAGTGGAGATATTTTTGCACATGCATCACAACTTCCCGCTCGTTTTCCTCCACCGTTTTATCCTTTCCTCCAGTAGACCTGCTGAGGTCGTTGGTTTTGGGGGGGAGTTGGGCAAAAGCTCACCAAAAATGCGAAGCTTTTCTCAAGCGAGTGACTGTGTTGGTTAAACATCCCTGTGTAATATCCAGCCCTTGAAAGTTTTTCCAAACATGGACGAGCTCCAAAGGTTCGTGGAGTGCGGTGGCCAGATGGAAAGCTTTTATCTATCCCAACTACCACCAACCACGATAAACGCATACGTCGTTCAATGTTATCTTCTCGGTTGGCTCTTTGCTTATGTATCGATAATTTTCCCTTCTTCTTCACTCTATCGTACCATTTTCCTTGCCCAAACGCTTGTTGATCTCCAACCTGCAGAGCTCGATGGAAGAGGAAAAGGAAAAGCTGCTGAAACCGGACTCGGCGAATAAGCAAAGCAATCAAACTCGAGGCAAATGCAATGAAGCGTCAATGCAAAACAACTGCCTTGCGGACAGCGGAAAGCGAGGTGAAGCGGTGGGATGAATATTTGATCCCTAATTGAATACATTATTTCATCGTACAGCATCGTTCCCCATCCTGTGGAATGCCGATGGTGGAGTTTTTCCCAACCATTGGGTCCAACCTCCATATCGGACGATTGTCTCGATCTTTGACTACATTGTTTCAAATTAGCAGCCACAAATTACGAAATTACACGACGCTGGCGGGAAACGGCGAGGGAATCGCACCGCAAAGGAAACCGTCCGCCAGAAAGTAGGTCCAGAGGTGAACGCAAGGAATCAAATTATCGTATCCTTCCCTCACGCTTTCCTCGCAAGCCGGGGGACAACGATCCAAGCTTGAACGGTTGTCTTGACATGACGACGATGGAAGTAGCAGCAGCAGCAGCAAATCACAATCGGAATTACCAGGCAGCCCTGCCCGGACCGGATCATCCCGACGCAATTGAAATAAATGATGATTGCTCGGAAAAATATTCATCATAAAAATGATTAAAATATGACGAAGCGGGCGATATGGGTCGCCTTCTTGGCGGGAAGGACGACCGGCGACTGGCCACCATCGTAAAATGGGTAAAGGAATGAACATGATTTCTTATCCCCTCTTGCTTTTCCCTTCCCTCGGGCCCGAGCTCGTCTGCGGCAGCGTCTTTGGACGAAACAACCGACACATTGTAGCACAATTACCCTCGATTTGCATTACATTGTTTCGGAATGGATTCGTGTTGGATCGATGGCCATTTGGCTTCGGAGGTGCTTTATTTCCTTTCCGTTTCGCCCGTCCCACCGGACAGTTGCGGTTACCTTTCTTGTTTTTCCACCAATTTATTGGTCAATTTCCTTGCGCAATAATTGAAAAAGTAGCATTGTACGGAAGAAAAGATCTTCTATCAAGAACAATTTACGGAAATATGACGGAGTGGAGTTTTGCTTGATAAGTGTTTATATTATGTTCAAACTTATATTAAAACCATTTAAAATGATATGTTTGAATTTAGATTTAGATAGTTTAGATCATTTCACGCTGTCGAATGTTTTAAATATGAACCATCATTTAAATAAATTGAAACAACATCACATCAGAGTAAAATAAATCAGTTTTATATATTACAACAGATTTAAGCGGTCCTTTTTAATTTCATCTTCCCTGAAATCCTTTGATTTTTTCAGTTTTGTAAATAAATAAAAATATAAATAAGGCGATCCAGTTGAAGCCATTAATAGCTAATCGCCAAATAAAAACACACTAATGTTCTCACATTTACTTGTTCATCTCTGCGCTAAGACGATTTCCACCCTTGAATCGAGTTGCATTTTAAAATCCCTTTGTGCTAGAGCACGTTTTTCTTGCAAATGCCTCGATTCAAGCATTTGGCGAAGAAAAATGGGAAAACAACATTCGCACAGACGGAACGTCTAATATGAAAACGTCCGCTGCTCTGTTGTAAAGTCCCTTTCGCCATCCTGTTTGCTCTCATTTAAAAGGCGAAATAAAAAACTCTAACGGCAGCAATTGAAGCGAAACCGGTTACGTACACATGGCCATCACGAATGCGCGCCCCGCGGTGCAACATAATCACGGTGACGTTATCTTTCATCGACCGAGCGATTTTGCGAAAAACCATCCTCCACATGGTTACAACAATGGAGACTTACACACACCCAGTCACGAGAAAAGCTCCCCAAACGGATGCAGTTTGCAACGCATCCCCATTAAACACACACACACAGGTGCAGGAGCGCCATGACAGTCCTACGCCAATCGCCATCGTCCGTCCGGTGCAGCTTGCAATTGCATCTTCGAACTGCGCAGGAACAAAAGAAACGTGAACGCAGTAGGCGGAGCTAAAACCGGTTCCCAACCTCACGATGCGGAAAAGCCTCGAAACGTGCTCGCTGTGGTCAGTTTCCTTGTGACGCTCGTCGACGACGAAAGTGTTTTCCGCTCGCGCGTGACGATTCCGACGAACCTGGACCAACTTAGTTTTTCCTGCTTTTCCGCCTGCGACTGCTGTTTGTTGCGTTTGATTGTGAGGGGAAAAGGCAATCGTGAATGACGTTTCGATATTTGTCAGTGCGGTGTCGCTATCGATTAGAAGCACTTTCGATGACGGGTGGCTTTGGAAGATGATGAGGCGGTCTTGTGGTCGTCCTGTTGAACCAAAGGGAAGCATCCCGGCCCAAGTGGAGTGACAGTGTGGTGCGTGTGAGAAAGGACGCACTAATGAACGAGTGACGAAGTTTGAAAGGATACCGGATCGATACACGACATTCGTTGAAGAATTTATTGATTTGATGTGTCCGGCCTCAATTGCCGAGTGTGTCAAGTGTTGTTGGTGAAATTGAGTTTGGTTCTGTGAACAGCAAGAATAAGGTCACCGAGAAAATTTGACGTTGAACACTGAGGAATCGAGAGGATATTGGTCATTTAAAGGAGAGTTAAATACAAGCAGTCAAAATTCCGCCATTGGTAATAATGTCTTCACCGCACGAGGACGAAGATCAGGACCTCGATCAGGAGATCAACGTCGATGCGGACTCGGACTGTCAGTCGAGGGTGTCTTACAACAGTGGCTCGGAGGACATTGACCTGGATGGCGATGGGAATGGATCCTGTTACGAGGAATCCGATGTTACTAGGTAAAACAAATGTTGAACATTAATAAAAGAAATCGCAAATTTTTTCAGCAAATTGATGAAAATTCTCTAGAGAAAATATACGCTTAAATGCAAACGTTTCATGCAAAACGTCCCAAAACCATTCACCTTTATCATGCAATTGGAAATGTTAATATTAAGCAAATCAATTGAGCCATTACGCAAAGAATTCTTATCGCACATCCATTACGGTTTCGCTTTGCATCATTCGGCGGCCAGCTTTGCGAAAAGTCGTCAAACTTCCATTGCTCTCTCATTTGTGATAAATGTTAATTTTGCATGAATATGCGCATCGATGTACCAACCGAAAGTTACCGCCTAATACCGTTTCTCGTAAACCATAGCGAAATAAAAAAAACCGTTTCCATTGCTAAACTATTCTACGATTCGCCCGAGATAGCAATTTGCTTGGCTCAATTTGCGTATTTATAGCCTTTTAGCATAAATCCCACTAATTGTGTGCAATTTGTACGGTTCACCTTTCACCGGCCCAGCTTTGATGGATTCTAATGAAGACACGATGGCACCCGTCAAGCCTATCGGATCCAATTAAGATCGCTAAACGGAGGCTAACCGTGGAGAAGCTTGTCTTAATTTTCGCCTCTTTGTTTCCAAAAAAAAAAAGAAACCAAAATTGCTTTTGCCACTTCGTTCTTCCATAAATCATAGATGCGCCGTGTGACGTTTTGCACAGTTTTCTTAGCCGAGCGAGCGCAGGGTAGGAGTTTACAAATTAATTAAGCTCTAATGTATGGCATAAGCAATAGTAATTTGAATAAACTAGTTCGCTCTTCCGCCAACGTTCTCGCACGCTATCTCATCGCACCGGGGGTTGAATTGTCGAGCGACTTCCATCATATTTATCCGACCAAACGATTACGCACAGCAACACCGAGCATCGTGGCCACTCGACCGCACAATCATTCCCTAACAACACGCTTAAAGTCGCCCCGGGAGCAGTAGGAGTGATATGATTTAAGGAGACCGTTTTTAAAACGAAAGATGTTGCCCGGGACTAAAAAGGGGTATCTCATATTTTATTCACCACACCTATGCCGAAGACGCTCCGGGTAGAGTTTCCACTTCCTTGCTGGTGGACCTCTTCCTACGCTCTCGGTTAAGGCGTTGGGAGCTGTGGGAATCGAGGAAAGGAAAACCAAAATATTTCATGAAATATTCAGCCGCTTTTCCACCGAAATCGAAACCAAATGGAATCTGTTTGCAAACCACTTCTCGGGCCCGGGCTGCGGGGCAATAAAACAGGTTGTAAAATAATCGGATTTATGACACTCGGAGCACCCACTCGACACACAATCAGCCCGAAGTGGCCGCCCGTCCCCGAGAGTGTTTCAAGCCGATCCGTCCGGAAGGATATCATGTAACGATGGTTGTGTTTTTTCGCTTGTCTCAACTCTTTTCAGTGACCATCAGACACACCCGCCGGAACCGACGACCCGGTCACCGAACGAAAATCTTCCCTTCAGCATATCCCGCCTGCTGGCCAAGTCGTTCGAGCGCGAGCAGAAGGACAAGGACGCCCTCTCGGAGGACACCAGTCCGGAAGGATTGCTAAAGGCCGGACATCACATTACTTCCGGAGCGCCGGGGAGTTTGCAGTACGCGGCGGGGGCACTCTATAGCTATCCCATCTATCCCGGAGGCCACGTGTTGCGAGTGCCTCCCCAGCGGGGACCCTGCAACCCGCTGTCCTGGTCCCTTCCGCCCCTGCATCCTGCCGCCCTCGCACATCAGGCCGTCAAAGATCGGCTCGCTGGTAAGTGACGCTACCGGGGGCTTTATTTGATTTTCAAAAACTTCAATCTTCTGTAATCCTACAGCATATGATAAAAATTAATTCTCAGATTTAAAATTCTCAGATCAATTAAATTGGAGCCGAATTTTTCATCACCCGTTCTAGGGATAAATTTGAATCAGCTTAGAATACTAGAATTAATAATATTGTTATTAATTATTTTTTTAAACAAAAGACAGAAATAGTGTATGGCTGTAGAGGACTTTTTTCACTAAAAATATTTTTATTGAATTTAACCACTTGCTATAAATTGTTCAAATTATTATAATTTTCCAATTGTCCTTTTCCTAGTAAATTGCCATCCTTTTAAGATTTCAAGTCTTAAGTTATTTAATCTAAATAGAATAAACTTCATTTTGCTTTTCTAATGCTGTACATAATCCTTTTTATATGGTCTGCCATAAAACTATGGTATTTTGGCGGGAGCGAAGCAAGTTTATCGTGTTGGGCAATGCTATTATATGATCATTCCGAACTTTACGACTTATTTTTGTTTCGAACGATCACTAATAGGATGAATGAATTTAATTTCCTGCCAGCATTCCACTTGATCTCGGATCCGAGTCAAGATGAACGTCTAGTCAAAGCACACACCAGATCGCGTGTAATTGGGAAAGAAATATAAATACCACCGCCACGGGGGAAAGCACCTTTACGACGATGGGCGCGGAATGGGTTCGATTGAAAACACGCGCTAACCTTGATCGTCCCGTAAAGCCCGGTAGCGGTTGACGATCGCACCGCTAAGAAAAACCGTGCCATGCGTGCCCCATGTCCCGCGGATGTAATCGTATCAAGATTGTTAAAAGGAATCGACGTGTTGTCGACAACGTCGGTTGATCGAATTCATGCACAACGGGGCATACGGTGTTGCTAATGTTGCTACAGCTCACCGTAAGCGAGTCGTAAATTACTCGCCAATAAGCTTCCGAAACCGATCCCGAGCCACCAGACAAGCGATCTCGACAGCGACTCCCAGAAGCCCAGAAGCGACACGGTGTTATTAGTATTAATTATTGCTTCAATCGGAAACGCTGGTATCAGGTTCGCTTTTTTCTGCTTTTTTATTAATGCCTTCACCTCCAGAGAGCACGCAATCGTCAGCAACTCCGGGAGCCTAAGACAGCGACTTTCCTGTAGGCAATCGATCGTTAAAACTTTTACTCCTCGTTGACCGTCGAACACTTCGACGCTCGGAACTACATCGCCGTCTTTAGCCGCAGGATCGGTCTCGGCGAGACCGGTTTTTGGTCGATCGTAAAGATTCATTTTACGACCTCGAAAACACCGGTGAGGAGATTCCAATAAAAATTAATTCAATATCTGGTGGAAGACACATTTATTAAATCGGTATTAATCACTTCGAATGCGAGACAAAAGAAGGTTTTGACGACAAGTGAGGAAGGAATGTTGAATCTTTGAAGGAGTTTCTTTTGAAGGAAATCACAAGAAGTAACACACAATTGTTGACGAAAGGAATCTCCTAGTCGGGATTTCCTAGCTTTTCTATTTTTCGAAAGAAAAGATGACTCATCAAAAGGCTAAGAATCTCGAAGATAAGTCCGATATCAACCGGAAAGGCTCGGCCTTTCCTTAAGTCGTAGGCGTCCTTTCAATTAGAACCAACGGAGCGCCGAAATCGGAAACCGTTTGACATATTTATGTCTACACTTTCTCCCAAATCGTCGCCGGTGAGGAAGAAACCGAAGGCAGGTCGAACGTGGTGGTAGCGCCACCAGCGATAAATCGGGACCATGTTGACAAATTCCAACCATACCCAGCTCCTTCGCCCGTCCGCAAGAAGCTCGGGACTCATTCATTCTGCCACCCGCCGGGATGCGCCCGGCAAGAGCAAGAGCCAATTAAGCTGACATTTTCCGTTGATCGTTTTGCACCTTTTCGGCAGCAGCAAGGCTTGCCGCCAGTTGTACGATGCTTGAGCTCCACGGGGACGGCGGTGGCCAGCGGAGTGTGGCCGAAAACATACCGAAACCCGGGCCTCACCCGTCGAGGGCACACCCGTGGAGCCATCGGCCGGCCTTATCGTGGTTGGTACAAGCTTCTTTACTTAAAAGATTAACCGACGAAGCTGACCCTTGTCGCCGCAGACGAGGAACTTCCGATCCTACTCTGAGGCTATAAGCGGGTTTTTTTCGCTCCGATTTTCGGTTCAGTTTGTGCGGCATTCAAGCTTCATTGAGATTCACTTAGTTGGAGTCATCTTCCTTCCCCTTTGGGCTCGTACTATATCTTTCAAAACATACTGTTTTTGTTTTCCATTCGGTTGAATTTTTGCATAATTATTCTATCGTTTAGCGGGGATTGCCGCCCTTACTTCAGCATTGTTGTGCTTGTTTCAGATTGGCGATAATTTATCGCAACGCAAGCCACCCAAACAGCAACACAAGGGACACCTACCCCGAAGTCATTAATGCGTCCAGCGGGGTAAAATAAACGGAGGTTAACTTTTTCTTTCCTTCCCTTCGCAGCCCGTGGTTGGGAAGCGATGATTTTGTCTTCTGCTGGCGCTCCACGAACGGTGGAGACCTAAAGCCCGGTAGCAGCGAGATAGCAGATCTTACACCTTAAGATTGGCTCTCACCTCGTTGCAAGATGCCGCCCCGTAATTGCCTCGAGGGCTCGCCGATTGGCCCCGAATGATTGGAAGAAACAATCGAGCAAACGCGAAGAAAATGGCTTCGGCTTCTTCCGCCAAAAAGACAAAAACGTGAAAGTAACCGAACAACCGCGATACGATCTACACAGCGTTAAACACCGATCGTGGGGGCTAACTCCGGTACGGCTAAAAGTACGGACCGAAGACATGCCGGACATCTTCTTAGGGCCAACCCTACCAGGCAATTACTCGGACGAAATGATGGTTGTTAAAACAAAACCCGGGACAATTACAACCTCCCGTACCGCGCGAAACGTTTGGGAAGGCCATTGTTAGTCGATGGTGGGGTGTTTGTTTTTTTCTTTCCACACAAAGGACGTGCCTTGACGTTGGTCAACGCAAAACGTTGGGGACGATTATTACGGTGAATTGTAGGGCGTGAGTTTTGAAGCAAGAAAATGTCCGTCGGCAAGTACATCATGTCCAGAAAATGAACGATTACAAGCAATCATTTATTTGACCAAAATGTGGACAATTATATCTCAAAATATAGGTGATTAAATATGAAAAAAAACAAATCAAAAATATGATACGGAATAGACTGACAAGGACAAACAAAATGGGCCATATTTAAAATATGACCCTGCAAAAAAAAAAGAAATCTAAGAAAGCACTCAAAATTTGCTATGCAGCTGCTATATTTGGGATCATTTCTGCACAGCAGATCGCCAGCATACCCATTTCGGCTCTGATGAAATGTGTCAGTCGACTGCTCAACCTTCAACAACCAGGCACGATCGCCGCATCCGTGTCCTCTAATCACGCACCTGCATGCAGTCCGGGCTGCATTTGCACCCCCAACACAAGATGTGTGTCACGGACATGCCACAGACCCCTGGCTCTCATTAAGCCGTCAACGCGATCGTTTGACAGTGGAGAACCATCACCAACGTCAACCCGGTCGCGTTCCATCTGGAGGGGGAAGGGTATAGAACCGCAGCTATAATTTCACGGGAATCTTGCGCACACGTCCTGCGTGGACTGACGCCGACGGCCGGAAGACGAAGAGACTACTACCACGCAACAAGGCAACACCACCAGAACGAAATCCCAGAACGGTCGATAATAGTTCCGGCGACGAAATAACAAACATTTTCGAGGATCACTCGATTAGACCCGGACCTCCTCTTTTTTCGGGCGGCTAGTTTGTTGCCTTTTGCTTTACCTTCGCGTGGTCGATTGAAGAAACGAAGCTCGGTGTCGCAACATAACGCCACGCGAAGTGAGTAAGAAAAAAAAACAACACTCAGGTATCCCAAGAAAGCTGACTCAATCTTCGGAAATTTTGTCCGGCCCGGAATGAATGGACAAACGTTGGACCGTAAGAAGCCGCGACCTGTTCGTGATTAGAAGCGGACCGTAAACTACCTGGGATTTTTTGGGACTCGGTGTCGTGCCGGTTGGCGACGTCCCTGGTAGCACGCATACCGCATTCCGGCGGAAGTGGACAATCTGGCGCACGGCTTCGTTTCCGTTTTCGTTTATGATTCCTGTGCGATGGAATTCTGAGGTTGCCACTTTTTTTTATTCCTTACGTTTGTTTATTCGATAGTTGAAATATGCGCTAATACTAGGCTTGATACGAGGTCAAGAGAAATATGTAATAATTGTAGATTCTTATACATCACAATAGAAGCAATTTTTTTATCCTATTTTAGAATACTTTTTCTCTTAAACAAAACTTCGATAAACGGCAGAATTTTGGAGGAGCAACGAGTGTTGAGGAAAACCAGCATTACTTTTACATACCTTCTTGGTACTACCATCAATCACTACACTCTGGCTCAATCCATGCCTTCCAAAAACACACGTCTTCAATCTGTGGCGCACAAACGTTCGATTCCACGTTCCCTGCTTTCGAAAACGCTGCCGTCGAAATCGATTCCGCCAACAATCAATAACCTTCCCCCGGGAGAAACCTCAAACCATCCGTCGAAGCCTTCGGGAGGTCGTTGGGTTATTGGCAATAGGCTATCGCTGCTCAAAACCCCAACTTGAGCTTCGGTTGAGCTCGATTATTGAAAAGATTATTATTATCCTCCTTCGAGGCAAACACGTGCCTTCAGAGGGTGGCCGCTTTTAAGGAAAACTGTGAAGGCGCACACTCTCTCCCCCAGGCGCACACACACACACACAGCGTGCCCTTTTTTATGGGCCTCTCAATTTCTTCCACCCAAGGTGGGACGATTTGCGGAGGTTCCTTAAACGATATTGCTCCAATTTGTGGCGCACAAATGGCGCACCCTGCGATTGGGTTGACTGAAGGGTGTGCTTTCGCTCTCGCACTTTGGAAAGCGGCAATTAATTGGAATTAAGTACTCAGTTGTTCGGGCCTTGGCGTACCGTACTTGCTAACAGCTGCCAGCCATTTCAAAGGCCTCAGCTTCTGCTTGGCCTTTTAAAGTTTGCTATTAACACTACGCTTATGCTTATGTTCGCTATCGCCGGCGCGATATCCTAGTTTCGCCTACGCGCGCCCAGAACTTGTCGCCGACGCCATTACGATTGACAACGAGTCGGAGGGCGAGCTACGGAAGTCTTGGCTAGTTTGCTGCGAGCACTTCGACACGACGCCATTTGCCACTCACCTTCTGCCCCGATTGCGTTCCCTAGGTTTGTGCGACCGTAATTGAGTTGTACATGAGCTTGTACCCCAGGGTTCCTTCCTTGAACCTCCCCATCCTCCCGATGATGGTGGTCATACGAAGGGATTAGCTCGTGCGCTAGACAGACGCACACTTACAGTAAACACCCTTCGTCCGGCACCTTGTGACCAACCCCCTACTAAAGGCACCAGGCGTTATCATCCTATAACTATAAATAATATATTTTATTTCACCGATAAAAACGAAATATTTACAATTCACTTCCACTTCGACCCGTTGGCTCCCTTTTCCATGGAGAGATTGAATTCAATCGCGTTCGAGCATTTAGATCGTCGGTCGGAGGAGCACCGGGGAAGTGTTAACGCCTTGAAGGCGAGGGTGAGCCTGTCTGCGAGTAAGTGAATTGATTTCTGATCCTTACCGCAACCGATATGGTCGACGGATTTAGAGGAACGCACCAGCAAACGACGCTTTTAACACGCAAAGTGTTTATGGAGTTTTTCGACCGTTGCAATGTTTGCGCACTTCGTTATTTACACCCCATGTGGTACAAAGTGTTCGAGTGGTAGTGGTTGGAACCAATTTTCCCAATTGACAACACAATTGTGCAAACATGCTTGTGCAATGTACTTTTGTTATTTATACCTACCAGATTTAATGTTAGTTTCAACGTGGTTTGATTTCTTATGTTTTCTAAAGCAATTCATGTAAGTTTTGAGTAATTTCTTGATAGCTTGAAGAATTCAATATTTATTGTTACGAAGTTATTTTTCAAGCCCTCATTTTGTGCTATAAGTCTCCTTAATTCTTAACTTATTCCATCGTTTTTACCTTACCTTAATTCTGAATAACAACTGTATCAATTGAAAATTGAATTTTAAATGTCACTGCAATCTTTTCCATTAACTTCTTTTTACATTTGTCACTTAAGACAAGGTAACACTTGCCTCTCCAATGGTGGATAAAATCCAACTTTACAAGCACTTACCTCGGGCTATCAAGCTTTTCTGGACGGGTTTGTAGTTACTGTCATAATTGGAGGTAGTTTGATGAAATACATCAAAACCAGAAACCACTATCGCTTCGAGGCAGATCGAGCAACCCTCATGAGGCAAGGTGATCTCGAAACACAAACCCTCAGAGGGTGAAACTGGGAACGCAGGCTGGGAGTGTGTGCAAGAGATGTGTAATTGAACTCATTTATTTTAAATTCATACACTTAAACGTTGATACAATCATGCAATCGTCAACGAACCGGGACGGTGATGGAATATGGTTAAAAGATACCCGACGTCCGACGGCTTCTTCCAGACCGGGTGCATTGAAATAAAATGCACATATATCAGTGTAGCAGTTAATGAACAGCAATAACGTTTACCGTGCACATGCAAGGGATTGCGTGAAGGAGGACCAGCGGGACGCTGTTGATCGTGATGGTAGCCTTCCGCGAAATCGTTATGATGAACATTACAACCAGATAAATTGCGTTGGCATGCCTTTTGTCCGTGTTCTCGTGAATCAAATGCCTCCCTCGTATCAAAAGCACCACAATTCAAACATGCTCTTTGTAATACGTCAGCGACATTTACCTCTGTTTTGAGTGTCATTTTCGTATCGTCAATTATCTTAGAAATGATTTGAGGGCAGCAGAAGACGAGGATGGTTTATTTCATCCCGAGCGTGGTTAATTATAATAATATTATGTTACGAAATTGATACTGGTGAATATTACACGGATGGGACTTTTTAAAAATATCATTGCATAATTTACTTTGAAATTATATTACTATTTCCCAAAATATTTACTTTTAATTGTTCTCTTATTATTTTAATATGTGCATTATATAAAGGACGTTACATTTCACAAAAGCCATTGATGTGGCCTTTTTATGGAAATACAAGGTAATGATAACAATAGATCAGTGGTTGGATAAATAAAAATGAAATGGTGTACGGAAAAAGGTTGACGAAGAACGATCGGCCATTTGTCATCCTCCATAACGAAATCATACGTGGCGTTAGTTAATGATATTTTAATAGAGCTGTCAAATTGTCAAACAACCCTCTCGGTAGTTCCCAATAGGAAATGTATTTGGTGTTTTGGTTACAAACACAGTCCATCGTTTCCATCCAAAACATTTACACCCAACAAAACACACACGCACTAGCGTTCGAATCATATTGACCCGGGGAGTTTTCCCCCTTTTTTGCTTTCGTTTACAGCTTTTCCCATCGCGCGCCGGATCGGCCACCCGTATCAGAATCGGACACCCCCGAAGCGGAAAAAGCCCCGCACCTCCTTCACCCGCATCCAGGTGGCGGAGCTGGAGAAGCGATTCCACAAGCAGAAGTACCTGGCGTCGGCGGAGCGGGCAGCGCTAGCGCGAGGGTTGAAAATGACCGACGCCCAGGTTAAAACCTGGTTCCAGAACCGGCGCACAAAATGGAGGTAAGTGTGGGAGGGTTTGCAACTGGCCCTCGCCAAAGGGTCCGCCAAATGCCGGATGATGAATTAAACCGTTCATGAATGTGACACCGACGTTTGCGCGGGTTTCGTTTCGTGGGGAGGTAATTGATTTTTCGATACAAAAAACCGCTAAGCTTACACAAACGGTACCTAGAGGGAAGGTATTCGATTGAAATAGTCGTTTTAGTCGAAATTAATATCCAAAACATAGAAAGAGCTATCTGACGGATATGGAAGGATTATCGTTTGAATTTTAATTTTCCCTTCAATGAGCTTTGGAAGGAGTGTTATTGGGAATTCGGTTTTGCTTTGAGAATTATCCATTTAAAAAAATTAAATTAAGAAGCATCGTTCTATTTAAAGCAATTGAAATTAAATGAGAACGTTGAAGTTTACAAAACTATGACACATTTGGTCCAAACACTTCGAATTAGTTGCTCCTGGGTTCCGATCTTCTATCGAAGTTAGAATTATCAAAAAGAAAGGTACAAGCTAGAAACTATTTCCATACATTTAGAAAACATGACACAACACAACCCATTCCAAAGTTTTCAACCCCGATCCATCCCGTCATCGGTATAGTTTTCTCATCGAATCTAATGGATGAATCAACAAACTTGTATACGAGCACAAAGAAGGCAATAACTCAAATTGCAACTGTCCCGGACGCTTTGCATCCTTCCACACATTTGTTGTGCAACGGTAACCGCAACGGAGACAAGCCAAACTGACATCTAACAATCCCGGTGGCACGGTACGTACGAAAACGTATCCAATCAGCGAGATAACATGAAGCAAAAAGAATGGAACCACCTTGGCGTCTCATCGATCCGATCGGATCGCAATGTCTTTCGCTTTTTCCGGTGCAACCGCGGGGCTACGAAAGCGAATCGGTAATCAAATTCCGAATTCGGATAGTGGTTTGGGAGTGAAAAAGGCAACCGGGTGACGCGATGGAACACGGAACACCAGACCGGCCGAGGCGAAGATCTGAGGAGACCGCGGTCGGTTTATTCGATCAAAGCATCGTGCCCGTGTGTCAATTAGAGTCGAACAGACAAAATAAAACCCAGCCACGTCTCTGGAAGCACTCGCGAAATTTCGCGGTGCCCCAAGTGTCCATCGAGTGAGCCAACTTTGGGGGCAACGAGAGTTCAAAATTGTTTCTTTTCAAAAAACACCTACGCTGGTAAAAAAAAAGCTGCATTTCAAGAGGGGCAGTGAAAAGCGGGAAAATTCGTACATAGTACATTCGGAACGATTGCAGGCCAAGGGTTTTTTTTTCACGGTAAGGTTTGCTAATTGAAATTCAATTAAAAATAACATCCTTCTACCATAATCGAATCGTGGATTTACCGCAACGGAACGAGATTGAAGAGTACGTGCCTTTTGCTTCACTTTGCCGCCGGAGTTGGTGCCTTTTTGCTTGTTCGCGAGAACGCCACTTCAGGTAAGGAAGGAAAATTAATCCCAGATCTTCCACAAACTGGGAGAAGAATACCGAGAACAAAAAAAGGAGGTATTACGAAATGGTTTGGTCATCGCAAAAGGAAACAAGTAAGCTCACGCGTTTGTGCTTGTACAGTTTTTTGCCGCTGACCATTCGCGAGGCAACGAATATTAATGAGGCCGCCGGATCCTGGCCTCAGCCAAGGACGGTTCTCGTTCCTAGAGCGAAGCCATGATGAGTTTTTTATTTTCGTTTTCGCTGTTTGGTTTTTGCGCCGACTCGACTTTCCTCCCTTTAACGTAATTTATACGAAACAATTAGGTGAGGCACGGACAATTACTAGATTAACATTTCTAATTACGATTGCTGAATAATTCATGCTTTCATTACCGTCAGATCTTGGTGTGGAATGTGTCCTAAATTGAACAAAAAAAAAAGGAAAAGAAAGGATAAAACAATGGAACCGACGGCCATTTTCTTCGCCATGAAGTATCCGTGGACGTGGAAAAGCCGACGGCATCATTCGTTTTTTCTTCCTCGATACACTTTTACCTTTTTTGTGCTCATTTTACTTTATATACTTTCCTTGCTTCCGAAAACCATTTGACCAGGCAAGCGACTTTGATAAAACGGTACCATAAAAACGGTCACATTTTTATGACGGGACCCAACCCAGCATTCGGCGCCTAATCCATCACCCTAAATCCTGACCGTTTTTCTCTCGGCACTTCCGGCACCATCCATCTTCGCAAAGGCGGCTCCCATTTTCCGAGCTCAAATATGTTTCTGTGTGTGGGTGCGCGCCTGCGGTTTAGTGGAGGGTCTTTAAAAATCAATTAATATATTCCTGCGTCCGACGAAAAGGAGCGCGTACCGTTTCTGGCCCTCTCACGCAAGGACCGACGGTGGCCATCTTTATCGTCGCCGTCCTTACGGCCGTTCCGTCCGTTATCAAGCTCTCAACGGCGAGCAGATTGATAACGCAATGGGTACGCGGGACTTAATTATCTAAATAGCAGGGTAATTACATTAAATTTCAACAACCTTAGGCTAAGTGGCCCGCACACAGTCTCCCCGGGGGGACAGTTTTGAAGGAGGAAAACAGCCTGCCATTATAAGAAACGTGAAATGTTTGCATCGTGTTGGTTGAAAAACAGGTCCGGAGGAATAGAAAACTTTTCCTGCTCCTATTTTCTCCATCCCAACCAACAAACTGCTTAACTTCAAGCGGCCATTTTCATCTTCATTTCCATTTGCTTAATCTTTTCCCGGAAGTGGCTACGGGAAAAGTTTTCAGGCCCCCTTTCGACCCGATTTAAGGACACGCGATACAAACGGCTGGGAACAAATTACGCTTTGCAATAAATTATATTTTTCACTGATTAATTTGCATTCTCTAACGTGTGTTACAAAGTTTTGTTGGAGGGGATGGGAAAAATTAAAAGTTTGACATGTTGTAACGCGACGGGGAGGCCTTTTCTTAAAGTGTGATATCGTATGTCTTAAAAGTTTGGGTTGAAATAATATTATTATTTATGGTGCGTTGTCTACTATACTGCATCTCAAAGTAAATTATAAAAGTTCTGTTGAACTATGTGGGATAATTGACTTTGTTATTGTGTATTTTGATATGACTTTTGAAAATACAGTAAAATGAAAGGATCATAATTTTTCGGTGTTGAACCTCAATTTTAAAATTCAATAAACAGCATAAAATGTGGTGTCAGATGCTGAACAAACGTGCCCCTCAAAAACAAATGGAGATCAGACGTGCCGCTCAAACTGTTCAGCACCGAAGTGCTGAGCTCGCCAGTTGGCAAATGGCGATAATTTAATAACCCCTTTCAACCAAAAACCCGTCATTATCAACACAAAGCACACATTTTAGCTAACTATGTTAGACCACCGTTCAACACAACAGCGCGGGTCATATGGAGCTCTCGGAAAGCCAGTCCCACAAGCTAGGAAACATACATCTGCCAACGATCCGGATTACGTTTGCCGTCGGTTTACCACAACACACTATTTTCGGCCGTTATGCTCACACCATTTTCGAATGCATTATGGATGGTGTTGGGATTTAATTTAATCAATTTCATGAATTATGCCCCCATCGGGTTGAGGGTGGATACGCATGTTTTAACGACTCGCTCCACGCGCTCCACTATCTCCCTCCAACAGTGCTTTTGCAGTCGTTTTCCGACCAGTCCATGCACTCGATGAAAATCACCAATCAGCCATTCATGCGCCGACAGCCAGAGTCTGCATGATTTATGGTCTCTCGTACCATCCGCGCTGCAGAATGATTATGTTCCGGCACGTTGCGATAGAGCTCGCGGCCGCCATATTGCCGCGAAACTCACGAATTAGCTCCACCGTAGTCCGCATTTAAATTTGATTACCGTCGTTGCACCCGCCGGTGGTTGCCAAAGGTTCGCGAAAGCGCATTCAGATCCTAGCACTAATCGCTCGACCACCAAACAATCCGACCGGGTTAGCATAGTTGGGCCCTGTCCTCGATGACAGCCATACGTTACGGTGGGTTTGTCGAATTTCAGCGGACCAACTCGGGTTCGTGACACTCGCCGTGCCAACTGGTGGAAATTAATTTTACAGATTTTAATTATTGATGAAGCGCACCGCCATGGAGCACGAAATTGGTGTGCGATCGTTAGGATTGCTCGGGCTCGTTTGCCAGCGGGATTAATTATGCATCCGTAATCCGTTGTCTCATGCATGGCCCGATGGTGAAGCATGACAAATGCTTTTCGCTTCAAGTTAGGCACCGAATGTTGCGGGAAAACGATTGTTTGATTGGGGGCGATAGTCAACGGCGCCATGAATCATTGATCAGGGCTGAGTTTTCCTGTTCGTCGTCAATTTGGGGGAAAACTAGTTCGTTTGTTTGTTGGGACACGATGGCTACAATATCGCGGCCCGACTCCCTCGGGGAAACCTTTTGTCGAGTTCTGCTCTTACTCGACTCGGTGATGATTTGTTTGTAGAAAACATACGCTTTATTGAGTTTGAATGTTATTTCAACTATTTAAACTTCTGTTTCAGACATGTTGGGTAATTTACGTCCATTCCATGCAGCATTCCGTGACAAAGAAAAGTACGCACGACTCCAATTTAGTTCTACTTCCATCTTTTGCTGCACGAACGCTTTGTCGTTCACTCGTTTGCCTTCCGGTCGATCAAGACACTCCCTGTCCGTTAAAACCCAATCGGTGCTCGGTGAGTTTCCAGCAAAAAGGAACACACAGTGTTTTAACGAGCACGCAAACCAAGCCCATAAAAATCTGTACCAAACTATACCGCCCCTCCCGGGCGGGAGTTGGTCGAGTTCATGCGCATGCGACACAACTGGACTGGAACCTTGCGGAAATTACTACCGAGCCCACTTTCCCACCCCAACCCCGGGGCAGATCAATCGTTGATGGTGGTTGTAAAAATCGTTCCGAACACCCGCACCCGACGCTTGGACCCCCAATGTGCTTGGGAAACCGATTTTCTTCACCTCGGAACGAACTGAAAACGGCATCGAAATCGAGCAAAACGGGTGGTTAAAGCTAAAACCGACGAGCGCTCGACATCGATTGCGAAATCGTTCGGAGAGTGTTGTCTGATGAATAAATGATTCGATCGAACGAGCTGGTTAGAAAGTGACTTGGTTTGTCGTGTCGTTTTCTTAGCCCCGGACTCGGGGTTTCTCGTGCCCTAGGCCAGGGAAATGCAAGGGTGTGGTGTGGGTGAAAAGATTTAAGAAAATTGTCTCCACTCCAACTCCACCGATGCCCACTATCGACTATTCAAACGGTTTCCCTCTCTATCTCTGTCACTTGCTTTACCACTGCCCCTGCTTCGACGAAGAGTAAACAGCTCAATCTTGGAAGGTTTTTACATTTAACGAGCCGCTACTTTTCTTCTAACTTATTCATGAATGTGTTACCTTTCGCTTTCGCCGGGGATCATTTGCGCCACCAGGCGTCCCCATCGGGGCCGGTGGTTTTAATGCACTGTGACAATAAAACATGCGTCACACACTTCACCTGCCACTTCCCTTCGCCTAACAAGACACATACACACACGCTTTTTCCCGAAATGGAACACGATTAAATGCGAAATAATCAACTGCTGCTTGATAATTAAATAACACCACCCTCGCCTGGAATAAAGGCCTCACTTTGCGACACATTTTTGACCACTCCGTGTCAGTGTTGTTCTTTCTTCTCGGTGGAGAACTCTATTTAAGCCCCAACCCGGAAGGAGGAAAACCGCATTACGGAACGGAAAATCCGCCCTAATGTCTTCGCGTGTCGGTAGAAGCGACGATGTGACACAAAGAGTAATGGCGTATGAGTTTACTTTTGGTCCCTTTTTTGGAACACACCCTTGGAAGGAAATGAAGCTGTGATATGTTCAACCGAAATGGTGAACCGTGTTAGTCAGGAAAAGCAAAGACACAAAACAGTCACGAAAGAAACGTGTAATTCAATTACACGCCAAACAATGCATTGCCTGTTCGAGATCAGAAGTGGTTGTGAAATATTCAGCACTGATCGATTCGAATTAATATCGAAACAGGCAAATCGATTAATTCGATTCCGGTGCGATGCTGCGACAGCTACAACATAACAGATGTCAATTATGATTCCCACGCAAAGAGCTGGTTAAGACTTTTATAAGTATAATGCTCTTGCCGCAGGTTTTATTAATAACGATAGGCTGTAAACTGCGCGTAAAACAATTCACATCGATGTAATGATCACTTTTCAAACCAAGAATTCCCTATCGATATGGAAGAAAATGCTCGTCCGCATGTGTTTTTCTTATTTCCTTTAAAGCCGTCGTCACATCACATGATGGTTGTTTTATCATTTTCTCTTCAATCAAGCGATTTTGGTTTTCCTTTCCTCCATGACGCATCGGTGATTCATCTTCCAGCATAACGATTATGAAGGTTTTAATATTGCAACGAGATTCTGCTGGAGTGCCGTAAAATATGCTAAGAAACTGATGCCACCGATGACGACGATGTGGGGGGGAGGTCTGGCATAAACCGAAGTCATCAAATATTCATGCCAAACTTTTTTAGGGATGACGACGACCGCAGCAAAAAAATAACAAAAAACGAGAGTGATAATAATAAAACTGACAGCATGCATATCCTTCGTTCCACTTTTGGAAAGAACAGAGTAAACAGCCTGAAAATAAAACAGTCGAACGTACTGCATGTCGCCTTTCGATGGGCTAAAAAGTGGTTGCTTTGTTCAGACAAGTTTTCTTTTTTCAACAAAAATTTTCCTGTCACATTTTATTTGTGCCGCCTTTTTCAGCCAATGATCCCTTAAGTAAACGCATACTCTGCACGTTTCCTTATGGTGGTGGGGTGGTTCTTGGTCCTAACAAACTTGTTTGCCGAAAAAAAGTTTCGACTCTCATAAAGATGTCCCTGTGTTGGTGGTGGAAAATAAAAATCATGCTACTTAAATAAAGTGACGTCCTCCCAACCCCCGTATGGAGAACACGATGGGTTTTAGGGAAATGCCAAATGGGTCTCACGAATCGGTGGCCTCGGCCAATCCGCTTAGAGAACGAACTTTCCAGCGACAGAAGGAAGCCCGGAAAAACTCTTTATTCTCCGCCATGCCGCTCTCCCGTCGGGGGCAGTGTAACCGGAAAGTCGCTTAAAAAGATGGCAGCCACGATTAATTTTTAATGGCCCGTTGGCCCGAAGGCAAAAGGATGGCGACGAAGGATGGAAACCTTTTTTCCACGCCTGGAAAATGCCACCGATTTTCGCCTTGTTAAAAAGATCGATTTATTTTCCTCCATTCGCACTCAGCTAGACTTTCGTTCGAGCTAGTTCTAGCGGAAGTTAATACGATTCGCTTTTTCAATTGCGATCCTTTTCGTGCTTTTAAAAGAAACCTCAATTTTTCTGTTCATTTCAGCCTGGAGCGAGCGAAACCAATTTGTTTGCCGAAAAAAGGGGGGATGAAAACTTCGCAAACAACTGGCGTGGGCATGCAATTCGTCAAATTGAGTTGCTTACGGGAGGTTAATTTTCGTTGGGCCCACGTTAAGGATAAGGATTGTCGAAGGGCAGAACCATACCGGGAACAAAGCACCAATCAGTCAAATAACACACTTAAAGAAGTTTACATTTTTCTTCATTTCCTCCGCTGTGTGCTGGGGTAATTTTCTGTGCTCGCTCTAGAACATAGAATGGCGCCCATACACGATTCGGAACAAATGATTTTGGGAACAGTTGCACAGTTTACGGGAGCAAATTTAGATTTGCAGACAAACATTGTGGGTGCACATTTGTTTTTCTTACTTTGAGGGTTCCTCTTCCCTTTTCTCGTTGAAAGTCTCGTTTTATTTCTTTTCATTTTCATACGCTCGCTCGTGTAACTTTCCCTGGCGCATTTGGTTGCATAAATTATGTAGAAGCTTTTACACGAATTTTTGCCATATCGCCTAAAGGTACAACGACTTGGAGTTCTTTTGGCGTGATAGCTCGAGGGCTGCATGACTTTCGTACTCGCCCAAAAATGTGTTTTTTTTTCATACTTGTCCGCTTGTTTGCTGTTAAATTCAAACATTAAAAATAGAAAACATTTACATTTCGGTGTTTTTGTATAAAGACATGCCTTTCGAAATATTGTTGTATTTTCAGCGCAACTTATATTCAATCAAAAATACACTTGAAACAAGAATCTTATACTTTTCCGTCTTGTTTATTTCTTCTTTCGCAGACGACAAACGGCAGAAGAACGCGAGGCGGAAAGACAGGCGGCCAACCGACTGATGCTTTCCCTGCAAGCGGAAGCTCTCAGCAAAGGCTTCGGTCAACCACCACCGTCGGCCGCCCCTCCCAGTGCGCCAACCCCCGGTGCACCCTTGGCCGCCCTGCACGGATTGCAACCCTGGGCCGAAGCGCATACCGCCGGCTGCTAATTTCGCTCGCCAGCTGCCACAACCGCAACGAGCTGATCGAGTTTCAGATCGCGTTGATGGAAAATCAGCACTTTCTTTGAGCGAGCCACGCTTCATTGACGAGTTTGGGCTCGGTTGGACGGCTGTAAATATGAGTTGTGATATGGGTAGTGTTAGCAGCAAGTGGAAGTGAGTCTTCACTCGCGCATACGACATGTTGCTTGAGCCGGTTTTTGACCTAATAACGATAAGAAAATTACAATTCCCCTAGTGCTTAATCGAGTCGGTGAAAGTGTTGAACGTTTGCGGTAGAAGTTTTGCTGGAGAAGATTACAATCGAAAACAGTGATAAACAGTGCGATCGCGTGAAAAAAAACATTGGCACATTGTTTAAAAGTGTAAAATAGTTGTAAAAAATAATCAACTCAATGAAGGGCAATCTTAAGGGAGCTGCATTATAAATAGAACGTGATGCATATAAGCAACGGTCCCAGCAACATAAATTAAACATAAAAATATCGACTGCTATAAAGACGGATTAGTAAATTGACCTAGCGTAGAAATGTTAAACCAACTAGTGGTACTGAAGAGTGCGAAGTAGGAATCAGGAGTTTAAACGAAAGCAAAATACCAGTTTATCAAACTATCTAAAAAGTGCATCTTTACATCAGCAGTATTGAAAGGGTCTTGAGCATTGTGACCCAGGAAATGAATACTTTTTTCTCATTTACTATCACTTCCGAGAATGTACGGTTTATTATTCTCTCTTTGTAACTTGTTATGACCCCAATTTATTTTGGTTTTCGTTAAATCAATGAATATGTTTCAGAAACATGAAGAGAAAAGATTGTAACATACGTTTGAGAAACCACGTCATTGGGGTCCACATTGCGAACGAAATGAAAAATCTGTAAATACATGTTCTACATTCCGGTATACTTCATGTTCTGAGAAACAAATGGGAAAAGTCAAGCCGTCACAGGGATTACTCCCTCGTGATGGCAGTGAAAGGCGAGGACAGAACACACATATTGTACAGCCCGAAAGCAGAACAGTTGTAAGTTAAGCTAAATTATCGACGGCGCGAAAAAACAGGAAAGCATACGGCATGATATGATTAAATGAACCCTTGTTTTAAGCGCAAAAATATAATATTATTATCACTGAAGCAAAACAAAAAAAGAAGAACAACAATTACGAACAACAAAGAAAAACAGCAACCATTGGCAATACTACAAACGGAAAATCATTATAAAAAAATAAAACAAACGCATCATAAGGCAAAATAAAAACAAATTAAATTTAATTGTTCGTTTTATTTATTCTTCACAACTCTCACGAATGCCTCCTCCTGGGAAGTGTTTCCTTTCATCCCCTTTTCTTCGACTATCTGTGGGCGAGATTTGGCCTCTCGCGACGAATGGGAGTTAATCCCTTTCTCACGCGTGTGACCGCAGACTGATTTATGCGTGTCCCTAAAATGTGTAACAGACGAGAACCAACAGCCCGTTCTAGTGCCGTCATCATAAATTGTTGCAATTATTGTCGTATCGTCACGCTGAAGTTGGGTTTTTTTTTATTAAAAGCTGATAAAATTGAGTGGTTTCCATAGTCTTGTGGCGCCTCGAAATTAAACGAAGGTAAATTGAACCTAAATTGTTGTTTTTTTTTATTTTGTATCATGTTATCAGTATTTTCACACAGTTTTGAGTTTTACATGTGGATGTTATGTCGTGGAGATCCTGTTACACATTTTTAACAAGAGTTAACACTTAGAAAACAGAAATCACTCCCTCCAATTGAACGTATAAATCTTTATCGTTTGTTGGAATATCCTTCCATTTTGCTTCTAAATGGAGCAGTTTTTCAACATTCCTGTTCATTTCCCTCGATTCCGCACTCGAATGAAGGCGTCCGGTTTTTGACCAGGGGTCAACACATTCAATCGAAAAAGAACACAAACGGCGCTCCCCAAATCACACCTGCAATAAAATAAAACGGGATACAAATGGAACGGTCTTTCGGACGGCGATTTGTACGAACGGAAAAATCAAAACTCCGACTGCATGAATTTTTTATGTCGGGCGATCCATTTATTTCAAACGGTCAGCAATTGGACTGGTTGTGGGAGTCGCTATCCAAAAAAAACGAAGGCAGGAAAGTAGGTCTGCTACTCGATTTACCAGAAGTTGAGAAAAACACGGCTTTATTTAAAAAAGGTTTCCAAAAAGCCACTTCGTTTGTTTAAAAATAAAAGGCGAATCAGAGATGCAAAAAAGATTTGCTACATGAGTGTACATTTATTTAGTTCCCTCCCTGGCTCTCTGTGTGCCAAAGGCCACTCTGAAACACGATGAAACCTATTAAATTGATCGGCAACGAATTGGATTCCAGCATCGGCCGTTGTAAAGGCCCGAACGGTCAGTTCCAGTCGAAAACTAAAAAAAGGAAGCAATAAAAATAGCGCAATACGAACCGTTTTTTCCGCATCACTTCCACACCTTCTCGGGTGGCTCGTTTTTCTAGCCGATCGACCAACAACCAGAGCCGGGTTCGTCAGGCAGGCAACCAGAGTTTCACACTCTATTTTAACTCAATTAATTTTTCACAAACTCCCTCCCAAAAACTGGTGGAATGGTTTTTCGGTAGAAGTGTATCAAGATTCACGATTACCTCCCAAAAAAAAAGCGAGGTTATAGAACGTAATGGCTACATCCAGTGAAAAAACATCGTCCAAATACAAACACACACACACAGGGAAAAATAAAACACCAGCCAAAAAGCTACCAGTTACACGCTCCATGACGCGCCTCCCGGTCCGGTTGTTGTTGTTGTTGACGTGAAGGGTGTATTAAATATTTATCTGTGCATTTTAAACGGACCCGATCCGGTACTTGAAAAGTCAATTTCGACCCATTGTGCACCCCTCCGTCCGACTGCCGCTGATCCTTGATTTTCCCACTTACACGCTACCCTCTCGTCTCGCTCGACGGAGGGAGTTGGAACGGCAACAATTGCCATCGAGGAAAACCCACCTTGCGCGGATAACAATTCCGAATGCATTCGCCAGATCCGAATGCACCGAGCATGAAACTATTCAAGCAATCATCAAACAACGGATGTCCCGGAGGAATAATGCTCTTCCCGGCTATGGTTCCCGGGGGAAAATGCCTTCTGGATTTCATCTGGTTTTTTGCTGCCTTCACTGGTCCTTCGACCTTCCCACGAAGGGTACCGAAATTTTGCCTGTGAAAAGAGTGATTTCCGCTTTATGCATCCCGAGAAACTGCTGGTGGAAGCTTGATTTCATAAATTTATTAACTCCACCACCGAAACAACCATGCATCTGCGAAACGTTTCAATCGGACCAGTTAGTAAACGGAGGTTCGCTAAGAACTCTGCTCGATTCACCCTCGTCGAGATCCTTCCTTGTTGCCTCGCAATCCTAATAACATTATAAATATGTTTATCATTTCCCCTTCGCAAACCCCCTGGTTGGGAAAATCACATGCGAAAACCGATACGCTTGCCAACGCCCGAAAAGTGCGCCTCATCGACCCATTAATCGCTCACGAATTACACCCGGAGTACCGCAACAGCCCGGGAAAACAAGTGCACTCGCGAAGTGGTGTTGGTTTTCCCCCTTAATCCCGAGGGTTTGATTGCTCGGGCCCATGAAATTCCCATCGTGCTGGCAACGATTAGCGAAGGGCGCATCGTCACGTGGCTTTTCCCGATGCCCGATGGAGATGTCAGGTTGTTGTGCGCCGCCGTTCGAATGGGTCTTTTTTCCGGTGCGATGAGTCCCTGGAGACCCGTCGGATGCCAGGATCCCAGGACGCACCGCAGCGTGATGGAGGTGCACGGTGCGTGTGAGCAAGCTAATTGAATTATTTTCTCATGAGCGCACGTTGAACGCACTTTCACTTCGGTGCTGTGCAACTGTGACGTCCGTCTGGTGTACTCCCAACTCGGTTGGATCTTGATGAAACCGTCTTTTTTGGAAGGCACAAAATGTCTTTGATGAAGATTGTTGATTAATCGTTCGATTCGAAACAGTTTTGCCGTTTATAAAATGGATCATAAAATGGTACATTTCGATAATTGAAATTATACGTTACTATAACGTTGAAAAGTGTTTAAATAATATGTTATTTGAAAACTTTCTTCTAACTTAATTTTTCTGTAACAATTTTATTACAGCTTTTTAACAATGTTTTAATCTTCTTTTATACTTTCAACTATTTAGCAAGAAACATGAAAAACTCCAAGGCTAGCGATTAACTTGCTGCCAAATTAAGCCAGCTTTTCATGAGCTTGGCACTGGTTGTCTGGAATTTATTAAAAACAAGGCCGTTCTTTGTTTCGTGTTTTTTTTTCTCTTCAGGTAATCAATGTCCATTCCCATGCAATCTTGCGTTGGTTCTTTTTCATCAGATTTTACTAATCCAAATAAATTATTCACCGTCCAGAGGCATCATCCTCCATCACCTTTTTACTCGAATCTTCTAATTCGCAGAGTACTCACGGGCTTCCTAAGGCTGTCTCCCAATCTCGTGTAGCACCGCGAAAGTGTTGATTAAAATCTTGCAAATTGAATTCTTTAAAGATAAATGAATTCCACCTGACGGCTAAGCACCTCGGGCTGCGAGGATTCGTGGGCAGTTGGTTGTTCAAAAAAAAGAATAAAAAGAAAAATTGGGCTGTATCAAATCGGTCCCTTGGAGAAAAGTTTCTAGGTAAGATGACCAAAGTTGGGTAAAAGGTCAGTAATACTACTGTAAAGTCCACTTGCAAAAATAGGCTTAGTTCTTAGAAGTTAAGCAAACAAATGAGGATTGCCGCAATGTTTCTCCTTTCACATCACGTTCGCCTCAATTTGACTTTAATAAATTAATCGCTACTAATAAAACAGTAAACAAGAAAACAAAAAGATAGATTTTCACGAAAACCTTATGCTCGGAACAGTGTCCTCCCATTTGTCATGCGGGAAAAGCAAAGTCTTGTTGATATGACCGTTGCTTGCCGGTCAAGAAGTTGGGTTCGCTTGATCGCTGATGGTAGGCAGCAAAACGAAACATACCCAGGGGAATGATTTGTGCCCGGAGAAAGAGTGAGAGAGGGTTGCACAAAACAGAGCA
The DNA here is from genome assembly GCA_000441895.2 of Anopheles sinensis. Taxonomy (NCBI): domain Eukaryota; kingdom Metazoa; phylum Arthropoda; class Insecta; order Diptera; family Culicidae; genus Anopheles; species Anopheles sinensis. The sequence goes on along the minus strand of KE524778.1, from coordinate 351,616 downwards.
ACGGCCCCAAAAAACTACAACCATCCTAAACTCCTCATCACGCAGACAGGCAATCATTCATCCACATAAATTAATTATAAAGTAATACGAAGCCTGCACCGGTGGCAAGCGGCCGGGATGAAAACAGGACATCGTACTTGCTGCTGAGAAAAAAGAGGTCCGCTACTGATGCCGAACATGCATCCGAACGTTTCCCGGAGGACCCTATCCGACGAACGCATGAAACGATAGCGGGAAAACTGGCGCAACGGAAGCACGACCCAATGCCGTGGAAATTGAGTCGGCCGTATACGGTGAGGTTATGTTTATTTTGATTACTGCTGTTCTTTTGAAGTGTCTGGCTTATCCCGCTGGCTACATCGTTGTCCGATTCACTTCCCCTTGGTGTTTGATTCGCACACGCCATGATCCCTCGTGAGTTTTGTCGTTCAATGCAGGACAATAATCCGGGAAGGGAGTGAGCAGATAGTGCTCGATTAGATCGCAACATCAACAACGGTCGAATGACAAGGTTCTATCTTTTTTTGTATCTTTTCTCAGCTAAGGGCGATTGCACATGTACGGCATAGAACAGAAGAAGATAAATCGTACCCACGCCGATCGAATTACAGATTGTCCAGTTTTCGACGCAGAATTTCGAAGTCTTCGTGGCTAGTTTTTTTTTCTCAGGCAATCATGTATGACAAGTGTTTCCTGTAGATAGTAATTTGCTACGTGATCCTCATAGAACGTGCCGGTTACCCTTTCAGGTTGGTTGCAATTGTAAATAACTGCATTAGATCTAAATTTAGCTGTAACAGTGTATTCCTTGATTCTTCCATTAATTGCGGAACCGATTGAGATTATTCAAGTTAAAAAAGATATTAATTTTAACAGGAAAAAACCACGCCAGTATGCCTTGACCCATCTTTTTTTTATCAAACAAGACCCAAAAATGCTTTTAAAATTACTCATTTCCAAACCGGACACTGCTGCATGCCACCATCGACGAAGGCGAGCCGTTCTAACAACCCAAGCTTATCGCCGGAAAGGAAGATATCCGCGTCGCAGCGGACGGTCTCATCTCATCTAACCCATAATTTGTCCTTTTTCCGACCGACCGACCGATCCGTCCAATTAGCTGCACCCCGGGAGGTGCATCGGGTCGATCTAGGCAGGGACAACTTCATTTCGGTACCTTTGACAACTTCATCCGTGTCTTCGTGTGTCCTGAGTCGCCAGTGTAATGTTCCAGTTCCGGCCCCAAAAAGAAACAAACAAAACGCCCACTTTGCTTCAATGTGACAAGATGGCTTATCTTTTATCCTCTAATTATGATACACTATTTTTTGCCGCGTACACTGTCTTGGCCGTTTTTGTGTCCGATCCTGAGAAAGATCGTCAAATATGAATATGACTTCCCATATGCAATTGTGTGATTCACGCAGCACCGTAAACTACAACCGGAAACCGTGCGTTTGTGTGTATATACCGATGGACAAGGAAAGCGGCGGACCGAAGGTCAAAACTTCAACAAACGTCAAACTTGGATAATCGCTACTCCAACTTCATATTCTTCCTCTCTCTCCCAACCGGATAGGCCGGTTATTACATTGGGATCCTTCCCTAATCACACACCCCTCGAGTGGCTCATTACGCGAGGATTCCCTCGGGATGAGTCCCGCGAATGTACACGTGGATAATCCACCTAACTTCCTGCACCTGTTTCCGCCGATTTTCGCTGACTGTGATGGCTGGTGATGACGGCTGACGGATGGATTGGTGATGTTTAGGCGAGCTTCTGGTGCGTACCGGTGGCGATGTCTCGCTTGTAGCGCAATTCGTCCCCGGTGGTTCGACCGTTGAGCAGTTGGTTTCCGCCGGTGGCTCCGTTGGCAGCACCCGCGTTGGCCTCGTCCGGATCAATTAGGAACGGTGGCAGCACGAACGGAGCACCCGCCGCCTCGGAGCTGTCGAAATCATTGCCCAGCTGCAGAAGGTCCTTGCTTTGGTGTCCGGCGAGAAGGTTGGCTATCCGCAGATCGCATGGATTACGCAGGAAGCGACGCAACAGTGCCCTATAAAATGGACACAAACTTGTTAGGTTTTCTTCAGGAGTACCCTTCAGAAGAAATTCTCTCTTACTTTTCACTAGCCTTCAGGAGATCCAGTCCTCCAGGAGGGATCCGTGAAACCAGGACCTGATTGGCGTTCTGGTCTGAGGACGAGGATCGTTTGCCGTTTGTCCATCCACGAGAGTACTGGAACGTTTGGGCGTTCACCAACACCACCAAGCCCGCCATCAAAAGAGCGATCGTGCGTGTATGCAGCATAGTGAAGTTGGTTTTGTAGAGATCCTCACGTGTCCTAAGAAACGTAATATAATCTATTTTGGGTTCATTGATACACTTAAGCTTCTCTACTCTGTAATTTTCTATATTATCACATCATATAAGATTTGTATTTTCATTTCGTAAAAAGGCTATACACCCAATTAAGTTGAGGAGTCTTCGAATACTCCTGATACAAATATTTCTAATGATCATTTCCAACATCTTTCAAAACCATTGGGACATGTTCACATTACTTCAAAGAATTGTCCAATAATCATGCACATACAAATATATTTTGTAACGGCAGAATCTTCCAAGCTTTTTTATACCTTTTCCTAAAAATTGTTGCCCACTATTAGGCACACTTATAACCACTGGAGAAACCACTTGCTGTAACAATTCAAATTTAAATTTTCACTCCGATAGAATCCTTAAACATGCGTGCGCTTCCTGTAGACTATCCGTGTGACTGTCTCTTCACTCGTCTATTACCGATTCACAACTGTTGCGCACTCCATGGCCAACGCCAGGTTTATATAGGACAGCGCGATTCATCCTCCAAACCATGGGGCCACCTCCCGACCATATCGTCCTGTCGAGACTTACAAATCACGTACTGACTCGGGCCTAACCGCCACCCACCAATCCACCACATACTCTGAAGCAAGTCCAAAAAGAGGCTTCAAACTCTTCCGACACTCTTCCGCCGCCGACAGGACGGATCAGCATATCAAAGTCAATCAATTAAAGTGAATCGGATTGTGGGGGAGAGCTGAAATTATGCAAATTTCACCAACCAACCGAGACCAAAAACCATCGACAGCCACTCGTCGAAGAGGAACATACGCGCGTGTGGAACCGTACGGAAGGCTGTGAACTTCTTCGGGCCGGGAAACACACGCAAACAACCACCCACAACACGCCACCACCCAGTGCGAGAGCATCCCTTTCGGAGCGTCTTTGTCGTGTGTGATATCATCTTTGATCCTTGTTATTATCACGCGCCCGCAACAAAGCCCCGGAAGGATCTGAAGGAGGTATCGGGAACGATGTGTGGGGCTTTCAAGGAGATTGGAAAAACAAAAGGATCTAAATTACATTCCCGGTATCCGCTGACGTGCGAACGATGGGAGCGCTACGAAACTCTTCCTTATCTCCGGTACGGCATGTAAGAAGGTGTATCATTTGCATAAAGAAGGTTCACACGCAAGGAGCGCGTTCGCATCATTCAAAGAACGGATTGCGTACGTTGAGGTGCAAAGGGGAGGTACTCGAAAGCGGGATGGTAGTTATGAGCAATTAAGGGGGTATTGTTTGTCCAATAGGGATCGACGTCACTGCTGCTCGACCTGTAACATATGGTAACACTCAATTAGTTATCATACGGCAAGTAGCGTTGCTTCAATCACGGAATAAATTGCAAGGTCAAGTTCGATTTACGAACGAATTATTGGAATTTAATCTCTCTGGAAAGTAAACTCCGTTCATGATTTTATACAACGTATGGTTTTTAAATTCTTAAATTTTTCGGACAACGTTTAAATTATAGCTCACGAGAAAAAACTGAAATTAAACTATTGGAAGTGTATGGTTAGCGGACATATTCAAGTGCCCTGAAACTAAGATTTAAATAAACCATACGGGATTCGGATTGGATAAGTATGTATTTACATTAAAGTGAAAATATTTAACATTGTACAATTTTAGAGTATTTATTGGTAACTCAAAGCGTAGAATTAGTTCCGATTAGATCGCGGAATGATAAGAATAGTAAAAGAACAAACGGGAAAAAACACAAATTTAACATTAACAATACAGGTTTTGGAATCCAGAAAATATAGAAAAGAAGATAATAAAGAACAACCGAGTATAGGGCGGGCCTAACAAGGTACAACGATTACAGCTGTTCTTCCTTGATGACCGATTTACCCTCGGCATTGCGCGAAATGCGATAATAGGTATCGAACTTCTCCAGCTTCGTCACGAACTCCTCGTCGTGCGTGATGACAATGAGCAAAAAGTTCCCGTACTGGCGCTCCGTCACGATGTCCCGCAGGGATTCGCACAGCGATTCGATATTATCCCGGTCCAGATTCGTCGTCGGCTCGTCCAGCGCCATGACGCCGCACTTGCTGCAAAAGGCTTCCGCAAGCGCCAACCGAATGATGAGCGAGGCGAGAACCTTCTGCCCGGCACTGCACCGACCTCGCATGTCTATTTCGACATCATTCTTCGCCTGCACTACCCGGTAGGAGTAGACGCGCCGCCGCTCCGACCGCTCTGCCGACTCATCGTCCTCCGTGTTGATGCGGATGTAGTCGATATCGTTGCCCCGGTAGATGTCACGCCAAAGCGAGTAGATGGACTGATTGATCGTTTTCATCATTTCCGTGTGATACTCGCGAAGAGCCCACTCGAGAGCGTCACGGTACTTCTTGATGTCGCTACTGATCTTTTTAAGCACCACGGATTCGTAGAGTGTTTTCTTGTAGTTGCGCAAGGCGTTCTGGAACTCGCTCTTGGTGAGCTCCTTCCGTAGATCGTTCATTTGACGCACCAGCTCTCCGATCTGGCCGTTTAGCTCGCTGCGCTTAGCCTGCAGTCCATCGCGAAGGTCCAACAGTCGGTTCCGTTCTTTCTGCACATTTCCGACCTCCATTTCACCCATACCCTTCATGAGCGCTTCCAGCTCACTCTCCATGGCCGAAGTTTCGCGCATCAACCGCTTCAAGTCGCGATTGTCCTGCAGGTCACGCTCTCGCAGCTGCTGATTCGCTATGTCCTGCTTGAGCTTCTCAATGTTTTTCGTTTTCGGTTCAATCGACGCTACGATTCGCTCACGCTCAGCCTTCACCTGGTCGACCTTTGCCTTTAAAAGGTTCAGCTGGGTGGTTAGATTCAAAACGGCGAGTTCCTCCAGCTCACAACCAAGCCGGATGATTTCAGTTTCTTCCCAGTTAAGCGCGTCCAGTGCCTTGCGAGCTTTTTGCAGCGTCTGCCCGTTCGATTCCTTCGTGCGTTGCTTCTGCTCCTGCTCTTTGGTGAGCTGTTCCTTCACCGGCTGCAGACGTTGTTCCGCTGCGCGAAGCTCACCTTCCAGGGCGGTTGTTTGTTCTTCCAGCTCGCGTATCTTGGTACGCTTCTGCTCCAACGACTGGACCGATTCCTGAAGCTTAAGCTTTTTCGTTTTCATTTGATTGTTGCGCGATTGCAAATTGTTAAGCTTCTCCGTTTTCGTGTCTATTGTGGTTTGAAGCTCGTCAACCGAGCGACGCTCGGTTTTGAGCTGCTCCCGCAAACTGTCGCGCTCCGCTTTTAGCGACTCGATGGTGACACCTTCCGGAACTTTATTCGCCAGCTCGGCTTTCAGCTCGTCCACTCCGCGTTTCATTCGCTCCAGCTCTTTGCTCGTCTCATCCAGAAGGCTCATATCGCCCACGATCGTGCTGATGAGCTGCACATTTCCGGTCGGCTCCGAAACCGCCAGCTGATGCTCTTCCAGTTCGTCCGATGCCGTCGTAAGCCGACGTTCCGTTTCCTGCAGCTGCTGCTTAAGCCGGGGCAGTTCCTCCTTTTGCTTCTCCAAGCGCTCCGAAACGGGCTTCAGGGCCAACAATCGATCGTACTCCAAGCGATCCTTCTTGAGGGTACGCTCGAGGGTTTCAATTTTCTCCGGAAGGCGACGGATCTCGTCCGAAAGCTTGCCGCTGATTTCCTTCGCATCGTCCCCTCCCATGTCCTTTTCGCACACCGGACAGCAACGGTCGTTCTCGATGTTGGAAATGAACTTCTGATACAACACCACGGCCGAGCGAGCCTCTCCGTGTTCGAGGTTGTTCTTGTTGATCTTATCGTTCAACTTGGCCACCACGTCTTCGTACGGATTTCCCCGGCAAGCGGCGTAGATCTTTTCCTCCGCATCGGCCAGATCGCGCTCCAAACGTTCGAGCTGCTGCTTTTGGCTCTTCCTTGTCGTTTCCATCTCCGTCACCGTCGCCTGCGCACGGCGGATTTTCTCGTTCATCGTCTTGATGTCCTTCTGCAGTGTGTCGTACAGATCTTGCATATTACGTTTGTAGTTTGACTCGATCGTGCGATCGGGAAAGAGTCGCCGCAAGCTGTCCGCATGCTTGTTCTTCAGCTTACGAAGATCAGACTCGCGCGCGGTGTACTGTTGTTCCTTCAACGTCAACTCTCTGTCCTTCACCGCGAACTCGTTCAACGTCGTAACACGTTCATCCAACCGATCCAACTGATCCTGCAACTTATCGCGTAGTTCTTTCTTTTCGGCAAGTTCCTTTTTCATCGCCGGTAAGTTGGTAGCCTTCGAGTACACCTCATACTCCCGCTCGAGCCGATCAATTTCATCAATGAGCCGCTTCAAAGTTTCGGCCGAACGCTCTATTTCGACCAACTCGTTCGCCGTGCGCTGTTTTTCCCGACCAATTTGCTCCATCTGGCGTCGCTTCGATTGGCACTCGTTCTCGAGCGATGCTTTCGTTTCACGCAGCTTGTCAATGGCTTTCTGGGCCTTGACATCTTCTTCGTCGAACGTTTTGCCCATCGTTTGCACGCACGTTTCCTCCCGCCGCAGTGCATCGCGCACGGAACGGAGGACCGTCTCGATTACGCCTGCATCCAAGTTGGCAACGCCGTAATCATCGGCCAACGGGAGCTTCAACTTTTGCCCCAATGATGTTATTTTTTTCCCACGGTCTTCCTGCAGATCCCGCTCACGTTTCTGTTTCTCCAGCAGCTCAATGTTTTGTCCATTCATGGACTGTAGTTTGCCCTGTAAGGACTTTTCCTGTGATCGCAAGGTTTGCAGAGCGGATTCTTCCATGTCCAACTCGGAGCGCTTGGATGCGAAAGTCTGCTGGAAAAGTATTATTTCCGCTTGAAGTTCCTCCAACGACCCCTCGAAAAGTTGGCTGATCTTCGATTTCAACTGGCGTTGTTGGTCATGTTTGCCCTTGATTCTATAAAGAAACAAAAATATTGCACCGAATTATTTTCAAGAACTAGGGAAAATCAACGCCGACTTACTTGGATGAAAATTCAATCTTTTTCGCCATAAGCGAAGAATACTCTCGCTCGACCAAAGCCAACTGTTCCAACTTTTTCTGAATCGGTTCAATGTCGCTATCCAAATCGGTGACCATCTGACGCAGTTTGGTCAGCTTCTGTTCGCCACTGCCCAGCTGCAGTTGCTTAGCATCCGCCTGCTCCTTGATGTGCTGCAGCAGCTTCAAATCCCCGAGCTTCTCTTTCTGCCTCTCGGTGTACTGCTTGGACATTTTTATCAACTTATCAATCGCTACATTGTATTCGGTCGTACCGAAGATGGCGTCGAACCGTTTCTTCAGCTCCTTGGGCTCTTCCAGTGGCCAGTTGGAATCTTCCTGGTGGCAAAAGATGACGTTGTTGAGGATAGCCTTCGACACACCCATCGCATCGCACATGTCGTTGTTCAGATCGGCCGCCCTCGAGCGAGTCATCGTTGTTTTGGTTTTTGTCTGAGCATTTTCCATCGTTATGGTGGAATCGAGCGTTTCAAACTTTGGGTTGTTGCCCTTGTGGGTAATCTTCATGGACCGGATCGCCGTCACGCTGTTGCCGGTAACATCCTTCACCATCAGCTTCACCTGGCCCAGACTTTCGACCGTGTTGAAGATTTTGGGATCGTGCACGAACCCGATTCCACGGTTTGTCCCCGGCGGTACCTCGCCGGTCAGCCCGAACTTTAGACATTCTATGATCGTCGTTTTTCCGCAACCGTTCTGTCCCACGATTAGCGTCAACGGAGAACGGAAATTGATTTTCTGCCGGTAATAAACAAGGGGACACTTGTGAAAAATGGATAACGCAATAAAAGTTTCACAGCGTACTTACCTGCACATCGCCTCCGTCTACTCCAAAGCTGCGTATTCCACGTATTTCTAGTTTGCTTACCATAGACATGTTGCAAAGATTTCTACAAACAGTTTGCTAAAATCATCAACGAACCACTTCTGAACGATACAAGAATTAACGCGAACTGCGCGCCAACTGACTAGTGTTGGCAGAATCGGGATTTGGAAGACTCGAAGATTCGATCAGGAATCCCATTTGACGGACTCTAGAGATTTGATTCGATTGGGATTCGAATCTGTTTTGATTTGTTTGGGATTAGAATCTGTTTTGATTTGTTAGGGACTCGATTTGATTTTATTCAGACTTGATCTGAATTTATTCGAATTTGATGTGAATCGAATCCGTTAACGTGGTGAGTCACATTTCTCACGTAGAGAATCGATGTTGAGACAATGGTTCTTAGTGATTGATTTCAGTTGAGTCGAATCGAACGTTGGCACATATTGCCATAATCAAGTCAAAACTAGAACAAAACCAGTAAAAAACCGGCAATTTCGATGGCACATGATGATACGACGGATTGGGATTCGGATTTGGATATCCCGATCTCAGAATGGATTTGAATCGAATGATTCCCACCACTAGTCATAACAACGGCTCAGACCAAGGTTGTAGCCAAGGTTTAGTCATGTAGAGCAATTTGTCTGCTTGGAAATCGTGATAACCAAAACATTATTTCTGAACAAAGTTTCACAGTTTACTTCCATTTTATAACATTTAAGAAATTAAAGATAACTAATGAAGACGTATAAAAGGCTGTGATGATTCAAACTCTTGTTGCAAATAAGGCTTCCTTCCTGTCTCTTTGGTTTACACTCCACGAGTTTGAAGTGATCCTCAAGCCATTCTTATGAGAATAACTTATCTACTTAAATTCTGTTCAAAGTCCTTCTTAACGAGAATGGTAAACAAGTAATTTTTTGAATAATTATACGAAAAATTAATAAAATCAAAGGAACAACTCATGTTGGACTCATTTGGTTGGTAACGGAACTAGGTTCGATTCAGATTTCAATTTCCCACCACTAGCTCCGATTTGGGACAGCGAAACGGTTAAATGACCTTCACTACGCAACGTTTTGTACCAGTCAAGGTCTTTTAACCGGTAATCGTACCGGTAATACAATTACCGATTAGGTGTTCCAAAGTGCTTTTCGTCGAATACGACGAACAGTTGAATTGTAAACTTGCATCAGGTGTGTTCGTCCACGCGTTCGAGTGTGCTGATGAGCGTAGAGAAGCGTGAAAATAAATAAATCTGCCATTGTGACCACTGCAGCAACGTTGCATTGATTGTTCTGTTACCGTTTGAAAATCCCATTGCCCTGAATTTATCTGCAAACTCGAGGAGTGCTGTCCCCGGAGCAGGTTTCCGTTCTCGTGGTGTGTAAGTTGTGGAAGATAGTGCGGAGTTCGCGGGAAGAAGGTGGAAGAAAGAAGTGAAGCAACCATAACTGAATCATCTTCCGCCAGCGGGAAAACCCGTGCGTTCGAGGCAGGTGGAAGCATGAGCCGTCTGGGGTGATTGTGATTGAATCCGGAAGTGTGCCCTCGTCTCTATTGCTTCGCAGCCATTTTGCCGTGGCTGGCAGCTTCGATGATGTATGGCTGAGGGGAGGGGCTGACCCGAAGCAGCACTGTTGTGTTTTTGTTTTCGTGCCTGGTGCGACGGTGCATTTCTTGTGTTCATGTTAGTTTCCGTGACAACAAATCAACCTGGTGGCCGAGTGGTGACGAAATCAAAAACAAACGTATTGTTCTGTTGGCGCCGAGCGGGCTGAACGGTGTCAGCCATTAGAAAATATCGTCTTGCTCGTTCGTCATACATCAACTGCGTGCGAACGGGAAAAGATAAAACCTCTCGTCGAAATCCGTCTGGTGCGGATAAGTGTGATTGATAAGTCACAGCCACGGGCACGGGTGGCTTCAGCGATGGATTCATTGCGAAAATGGTTGAACAAACCGAAGGTAAGTCTCCAAAACATCATGTCGAAGGTTTTATTTTTTCTTCTCACTGAGACCTTATGACCAACATTTGTCTCAATCTCATGGTTGCGTTGTGTCGTCGGGATTATTTCTCTCATGGAATGGTACGAAATTTCATGTTTCCTTTCGGCAGACACATTATTTGGGGCAGAAGAAAAGGAAAAGTAAGGAAAAACCTAGACGACGTGCAAGAATTGCATGTACGATTGTTTTTCTGTGCTCGAGACATGTGTAGTGGTGTCGTGTTAGCAGAACGATCCGGAACTGGGTGCAAGGAACGGCACTGGGTTCAAAATGGAGTGATCATAATAACAATAACAAAAACCAGCGATGTTTGCTTTAGAAACTTTCAGCAATTTTACTCCATAATTAAATGCACATGAAAATGCCTCCGATGCTAAATTGTTGCAATTCAGAAGAAATACATATGTTTTTCTACCGTAGAAGCTCAACTTTAAACACAATAAAAATGTTTTCATTGTACAGCTGCGTCAAAATGCTGACACTGGAAATTTTGAGGTAAACAACAACTTGTCCCAAATGTATGCTCCATTCAGGGCAATCAAACAATCGACCGATTATTTAAACGACGATAACCTACATAATAGTGTCGTGGGGCCAAGAAGAGTTCGTACGCCTTCAATCGACGGGGATTATACAGGCCCATAATAATAGCAGCCATTCAATGATCCGCCTATGTTTCTTATCAGCCACGACTTTGTCTTTGGCCCCAGTGGCGCGCATGTCCCCATCTTGTTTAGCTTAGCTGATCGGAAGGGCTTGGAGCATCACCTTGGGTTGTTTCAAACAAAACAATCCTCGGTGATGGTTATATATTTGCGTGCCCTCTTTAAAATTCCTTATACAAAAGGTTAAGATATTCTGGACTTGATGAAGGAATTCTTCCAAAACAGAATACAGTTCCAGTCAAAAACTACCGCGCGTGAGTCATGCGCAACGGAAGCCTTGGTGGCGCAGGTTGCGTGCGAATGACCGCCGACTGGCAATGCGCAATACGGTCGATGACAAGCCCAGATACTACGTCAATGAATCTCATTGCAGTTTCGTGATAAGCTAACGCTATCGTTCCGTCCGTCCGGATTGCATTTGTCCAATCCGGTTTTGTAAATTGATTTTAGCGCGGCCTCGTAACGGTGCTGCAGTTGGTAAACTTTTTTTTCCTTCTTCCGTAGATTGCGCAAGTCAAGCAAAGCGTCGTCGATAGTGGATTTTAATGACAATAATCCAGGCTTGACTTTTATGAGGCCACTTACCGTCGCTCCGCGAAGCTTTCGCATTAAAGTTCTCGCATGTTCGGAAGTGCCCGTTGTGGTGGGAACTATTTTTACATTTTTACAAAGCCCGGTTCCATTTCGCAACCGTTGCAACCCTGTTCCGATTGCCACATGGAAGAGCTGCATGAAGCATAATGCTCTCGGTGGCCAGCAGCAGCAGCAGCAGCAGACGATTGTTGCTCCATAAACCATGACCGCAACCATGCGCCACCAACTCCGATGGAGGAGATTGAGAGTCGTATTCGAACTGGTTTTGCCTTCGAAGGAGGCCACCGAGAACCACCACCGAACCAACGGCGAGCCACAAACGTGTCTGTGTGTGGCCTTTTCTGGTCTGGTTGTTTCGTCAAGTCAGCGCCTGTGACCGGTGGGGCGAAGAAGACCCAGCTGGACCTTCTCGAACCGTGTGCCGCCCCGTGTGGTTCGTGTTCGTTGATGGTTGCAAGACAAAACCGATCCAGTGCGATCATATAATAATGATGGTGGGAGTACGGATGTACATAAACACCGGGTAACGAGTCTCGGAACCGTTCCGTAACAATACTGCGTGCGGATTCGAAATTATGCTGTGTACTTTATGGAACAAGCTGGCAGAAGGTTTTTATGCAACTGACTTTTCCCTGGACGCATAGACAACTCCAGAACATTTTTATTTTGCGTTCGTCGATTTCATCTGATGTCAGTAGTAGTAGTATCGACATGAAAAAGACATTTGGTTCAATATTTACCCTTAGCCCGAACATCAGCCAAGTGTTGCCAAATGAACAACAAGACGAGAGCGTACCGATACATAATGGTGATGTAACGCAACAACACCCCCAAGGTGGTACATTTCTTATTCAACCTTCGCACACGCTTTCGGCTTCTCCATAATTGATAATGTGAAGAATGGCCATACCCAAACAAAACAAAAACAAAACGAAAACCCAGAAGGTAAGGCGCCGGACGAGCCTTTTATACATTGTGCCTGCACGTTGCCGTTTGCCACAATCATCGCCACCGGTCAACACTTATGCTCTTCACGTGGCGCGGTTGGTGGGTTTAGGTTTAGGGGTCTTGGTCTGCGGCGCAATAGGCCGGTGGCAGAAGCAGCACTTGACACTGCGTTGCTTCATCCTCCGGCATTGCGCCTCTTGCATCTTATCGCTGTCCAGCTCTTTTTCTTGATGTTCGTTTTGTTCTTACTGTGCATTAACCGTAAAAAAAAACGTTAACAGTAGCGCCCCCAAAGCCTATCCCACCGGGACGTGTGTTGTAGCTGTTTAATCTGAGCTGTTTCCGCGGGTGGGGATTTAAATGAAACCGAGTTTACCTTAGACGGGGCGCATCGCCTCCCACCCCGGAAGGGTGGGTAATTCTTCCTCAAACAGAGGAGTTCTTATTGGACAAAGAAACGGCTGCGGCAGCAGAGTGTCGGATTCACTTGTTTGTGACTTGAGGCGGCGGCCAGTTGACTCTTATGGCAAATAGTAAGGGAATAGGAATGCTAATAAAAAAGGGAAGCGAAGCGAGAATCGTGAGGAATTAATTTTTCTATTGATACTTTAGGTTAACATAATAAGTTCGTTGGCCGAGCAGGGGAATTCCAAGTCAAAAAGTAAATTATTTTCGCGTGTCTCATTTAAAATTCAACGGCTTCGTGTAAGCTTAAGGCTTTAGTGTAAATAAAACTATGTAAAAACGTAAAGCTTTGCTTGGAGGAGTTGTAGTAAAACATAACGTAAACCAAACCACTATCAGTTTCCTTATACCTAATCAGACCTGTCTTATCCATCCTGGTTCCGATTTTTTGTGGAGACCCAAACACCAGGACGAAACCGTGTCGCACCGTGGCGCGTGGCCTTCATGTGCTTGTCACACGCAATAAGGTCGTTCTGGGAAGCGCGAATGTGAACCAGACGATATCACACCTCACCACCACCACCCAACCGCATCTCGCGTGCTCTGCATCCCTTTGTCCTTAGTCGTACCTCCTGGGTTGTTGGGTTGTAAAATAATAAAGAAAAAACGGTACAAAACGAAACCGCAAAGATTATTCCTCTTTTGCCTTCGCCAAGGTCAGTGGTGACGTGCACGTGCGTTGTGCTAATCTGTGTGTGTGTGCCGCGTCGTCAAAGTATCCCTGCATGCTTTAACATGTTTATCAAATCATTTGCATGCTTAAGCCATAACCTTGGACCAGGGCAGAAGGGTTCAAAGTATGGGATAGAATGTTTCCTTCTTGGGTTTAAAAATCATTTCCAAGTTAGCCCAACTTTAGTCTCCAAAGTAGGTTTGTGGATGTGAAGCTAGAGAATAGATCCTAATTTACACAAAATTAATTCTTTTATCACTGTAAGACGTCAGCAAATCAACACTTTAAACGTGTGCATCCTACATTGTCCTGCAAGGCCCTTCAAAGTCGCTTGAAAGCTGCTTCCATACGAAGCGTTTAAAAAAAATGGTAAATGTCGCCATACTCTCACCCAACCCCCCTGTATCACCCTTCGGGCTGGAAAAGAAAGGCACACGTGGGAAATGAGTGGCACCCGAGAGTGTGTGTGGTGTATGTAGTGGCACGTTCCCTTCGACGAGACTCCTTTCACTCGAAACGGCGTTTACGGGCAAGGTGGGGTGAAAGGGGGGGACTTACGTGCACGGAAGGGCGACAATCAATTTCCATTGTGTCGCCTTCACGGACGGTAGCCGCTAACGAGTTCCTGCGTACTGACCTTGGTTGGCCGCGATGCCAAATGGTACGACGAAACTGAACTTGTCCCCGGAGGCGACGGCGGTTGAGGCGAAGAAACGGACACACGACGTCGGAGACGATGATGGCGATGATGATGATGATGCCGAGGATGACCGCATCGAGGAAGAAGGAAGTAAATTTTCCGGTTCTTCCGCGGCGACCCGGACGCAACAGAGGTTTCGCTTTTCGGTCGCTGAGGCGCCGGGCTGTAAATGTGCCTCCTTTTTAAATTGGTTCGATCGGGTCGTAGGAAAATCGTCACCCCGACCGACGTGCGCCATGGACGCATTGACGCACTAATGGTGGCATTATTTTGTTTTTTTGCTACTGCAAGGCTTTTTTTTTGTTCTTCTCGTACCTCTCTTTGCTATGAGTTCGATGTTGGTCTGTCTCGTCGACAGAGGCTCCTAAAAAACCAAACCGTCCACGTGTTCGCTGACACCGACTGAAGGTAAGTCGCTCCTCGTGGCGCTAGCGGCGTTACCTTCATTCAGTACACGCGACATGCCAACGAGGTTCGAACTGCATGTCGTTTTTTATGCTTCGTATCCTTTTCCAAAGTGCGAAATAAATAGAGAAACCAAAGCAAAAAAACATAATTGTGCCTAATGGAAAGTGATTTCCGTGCTCCTTGCTGTCAATCTCTTGTGTTTCACCACAAAAAAAACTTTAACTGAGGTTGAGTCTCTCGGATGCTTTTACCACGCATACATACATAAGGCGATAGTGTGGCCCACGATTGTATTTTCCTTTTTTCCCTTTTCCACGCGCCTCTGTAATGTGAAGATTACATTTAATGAACGTTTCGTAGGCGATGAACTTTCACTCTCATTTGCATGATTTTCGGTGGTGCATAAGCTCCCGAAGCAAAGGAAGGAGCCTCGAAACGAAACGTTGACCACACGACGCGCGCTAATGATGAGGGAAAAGGTGGGTTGTTTTTCTTCCACCCCACCTGTGTCTTGTGGGTCTTTTTTTAATTGCGTATTCAATGTTTTCCCTCCCTGTGCAGCCTTACGTGCGGGCAAGATTTGCTTTGGAATAAATTTCACCCTGTTTTTGCGTCGCACTTTTTGTCTTTTTGCCGTTAGCTGCAATTGCAAATTGAATTAACCCACAGTTCAGCCGATTGGCAACTTTGGTGCAGCTTCGTATGCTGCACTCCAGACACACGTGGCCTGTGGGCCCGGTATGCTGATTTTCTGTGTTTCCCTGTCGACAGAATCGACATTGAATTCAAGGTGAATCACAGCTTCAATTGTAGAACTTGATTATCTTACCGCGTGAAGGAAAGTTTACTAGGAAATCCCCTTCAACTTCTTCTAGAAGAAACTCATAACACTTATCTGAAAACATCACCAACAAACCGGTCGGTTTTCCATTCGCGATTAATTGCGCGCTGCTTTGTGGATTAAAAATCCGAACAAAAGGCCACTCGAGTTGCCATTTACCGTAGATGGGGCTTAAAAGCTTCTTGATTAAAATGGTCACCGCTGGCTTCACCGCCACAAAAGTCGGTGGAGAAATGATAAGTGGACCGACCTGATTGTTTTCTGTCTTTAGTGCAATAATTTCCTCCCGGGAGCCCATCTTTTTCATTAATTTGTCATCCACTTTTCCCAGCGCAATCTCAAACGCAATTTGTAGGACAATTATATCCCGTCAGCTCGTCCCGTTGTGGAAATGCATTTTTAAGCGAGCCGCCTCTAAATTGTGTCAAGTGGTTGCCAATTACTTCAGCCACACCGGACATTGCGAAGTAGTCGCTCGCGAAAATGCATTCCATAAGTGGGCTCCAACGCGCCCACGGAAAATCGGATTGTTCAAGTGTTCGTTAGAGCGCCATCAACTTTGGCCACCCGAGCCTTTCCTTTTGGAGCGGTTCGAAGCAGACAACTTCGGTGTCGCGGATCTCGTCGTGGATAAAGGTGAAAGTAACCTTCCTCTTTCCCACCTTCCAGTGCTCTGCTGAGGTCCACACCTGTTGCCTTTCCACCGCGAACGTATCGCTTTCCTTTTCATCCATTCGCCACGGGGGGAGTTTGCATCCGACTTGCAGTTCGTTTTGCCCTTCTTCCCCAGCGCGATGGGAAATGGTCTGATACAAAACGAGTTTTCCCACCCAACGTCTTCAGTCCCCCCTCCACCTGATTCAAGACCTCGATCTTCGCAGACGTTGTGAAGAGGTGAAAAGTGAAACGAAAGTGCACCTACGGCGTTCACGACCACACGTTGGGGTCCTCGGTGGGTTTACTAGATCCACCCCATGCCACCAACACACCAAAAAACACATTTTCTCTCGCTTGGGTCTTATCAGAATCAGTTCGCCTTAACGCGAGTCGCGTGGCCTTCAAGAAAGTCGGGGAAAATGGCTCTCGAGGGAGAGAGAAAGGATTTTAGGCGCCGATTGTTTCTTCGTTGCCAACAGAAATCCGAAACACTCTACGTCATGTAAGTTTAGCTTGAATTTGGTTTTCGTTAACAACTGAGCTGCGCGTGCCATCATCGCTTATCGCAGGTCAAAAGATGTGAATATGTTTTGTTTATTTGTAATTACTTTCACCAACCGAACACTGATATGTCCCCGGCGGTGAGGGTTCTTTTCTTTTTCGCCAGTGACACAATCATAGACACAATTTCGGAGCGACTCCAAAGCGCGATGTGAAGGCACACCAAGTCGCCTTATCAATGTACCGCTTCGCTTCTGTACACTTTGGCGTTGTTTTGTCCAACACTGACCATCATCAGCGAAACCTTCCTTTTGCGATGAAATTATTCCCCGGGCGGTTGGAAAATCCCCAACCAAACCCTCCCGTGGAGACACTTGACCAGCTTTTATCGGGCTGCCTGATAAATCTTATCGCTCGTCTCTCTTTCATTGTTGAGTAGCGTTGGAAATACAAACACACACACACAAAAACCCTCAGTGACTAATTGGAGCGAAAGCGACTACTTCTTTGGCGAGGATAGGGGTTGGCTGCGTCTAAACTGTGAGGTCACGTTTGGCACATTTGCATGTTGCCGTCGTCCACATAACCATGTCTAGGTTAACCAGTTCTCGCTATCAGTGTGTGGTAACCGTTTTTGTTTGAACACTGAATGTATCATATTTGACGAGATACATTTTCCATCGGATTTTTAAGGGCAATTTTTGTATCAAAAACTGTCCGAAACCTCTTCGTTGTTTAAAAAACTTCTAATGTCTTAAAATCCAAGAAGTTTCATTGTTGCTTAACTCGTCGAATTATAAATTCGGGACGAAGGAAATCATCATTAACATAGAAAGTAACTGTTAAAGAGAAATTTCATTTGAATTTCAAAATTAATGTTGTTTTACATAATATCAAGCTGCATCGATAATCCATTGGAAAAGGTGACGCATTATCATTCGTTAAATACATTAGTAGACATAATTTTTTTTTGTGAAGTTATCTCATTCCCAGTTCCTTTTTTGCCCCGTATGTTTTCGTAAGGTGTGGATCACTTCCTTGCTGAAAATTTCGTTTGTTTTCGTTTAGCAAACAAGGAAATAAAAATGATAAACATGCAAAAAGACTGATAACCTTTATCGTTGGATCATTTTCACACCAAGCAGCACGTTTCTTGAGAAACAAGACAAAAACAAAAACAGAAAAGATTGTCCTAGGACCCATACCGATTTCCTTGTTTGTTGAAAGACTGCTATCAAAAATACACAGGTACCAAAGCCTGAAGACCGGCAAACAGATTAGTGTTTGTTGTTTTGACGTTCACGTGTTGGCTGAGAGTGGTTGGATTTATTTAATTTTCAAGCGCCAGTTTTCGTTACAGATCAGTTGCAACGTGTGTGAAGCAACGTGATTGTGGCCTCCGGAGGGGTTCGGGTTTTTTTTGCATCTTATTAATGCACCGTGTAGGCTGCATATGGTGGTTTCCTGATAGGAGCCACATTCCCTTGCATTTAACGCGTTAGATCACGTTAGCAAACCGAGCGATCACCCAGAACCCGTTCGGATCGTAATGGAAATGATTCAGCGTTATTTCCCGCTAAAGCTGATCATCAGCTTCGTGTGTGTGTTTGTATTTGTGGTGTTGACAGCAGAAAGAAAGCCGGTACTTTGTTCCTTTTTTTTTTGCTTATCGCATCCACGACATGACCTTTCCTCCCGGTTCGGCGCTAGAAATGGGAAACGGGAGTCGGGCGTAAAACGGAAGCGCTGTCAACCGACGGGCAATTAGTCTTCGCGACAGCAGCCCGATTGTGTGGGGGGATGACCCACTTTTCCGAACCCAGAGCGGCGTTTCCTCCGACGCCGGATGACCGGAAGGTTTCGTTTGTTCCGAGCTACACTTTCGTAACACGTTCCGTTTGTGTGTCCCGTTGTTGCGAAGATGAATGATGCGACTTTTGTCCGTCGCCTTTCAAACGATTGTGTCCGAAAGTCTCTCCCCCTTCCGGCTTCCGGTTTCGAGGTCCACCTTCCCCGGCATGGATCCTTTCCGTCCGTCAGCAATTGTTCGCTGTGGCAATTGTGAAAAGGTGTGTTTCTTCGGTCGGTCTGCAAGGAGGAAAATCGCATGGCCCGTTTTTCGATTAAATTCGCTCGCTGTGCGCACACGTAACGGGTGGATTGTTGATTATTATTATTTTTATTATTGTATGGAGGGGCCGGGGGCCGTAAACACCGTTTGTTTACTAACGGCTTACCGGCGCATCCATCCGGTTCGCCCGACTTCTTCCTTCTGCTTCGGTTAATGCTTCGCTGATTGTACCCTGGAGTAACCGAGTTTTTCTTCGACGGCTACGCCTCGTTTTGGCGAAAATTTCACCTGCAATCACCACACTTTACTGGTTGCAACTCTTTTTGGGGCCAACATATTGCACACACCGCCATTACGCGGTGCTTGGTGGAGCACTTGGTTCCGTCGAACGTCTTGTAGCGGAGGAAACACAAGGTGCGTGCGTGCGTGCGTGCTCTGAGGAGGGCCAACGACGGGAATGTAAAAGTTGTGCGCGTGCGTGCGTGCCTTCCGCAGTAACATTGCACCGGGCGAAGCGCATCCGCCATGTTCCGGCGAGGGAAATTACGTAAAACACAGCCCCGCACAAAACTACTCGCCAATCTTGGGGTTTGGGACAATTGTCAAGCTCGTTTACAGCGTGACAACTGCAGCAAGGAAGAGCGACGATAAAAAGCAACGACACACTGAGCATTGTGTGACGCATCGTTTAGGCCGAGGGATTAGGACTTTCTACCGAACAAGCAACAAGTCACTTCGATACACAAAACCCCACGTGTAAAAGCGGTTCGTGGCCATGCAGTCCGTTATATATCGCGTTATGTTTTATGGATTGCCATTTTTTCCTCCTTCCTTATTTCATCTATAATACATTTTCGCTCCTTTAATCCACTTGTAATGCGTACGTAATTGGACAGTTCAATATTATCCGATCGATAGCAGCGTCTAACTGATGCTTTGGCCATCGACATTTTTGATGTTATAATCGTTGCAAAGTAAATATTAGATAATTGTGTGAACATAAATCACTTATGAAATGGTATTCTCTGACCGAAAGGAAGTTTTAAAAGCAATCTTACAAGTGTAAGAGAGATTTAAACTCTTTTCACTTATATTTCGTGATAATGACGATGAGTAAGTAAAATGAATTAAATAATTTATTCTAGATAAAAGTCTCAATTTTGGGCTTATAAAATTCAGTTTGGTTGACAGATAAATTCGCATATGACGATAAGAAAAAAATCAAAATCCTTTCATGATTGATATTTTATTTCATGATTCTCAGTTCATATTTTAATAAGCTCCTATTTCAAACCTAGAAATTATTTATTAGGAACCTGCATTTAATTCTATAGCTATATTTTTAACATAAAATCTTACTTATCGTGTTCCCCATTTTTCCTTCTTCCCTAAAGGCCGACGACAAATCGCTGCTGGCACGATTTTACCACGCGGATCGTGCCTTGACAGCGATCGCCAGCGAGCTGGACAGTTTCGATGGGCGAACCGAGCCGGTACGATGCACCCGGCTTGTTAGTCGTCTTCGTCAGGGCCAGGTAAGACAGAACCACCCCGTTCGCCATGGTTTATGCTTCATCTCCTTTCAATTTGCCTCGACAGGATCGTGTCCTAGCCATCACGAACCAGATCATGGACGAGCTGCTGTGCGACGATCGCGCACCGCGTGCCTTTCGAGTGAAGTTCCCCGAGGAGGTGCTGCAGGAGAGCCTCGCCGGGCAGCTGTGGTTCGGCGCGGAGTGTCTGGCGGCCGGCTCGTCGATCCTGAACCGCGAGGCCGAGTCGGCAAAGATGCGCCCGCTGGCGAAAGCGGTCACCAAGAGCCTGGAGATCGTGCGCAACCGGCTCCGGGAGCAGTGCCTTCGCAACAACATCCCGAACAGTCCGACGCTGCGGCTTGACTTTAACGACGCGGCGACCGAGCAGCTGTACGAGAGTTTGAAGATCTTCGACCGGCTGTTTGCCGAGTTCGAGCTGGTGTACGTGAGCGCCATGGTGCAGGTGAAGACGAAGCAGGAGTACGAGATGCAGGAGCTGATCTGCGTCCTGTTCTCCGAGACGCTGCAGCGGGCGCTGAAGACGGGCCTGCTCGAGCAGGAGCAGGTCGACTCGTACGATCCGGCCCTGATGTTCTCCATTCCACGGTTGGCCATCATCGCGGGGCTGGTGATTTTTCGCGATGGCCCACTCAACATGGACCAGCCGGCGGACAACATCTCCGAGATGTTCCGTCCATTCCGGAAGCTGCTGATCAAAATGCGTGACCTGCTGCACACGCTGACCAAGCACGAGCTGTACCAGCTGGAGAAGCTGCTCTGCACGAACGAGGAGATACATATGAGCGACCAGTTGATCTGTGATGAGGACCGTGCCGGGGGTGCGAAGGAGGGCGAAGACGTGCACGAACCGATGGGGGAAAGCAGTGAGCATGTGGTCATTGTAACGACGACCACGGTCACGACGACAATGGACGTGGCCGGTGACAAACAAACCGACTCGGCCGGTGGTGATAGGAGCTCCCATGTAGTTAGTCAATCGTTCGGCGGTGGTGTGGTGGGCGAGAACGGTACCGGAAGTAGTGGTAGTGGTACCAGCACCAGCAGCAGCACTAGCAACAACCGGACGCGGAATCGTCACAATCAACTCCTTCTTCGACAGCAAGCTTCCTCGCAGGGCGCACTACCCACGATCACCTTCGATGACGATCACCGAGAGGCTGCGTTGACGGAGGAAGAAGACAATAACAATCCAGCCCACGGCGAAGAGGAAGACGATGATGACGACGATGAGGATGACGATGAGCAAGAGATGGACGGGGAAGCGAGCCCAAAGAACCCACTTGCGATGACGGACTGTGCCTCCGGGTATCTGATACCGAACACTAACTTTGGCAATCTACTGCAGACGAACGAGGCTCCACTGACGGACAGTTTTATCGCGACGGACGACGAATTGCGGTTGCTCAGTGTGGAAGTGTCTCAGCTCGAAGTATCTTCACCAACGACGCGTGCAAACATCGAGAGTATGTTGGCCAGTTCCCCACTGGGTGGAGGTGTTGCTTCGCCGACTACCACACACGGTCAACAGCCTGCCGTCGAGTCGGACTCGGGTCACGGTACGGCCTCCCACAGCACCGACATGTCGCCCGAGATGGAAAGCGAACGGGCGATGGTATTCGGTGGTGTTGTGCCAACAACCGTAGCCGTAACGACGACAATAGAGAGCGGCACGAAGGTGCTGCGCCGTTCGAGAAGCGCCAGCCTACAGAAGACATCGAGAGACGCACGAAAACCGTCGGAAATAAGCGAATCCTCGAGCGACGACGAGGAAGACGATGAGCAGATGGAAGCCGACGTTGATGCCGATGACGATGACGACGACGAAGAGGACGGTGTGATGGATGATGGGGCGAAGGGAAGCGTGTCGGTAGAAACTCATCCTAATGCTGCCAACGATGTCTCGAGTCTGGTGGCTGGATCCGGCCCGACGACGAAACATCCGCAACACAATCACCATCGCAAGCAGCACCACCATCGGCCGCGGGCATCGACGTCCTCGTCGGTGTCCACTCGCAAATCCCAATCGTCCTCCCATCATCATCACCATCATCACCATCACCATCACCACCATTCCTATGCTGCGTCGGGTGATGGTACTCCAGCGGCTTCCGGGCCCACTACAACGACCGGCACCAGCACCTCCAATGGCGGCAGCGGCCGTTACAATCGATCGCATCAGAAGCAGCAACAGCAGCAACAGCAATGCGTGTCCTCCTCCAGCTGTGATACTTCACCGACGCAAAGTGAATGCAGCGATGCGCACGAGGTGACGTTGGCCATCCGAGCGGCCGGCCGGAATAAGTTTAAGTAAGTGTCGTATTTAAGGATTAAGCTAGTGATGTGCTTAATGAAAATTTCGTTTAGAGTGCACATGAATCCGATTCGTGAATCTCCAAATTAATGAATCTTTCGAAAACTTGGTGAATCTTCGTTGGCTTGGATCGTATGACGCAAAAATAAATCAGGCCCTCTTCCACTTTCATTGTGTGGGTTTTGCGGTCTTAACCTTCTCTTTGAAGATCCATTACACTTCGATCTTCGATCAAAGATTCATGAATGTCTAACTTCAAAATTCAGTTCAATCGCTTCTTTTCAAAGATTCATTAAATTTTATTAATCTAAATCAGATTCACACAACACTACATGAAACGAATTCCAACCGTTGAAGGTTGATGGAAAATTTTGGACACATCCTGCATAAGGAAGAAAATGAATAATGAATCTGTTCCTTACACGATCTATTCAACTATGTAATCTTTCTTAAGAACTTAGAAATTCAGACTGAGTTATGATCAAAATAAACCTTTATCAATCGATGGTGGTTTGGAGTGATTTGTTATAATTTCCTAGCTAAATGTTGTAGTAATTGTAACATAGTCCTTTTAATAACCACTCTCTATTGTTACAGGACAACGGAGAACCTTCTGCATCGACTGTTTGTGTGCATCGCGGGCGTGGCCGACCAGCTGCAGACAAACTTCGCGGCCGATCTGCGCAAGATGCTGAAGAGCGTGTTCATCATGAACTCGTCGCCACCCGAACCGGAGGAACCGCCAGAGACGAACGGCAGCGACGAGGAATCGAAGGACAGCCAGCATCCGTCGGATCTGTTCGAGTTTCGGGCGAGCGAGCAGGATGTGATTACGGCCGATCAGAACCACAGCGGCGGTTCGAGCCAGAGCATCTACTCGGCCGAGGAGGCAAACCCTGAGCAGGATTCGGTGTTTGCGTCGTCGGGCGATTCGTCCCCGGTGCGTCGTACGGCCAGCGTCGAAAGTGGCAACGTTACCGTGAATGTGTCCGTGTCGGTTGTGACGTCCTCGCCTGGTGGAAGCGGTGGCCATTCGACCGGCACCGGTGGAGGAACGCGTACGGCGCAGGAGCGTAGCGTTAGTTTGAGCGAAGCGTGCATTGTGGTGGAGGGCGGTAAGGCGTCCTCCCGGCGGCACAGTGCCAGCGGGTCGAAGGGTGACTTTGGCCGCAGCCGAAGCAGCCCCAACAGTCCAATCAATAGCAATAGCAACGGGGGAAGTGGCAATCAGGGTTCCACCACGCTGCATGCCCCACCGTCCGGACGGGAATTGCACATTGAACAGCAGCGGAGGATGCCGGAGGAACCGCCACGGTGGATTCCGGACTGTGACGCGCCCCGGTGCATGTCGTGCGCGTCGGCTTTCACGCCGTTCCGTAGGCGGCATCACTGTCGCAACTGTGGCGGAGTGTTCTGTGGCATTTGCTCCAACGTGTCCGCCCCGCTGCCAAAGTACGGCCTCACAAAAGCCGTCCGTGTGTGCCGGGATTGCTTCGTGCGGGAAGTGGGCGTTTAATTTCTCATTCTATCTCCCTTCCCATTTCGACTTCCCTTCGCGCGACTTTGATTGTGTTTTATATAGTACCCATTTTTCTATCGATTTGACCACCATCCCTGACGAGTCGAAGCTACACACGTTTCAACTATTGTCCCAAGAACTGTGTCCCATTCATTGTATTGTTTTTACTCGTACCGTTTTGTGATAAGCTTTCACCATTATTTGACCGTTGCGCGGTGACAAGTCGTCGTTGTGGAAGTGTTTGCTTTATTATGAATAACTTTTTTTATTTGTTTTCTGTTTGTTAGGTTTTTACTTATTATTTTGTTCCACTTCCGTCTTCTGTGCGCCTTCTCGTCGGATAAAATTGTATAAAATGTTCCATGTCAGTAAAGTTGACGGCATTTATCCGAGAGAAGGTTTGGAGGTTGTTGCAGAGAATGATGCGATAGCAAAAATGTGACCAATTCATGACACCAAGAAAACAGCTCCTCAAACCACGGGAGACTCATCTAATGATTAAAAAAAGGCAAACAAATCAAATCTCCGTTGTTGATGAATGGATTGATCGAAAAAAAAATAAGAAATGAAATAATTGAAGGACGAAGAAAAATGTTGTTTGATCAAAACGTATATTCCATAACATGAAAACTGTACCCCCAACGAATAACCGAACCACTGCTAGATAGGCCGATACCGTATCACATTCCCAGGACAAGGGCGAAGGGTGAAAAAGTCCTCTCCTTCTTTTGCTGTACTTTTGGGCATCTGCGAAGACTTTGTTATAAGAAACTCTCTTTTTCTTTTCTCCTACCCATGCCAATCGTTCGCATTTTTCGTTACGGTGCGTGGTTTTGTTTGTGCATACATTTAAAGAAATGAAAAGAAATGTAGTCATTTAGTCAAATTATACCGGGCAAATTTAAATCGAAATTGAGTGATTCTGTTGTTTATGTTTCCTTTTTTACTATTATTTACATTCAATAAGGAAGTTTCTCGATCATTATCGTCCATCCTGCGATACCAATACATTTACCTAGATAACGATATTCGCGGCCGGCGCTTACACGGTGGCTTCATACTGCTAGATTGACAGAATAGAGAAAAAAAAGCGAACCATCTCGCTCGCGAGCGGCGAAGTGTACCGTTTAGTGAATTCGAGCTGAACAGGCTAGTTCTTTCTATTGCTTCAAAAGTTTCCAGAAAGAAGAAAAACAAATAACCAAGTATGTACGAAGGGAAGGGCCGGCAGGCAAAAAATACAAAACAGCAAACCACAGCAAACGTAAAAGCGTGCGTAAAAAACACGGTAATATTGATACGAGTGTGTATATGAATTACGACGAGCAAACGTATAGGAACGAACTGTAATTTGTGCAAGGAAGCGCGAAACCTTCATTTGGGTGATATCTATATAAATATATTTTTAAAAATTGATACAATTAAAGTGAAAACAGAAACATTGTCGATGAACGTCAATGACAAGGAAAAAAAACAAGAAATAACAACAACGGGATTATAGAAGATCCGATGCGAAGGCAATGGAACTACGTCATGGAGCAATAGTATGTAGGGACAAAGGTGTGCTTGCACGGTCGGGTCCGTTTGTTATCCACGTGTAGGGCGGAAATGAAAAACAAATAAAAACAACATAAACAATTATGCTTGAGTTCACGATTCCACAGAGTTAAATCGAAAAAAGAACAATAAACGCAAAGACGAGTTATGCTTCGTCTTCGGTTGAACACCGTGTGTCTTTATTTGCTTAACAAAGATTTTGATTGTTTTATCACAACGAGCACAGTTCTATCCTTTTCCACTCACCGTAAACATAGTCACTATCGTAGCAACCATTTTCTGGACTACTAGTCATGGTTTCTTCGACAGTATTTTTGTGTTCAGCATTGCTTCGGTCTTAGTAAGCAAGTCCTTCACCAGCTGGGTCACTTGTTGCTATTTGGCCGCGTCCCTGCACGTCTGCGGCTTTTTGTTGACACACATTTCGGAGGAGAAAAACTCGTGTGGCCTCGTTGCACGTTGCACTGTTGCCTCGTCGGAGCCGTCGGTTTCCATGGAGCCTTCCTGGTGGCATGGTGTTGTTTGTCCGTAGAAAACAGGAACGGAAAATTTTCATTCCATAGGTTGCACTTTTCCCGTCCGGAAGTCCGAATCGCTTCAAATCGGAGTGAATAAAGTAAGCATTTTAGGAAAACGGCGTCAAAATGGACCAGATAGAGGAAAGTGGTGAAGATTCGCAAGCGCCGGAATCGACCTTCGAGGACGATCTGGTGCCCAAGGAGATTACGGACGAGTTTTTCGAGGAACTCTGCTCCAAGGCTAATCTGGTGAGTGCAAGAAATATGTCTTCATGGTAAACGTATTAGGAGGAGATAATTTTATCTTTCTTTATTACCCGTTCACAGACCGTAAAGGACCTGCAAGGAAACGGGCAGTATGGGCTGGCGGAAGACTTCCAGAAGCTGCTCATTACGAGCCAGAATCTACGCCAGCAGCTGATCGAAGAGCAGGACCGGATCGGAAAAATGCAGGATGAGGTGTCCGCTGCTTCCGGCCGGGTTGCACAAGCGATGCAGATCTCGCAACGAGACCAGGACACCATACAGACGCTGAAGTCGGAAATTCAGGACGCCTGGAAGCGTGCGGATGCCGCGCAAACTCGCGAGCAGAACGTCCAGGAAGCGATGAACCAGATGCGGGAAAAGTTGGAAAAACTCCACTCGGACGGTGATCGTTACGGTGACCGTGATGATGAGTAAGAATGATTGATGGCGTTAAAAAAACAGGGTAATTGTTAATTCTAACCTTGTTTTCCGTTGCAGTGTGGGTCCCTCGATGAACAAGCATAAGGAAGGAATCTTACGCGAACGGGATCGTCTGTACGCGGAGGTGGAAGAACTGAACCGACGTCTACACACCCAACGCCTCTACATGGAAGAACTGGAGCAAAAGAGTTTCGAGGCGGAAACAAAAGTGAAGGAACTCTACAAGGTGCTGGATGAAACGTCGAACGAAGCTTTCCGCGACAAACGCCAGCTCGAGAGCCTCCAAACGCAACACACCGAGGTGGTGGCGGATCTGGCCATCAAAACTGAGGAGGCAAAGCATTTCAAGGCGCTTGCCGACTCGAACCATAAGGCTTCGGTGCAGCTTACCATGCAGAATGCCGCCGTTCGCACCAACCTGGAGCGTATCATGACGACGAACAATCTGACGCAGGTGAAGCTGGCGAAGGCGCAGGCGGACTTTGACAATATGGTGCAGCTGAAGGAGAAGGTCACCAACGAGCTGAACACGAAGGTAAACATTCTCAAGCTAAAGGAGGACGAAAACAACAAGTTCCGGCTGGAGAACGCAAAGCTGGTGAAAACACGTGAGGTTCTTCAGAAACGCATCCAAACGATCGAGCAAACGAAGGCGACGCTCGAGCAGGAGGTGGCCAAACTGAAGTAGGCTTCGGAGTGTGTATTCTGTTGAGAGCCAACAAATGTATTCTCCATTGTTTTTTGTTTTTCAGGAACACTATTGTAACTTTCGAAAAAGAACGTGATGCTTCGAAGAAATCATTCGATATCGCCAAAAAGCAAGTAGATGCCGTCCTTCGGGAAAGGGATCTTGTACGGAAGGATCTCGTTAAGGCGAACAGTTCGTATCCTTATATGGTTTCCTGGACATTTACAAACATTTACAACATCCTCAATTTTTACATTTTTTTAGAAACAATTGGAGATCAAACGGAACAGATGACCCTGCTCGATAAGGCACAGAAGACTCTCGAGAACGAAATTAAGGCGCACCTGGCGTCCGCTCAGAAGCAGCAAACACTTATGCTAAAGGTCGAGAAGGATCGCGACCGGAACGCGGAGGAGGTGCAAAATCTTTCGGACAAAATCGAACAGCTCAACGAGGACCTGCTGTACAAGCAGAACCTGGTCGGGGAGCTGCGCGAGAAGCTGAAGGAGTGCGAAGCGAAGCTGTTCCAGTGTCAAAATTTGCTCGAGATTACGCGCGGCGAGCGGAACATCTTCGAGCGCGATCTCATGACGTGCAGCAAGGAGACGGAGGGTCTGAAGGAGCGCCTGAAGAACGCGATCCGGAGTGTCGACCAGCTGAAGGAGGAAAACGCCAACAAGGTGGCGGAGCTGTTCAAGGCGAACAAAACGATCGACAAGGTGGAGAAGGAAAAGCAAACGCTCAAGACGGACGTGCAGAGCATCAGCATCGCGCTGCAGCACTCCAAGTCGGAGCTGAGCGAGAAAACGAACGAAAACACGCGCCTCAATAAGACACTTTCGGTGGGTGGGAATTGGGAGTGTGACAACAAGTGTTGATGACACTGGGTGTTCTTTCTTTTCGTACAGGACGATGCTGCCAACATGACGCGTCTGAAAAAGCAACTCGAAGGGGCGATTAATGAGAAGGACCTGGTTAAAGTTCAGTTGACGCAGCGTGTGGAGGAAATCAACAATCTGACGGAGAAGCTGAACATGTTGAACATGGCCCTCGACCGTGGGGAGAATCAGTACCGCGATCGGTTGGACGACATCCGGCTGCTAAAGATCGAAATCAGTAATCTGCGTTCGCAACGTAATCTGCTGACGCGCGGCCTGGCCAATACGGCCGACATGCGCCAGGAGGTGTTGCAGCTCAATCGCGTGCTGAACCAGGAGCGTGTGAAGGCCCGAGCGCTCGAGGACGAAATGCTAACCCCGATGAACGTGCACCGCTGGCGCAAACTGAGTGGCAAGGATCCGGAAAAGATGGACCTTATCGTGAAGGTACAGACGCTGCAGCGTCGCGTCCTCTACCAATCGGTGACCGTGTCCGAGCAGGAGAAAACGCTCCAGCAGTCGGAGAAGATGTACGAAGCGCTCAAGGGTGTAGTGGAGAAGTTGCCGAGCCACAAGGTGAAGGAAAGGCTGTCGGCGACCCAGCGAGCACTGACGGCACGCACCAGAAAGCTGAAGGCGCTCGCAGCGGAGATACGGATCAAGGAGCTCGACAGCAAGTCCAAGGACTGCACCCTGGAGCAGCTGAAGCAGGCGCTGCTGGAGACCAAGAAGGAGCTGGTCAAAGAGGTACGTCCCCAGGGGCATCTGGAGTCCGTTTGTTTATGGTAATGACATTTTTCTCTCCACCGCTTATTCGATTCCGATTGGTTTTGCAGAAACGCGAGAAAATCAAGCTCGTAGAGAACATCCGTGGTCATCGGCTGGAGGGTGGAAGTGTGCAGCAGGGTGGCACAACCACAACGACCACCACGACTACCACCAGCGACATTATTGTAATTCGCACGACAAGCCAGGGCGCACATACGGCCGGCTATCGTACACTCGGGTCGGGCTTTCGGGCCATCTGCTAAAACCGTCCATCGTCGGCGTACACTTCCTCATCGTGAAGGAGCGGAGAAAAAGGGGGCAAACAAATCCCATAACGTCATCGTCGTATCACAAATCGCAACGGTTCCTCCTCACCCGACCCGAGTTTACTTTGATTTTATTGACTTACGTTTTGTTTGCATTTTTCCAACCCTCCAATGCCTTCATCCCTTCTCCCCTTCCCGTGTGTGTGTGTGTGCCATTTGGTTTCAAGAAGTGTGAAAAATAAATAGTAACCAAGCCTACAAAAAAGTGGTTATAGTTGAAAGACGAAAGAACCATTCCCAGCCAATCCTGCCGTGTGGTAATCGTCAAACGCCATGTCCACGTGGTCGATGGAGTGAAGTCGCTTGTATTTCCGGTAGTTGGACCAACTCTTGACCGGTCTATTTGCATGCAAATTAGTGTGTCCCGCTCCACTATTACATACCCGGTGTGCATAATTGTCCAAGTCCAAGTGATGCAAGACCATCCATACCATCCAGTTGTATTATTGAGCAATTTAAAGATGTAGTCCTGGTTATGGAGGGATATTAAACATGAAATACGGAGCTATTCTGACCTTTGCGTGGTAAAGGCGTGTAAAATTTCCATAATTATTTTATTGTCGGTTCTTTCATTTGTTTTTTCAAAGACACTGTAGTGAACATAAGAAAGTAAAATCCTTATTTTATTTATTTAATAGACGGCTCAGAAAGAAGCAATCCGTTTAACCTTATCCAGTCTATTCAAACTGATTGCAAGGATTGCAGTAAAGGCAGTAAAAGTTGATTACCAATCAACCCGCGGGATTCGACTCGGTAGAAGGAGCAGGAGCAAATAGGAGCAAATAAAATCCAACTTTAGACCAGCTGGAACAGGTTCCTTTTATGCACATTGCTGCAAGCAGAACGGCTTGGAAAAAGCCCACGGTTCATTGCCCCTCGCGAAGGTCTCTGCTCTGCAACTGCGCAAACTATAGTGGCCCTCGCGGAAGAGATAGTTCCAGCAATACCATTCGTCATAGTTCCCGTCATAAATAAGCACACGATGCGACGTCGTGGACCTCGCTCTTGGGGACGTTCCGCGTTCCGCCCGACGTAAGTAGCCTTGAATCGGTTGCGTCAATTGTTGTGGGGTTGTGTGAGGTTCCCAGGGGCGGGGTTGCCAGTTAAAGAGGCACCCTTCGGTGACCATGTAGTCGAGTGTGTGTGTGTGTGTGTGGACAAATCGCACGAAGATGGTATTTGCTGTCGTGGCCGTGCTATCATTGCCTGGTAGCAAAAAGAAAAACCTGTACCACAACCGCAAGCAAACGATCGTAGTTCTCTGATTGCGGTTTATCGAATGCAAAATTATAGTTCTAGGAGCGCATTCGTAATTTCTCGACAGATGACAAAAGGGTCCGATTTCTCCTCTACGACCTCTGGCAAACCTATTTTATTATCCCACTGCGTACAATATCGATGAGGGAGATCAATTTCGATCGTTTTACGTACATGATTTCCTTGCAATTTCTTTAGCAATCTTCAAACTGAGAAATAGGTTCTACTTAGGGATTTAGGCCAGAAAACCCACAATGTCTGCAAAAATGGCTCGACCGTTTAGCGAAACATAAGAAATGATTGACGATCTGCTTACGAGACGATATGCGTCCACGCCATTACGCAATCTGGTTACTTGCATCGCCTGCGATAGATTAGATTTCAAACGACTCCTCTCCCCTCGCTGACCCACTGTCCACCGCACTTAGGTGCGTTTACGACAACCCCTTTCAACCCTTACCCCGAGATCGCACTTGCGATCGTTCATTCCCGATGCGTGTTTGTAGGTAAAATCAAAAGGCAACAACATGGCCGACTGGAAAAATAGTTTTCATCGCCTACTGAAAATTGTACGGACAAACTAGTTAGTGTACGAAGCGTGTACTGGAGGAGGTCTCCCTAGTGGGGGGAAGGTTGGAAGGGATCAGGCTTGTGCATGTCACGTAACGCGGAAGACGCAACCGTAGCCGGTGCATGATGCACTTACATTTCGCTCGGGCATGCATATGCAACCGGTTGGTAGCAGTAGTACCTACTGCTATCAACAGCAATCGAGGGAGAGTGTTTGACCGGGAGGAAGGGAGGGAAAGAAAGGGAGAATAGATCGTTTGAAAACAAGACATGTTTTATCGGGGAAGGGGACGCACTACAATTAGGTACATTTCTCAAGCATTCCTTCTTATTAGTAGAGTTTAATTGGCGCATTTTAATTAATCATATCACTCGCGAATCGCTTTATCGCCAGCATTGCGATTTTATCACAAATAGTTGAAACAAACAAAAAAAAGGTTTTGAACCTCAGGTTGATTTAGGGAGATTTAAGTACAAAGTAAACCCTCGGACCCATCGACGTGCGCGTGAAATAGTGCGTTTCATTCGAAATCGAATTCGAAAACGAAAAAGATCGTATTGGCGCATTTCCGTTTTACGGCACAGTTTTCACCCAACCTCAGCCCCTGGCCAAGGACGTCCGGTGGGATGTTTTTGACCGTTAAGTGGGGCTTTTACAAAATCAAATTCCCAAGGAAATCGGGTGTCTTCTACCACTTTGGGCCACCACCCATTTGTTTCATCGGGCTGTAAATTAAATTTAGATTAGTGTTCCGCTCGATCGACCTTCCGTCGCACGAGGCGACACACGGTCGACCTGAGGCGATCATCTTCGTTCCAATGTCACACGCAGCCTTTGGAATGTTATTCTACCGACTAATTTTCCTAAGCTTCAATGGCCGCCGCTAAGGCGCAAATGTCGCACAGGTCGTCGCAGATCGTTGGACGTGTTTTGTGTTTTGTTTATTTTCACATGTACATTTCGGGGGTTTGTTTTACGGCAAATGGGAAGCACGTATTTGAAATGGATAGAAAGGCTTTAAACGCAGTCGCTAGAGAATGCCGGCCTGCCTTGGATGTCGATTCGATCGTCGATTGCTTCATCCGTGACATTGGAACGGCGGCAAGCGACGAACCTCGATGGAGACGCCTTACGAAGTCACTCGCCTTCGAATGCCGGCCCCGCACGCTCTCACGGCGTGTGGTGTGTGAGTGTTCTGTGTTGAGTGGA
This sequence comes from Anopheles sinensis, assembly GCA_000441895.2. Taxonomy (NCBI): domain Eukaryota; kingdom Metazoa; phylum Arthropoda; class Insecta; order Diptera; family Culicidae; genus Anopheles; species Anopheles sinensis. Next base: position 319,013 of record KE524778.1, on the reverse strand, counting down.
GCATTTGATGCTACTCAAACAAAATTCAAACTTCAACTTTTGAAGACTGGCATACTTTAAGGAACTTAATACTTTTATCAAAGCAGAGAACTACTCTTTTATATACTTAATTTAAAAAAAGATCTATAGCCTTCAATTTTTTCCAATTTTTCAGAACATAATCTTCCTCTGTGATGTAAAACAAAAGATTTTGAAATTCCAATCAAAATCGTGAATAGTGTAAACAGTTTCCCGCGAAGCTGCAGCTCCTCCGGCGGAACTCGCGAGATGCCCGATGGGGGGCTGCGTTTTTTTTTAATTTCATTCCAAGCTGAGTTCCCTCTTGGGAACCACTTCGATCGAATGCCGCACGATGATCATCTACGAAACCGAAGACGACGACAACCGCGATCACCCATTCGCGTTGTAGGATTATTGCGTTTCTAGTCGCCGAAGGTGCATGAAGTGTTTTTCTATCGGTGCCGTGAGCGTGATCGTGTTGGTGCGTTTCTTTTTCATTTCTTTCAGTACTTAGTAATAGCTACGAAAACAAATAGGAAGTGTTTCCCCGTGTCTGGAATTCCACCAAAATAGGATGACTATATGACTGGGGTTTTTCCTAAGCTTCATTTGTGTACTGCATATTTAAAACCTTTTTGCTAGTGCTTTTATCTCTCGAGCTGCACCACGCATCAGCTGAAGGAAAGCAAGCTAGAGAGAAAGAAATGCCGTGTGGCGGTCAGGCGCCCGCGAAAGCTGGCGGAAGAAAGGGAGAGACACACATCCGAAAATCACAAAAGAAAGTGAGTGCACACACGGACGTCTCGAAGTGAACCACAACAAAAATAAAAGCTGCTAAACTGAACCACGCAGCGATCGGCTGGGCAGCTCTTGGCCGCACGCAGGGTAAACCTCTCGGGCGGACGTGTTTTTCGAAAAGGAGGTCGACGGTCTCTCGGAGTGAAAAAGCTTCCCCCAAAGCATTACAGTGCAGCATCTTAGAGCGCACAGCATCTTTTCAGCACACACTCGAGTGATGACAAACATAAAGCGGGTGTTGAGGTCAGAAGTGAGCTTTTTTTCCGCAGCAAACCGGGTGGCGCTTGAACAAACCGGTACTTTATGGTGCAAGCGACGAACCCGCGAACCATTGAAGTCACCGCAAACATTCGCCTCAACGGTCACCTGTCTTCGTTGGAGGTGATTCAAATGTATTGCCACTATACAATGTGACGATTCCGTTGGTGTTCAGTGCAAAAATTAACAGTGAAGAAGGAAGCTTTGGTGCCATGACCCTGAAGAATTCCACGCCCTAAGAGAACAAACAAAAGCAACAAGCGAAAAACACTCGACCCCTAGGAAAACTAGCGGGCCGTAGCAGTTGAGTGCGCTCAAAAGTGAGAACGGCGTGGAGCGAGAAAACTTCAAGACATCATCATTGCGCTCCAAGTCGCGACTGCGCACTTGAAATCTTATCCTCGCGTGGTCCGTTACTATCCTATCGCCTACTTTGATCCGTGTGTGTGAGCGTCTTGGGGTCCGAGTGCGTTTCCACGTGTGTCTCTACGCCTCCCCTTCCAACCCTTTTGTATGTAGTCGTGCGCTTACTGTGTTGTTGTGTTGTTTCGATGTTGTGTTTTTTCGTAAAACATTTTTTTCTCTTTCGTCCAGTGCTCTTTCTGTCTACTTTTTTCCTTATTGGATTAGTATAGCAGCTAAAGGAACGGAAACATTTCAACAAAACTTAAGTTGTTTACTTACAAGTGTGTACTTAATCTGTCTTCCATCTTAGGTGTTCTAGAGTGCAGAGGTTTATCGTTGCCAATAAAATAATCAAACAAAACATACATTACCGTCTAGTCGTCAAAGTGTCCATCGTTGAGTGGTTTCAGGAAAGGTTGCTTGGATGAGTATCGTCTATCCTTAGCTACTTAAGCAAGCTGTACCCCGGTTTGAGAAGCTGTCGAAAAAGTGTTGCAAAACGAACAACAATATAGTGCTGAAGTGAACAATCAGAATCCGGCAACCGGTAAGGATGAGCAGTACGGCGGTCGGAAGTGCTAATCAGCAGCAAGGGGCCACCCCGGCGGCACCCCCCGCAGGTCCTGGACAGCAGCCGGAATATGGTGCCATCAGCGTCATAAAGCCCGAGCTGGACAAACGTCGCATTCAGCGGATGTTCAGCTGGACCGCGGAATCTCCGGCCATCACGTAAGTGTTTTTTTAAATCCCATCCCCTTTCTCCCTAGTTATCGTCCCTGACGTGGTGTGGACTCATTAGCCACCCGTTCCATCCCAATCCTCCCATTCGTGGTTGCAATTGCGAGTCAAAGTCACCGCTCGCTAAGGGCGATGGCGATTAGGGTTTAGCCCGTGCATCTTAGAATTAGCCAAGGGTCACCTCGTGGGGTCTCGATCAAACAGGCCAGGCTTGTAGCAACGTCATCTAATGAGACACCGGAGCCGGTTGGAGATGGAAATGTTTGCGTCGAACGACTGGCGTCCGTGACCTGCCGGGCTGCGGGGTCATTGGAGCCTGCAACAAAGCTGCCATTTAATGAGCGTAATATCAATCAACAGTGAGTTGCATATCGAGTTGATATGTACTGCTCTTTTTTAACGTACGGAGCCAGTCTGAATATTTCCCCACAAAATACAAACTTTTTCTTGATATAAACATTGTATTAAGGTAACGAGAAAAAGGAGATTGAAAGCATGTAAATTACCCACAACTTTGCAAGTTCATCGAAGCCTCCAACCATACATCAACCAAATTGAATGTGTTTCTCCATTATTACGATCATAATTTGCGTCAATTGAACCTTGTTCGATTGCTTTAAACCTCACAATACATTTTCCAACACAATAAGGAGTAACCGGCCTTTTAACCCAACCTATGTTCCGGCCTTTTAACCCAACATTCAAGCAAGTGTCTGTAGAGCTAAAACCAAACCACAGCAGTGACTCTAGGTACCCAATTTTTCCCCATAGTGCACGTCATTTATTCAAGCTCTCGCTCAAATCGCTTTCTACGCCGGGCACTTTCACTAAGCACAACAAAATGAAAACCTAAACTGTCACGTTTCTTTGGTGCTCATGGTGTGCGGAGGCTTTTGCCACGAAATAGTGCATTCGGGCGGCTATTACGTTGGAATGTTGTTCCGTCTTGGGTGGGAAGGTGTAAAAATTGTGACACTGATATTAATTTGCACGCGAAGCTTACATCGTCATCGTGCTTTTAAAATCGAAATTTCTAAATTATGATCACGAAAAATAAGACTTACAAATTACAATCAAAGAGGTGAGTAGATGAAAATCAAATCCAGTAAAAATGGGATCAAGCGGAAAACACAATTAATGCAAGCTACATTTACACCGTATCCTATTCAGCTTCCGACATAACGTAACATTCTTGATAGCAATTAGAAATGGTTAGTTTGCGATTCAGCGTCCCCAGAGAAGCTAGTGTCCGATTAACACCTACCGCTGCCCTGTGGCCTCGCTCTCTACAGTATCATCATGTTTTTTTCCTCTTTAATGGCTACCTGCGATGTGATAGCGATTCGATCAGGTGGCCGACCATGGGACGATCATTAGTGAGTTCCACGCGGTCGCAAAGGCTCCCTTGACACGAGACCAGGGCATCCGTGGTGGCTGGAGTCGTAATATAAACTCACCTTCGAATTTGTAATGTGAAAAACGGGGAAGGTGCTCGCTTGTTTGTCCAATGTTTTATCTTAAGCCACCCGAAAGCAACAACGCAATCGTTCTGGGCAAGGCTGAGATTGTCTCTTCCCCAACGGAAGGCAAAAACTAAACCCCTCAAACCTGTTTCGTGCCGTATTGTGCCAGCTGTTTTTGGGGGGACATACACCGGACCGGATCTGCGGGACGCTAGAATTTATTTGAGCGTTAGTGTTGATTTGGTTACGCAATGCGATGTCTGACGCGCCGTACAACCCGAGGCAATAATTTGAAGATTCAACAGAAAAGTCAAAACCTGTCTTGGGGCTCGCCAGACGAAGCGCACTGGCTGCGGGTGCGCTATGGTAATTACAATGTAACTCACCATTGCTCACGCCAATAAGGGTGCACAGATCAATGCAATTCCAGAGCCTTGCCACCGGTCAACCGGTAATTAAAAGCGACTGCTGAGTGCCAGTCATTAGCGATGTAACGGAAATGGAAGAGAATGCGGTGGTAGAAGGGGCGGAGTGGCCTGCCATCCTTGCCTGCCTTTCCGTCTGAGGATCGTCTGAGGTGCCATTAACTGGCTCAATGTCACGGTGTCAGGGTGCTGTTGGTTGTCGAAGCTTCTTTTGGCAATTAATGTGATTGTCTAATCGAGCATCGATGGAGCCGGACTCGGGAATTGGTAGCGAAAGAAAGACGAATGCCGCCCGTCGCTTCCGGATGGGTCGATGGTGGCGATGTGGTCGCCCCAAGATGTCTCCATCGTACCAGCGGGACGCTTGTGTTGGTGTGCGTTTCACCGACCACCCTAGTCGGACGCACACGTGTCCAAGCCGTTCAAGTTCAAGTTGACCATCGGAAACTCGATTTCCCTGCCCGCTGTTATCGACCTGCCGAAGTAGTTGTCATTGGGCGAAACGTTAAAGTTTTTAACCCTACCTACGCACTCGGAAGCAACCACCAGCGGACCGTTGCGGAAGCTGCAATATCGGGCTGCGGTGAAGCACTGACCTTTGCGGAGCTGTTGCGAAGCCGGAGCGAGATTTCAGTACAAAGCAAATAAGACGGGGCTGTACAGGTTGCGGTCGAAAATGGTGTTGTCGACTCGTAGAGAAGAGCAAAAGATAAGGGCTGTTATATAGCTGGAGCTATGCCGGTCGTCCGTGGTATTCGTTCCTTTTTATGCAAATCTCAGCAATAAAATGGACCATCGAGGGCAATGAGGGATCCGGTTTTCTTTGTGGCTCTAGTCGAGAACTTTGTAAAAGACAACGGTATTTAAAGAAATCTTAGCTGAGTCGCAAGACATTTTGAAATGCTATGATTTTCTTGGAAAAGGGCACCACAAACGAACTGATACGATCTCTAGGGAGTTACAAAGAATTCAAAGAGTTTGTTAAAATCGGTATCAAATCTAACAAAATAGTTTTTTGCATGAATAACAAATTTTAAAAACCCTTTTGCATTATTATTTTAAATCACATTATTTCATTTAAACACTATTTCGTCAAAAACAGAAGAATTATATTATTGTTTAAATAGTAAAAGTTTGCGCTTGCATTTATTAGTTGATCGACGAAGGTTCGTCGCTTGTACTTGCATGCGAACGCAAAGTTTTTCGTTTTGCTTTGCTGCTTATTGCATGCAAGCTTGCCTGCTATGTCGAAGCTTTCGAAAGCTTCAAGCAACACTGATTCGTCTGATGCAAAGTGTAAAGTGGAAAAGAGCGAACGATAAAAAACCTGAAGATACCAGAAAATTAGTTGGAGGTTTCTGGCAACACTGGTCGTCAACGATGGAGCTTTATTTGAAGCTTTCGGCCAGAGTCTCGTTCCGAACAAAATCATGCTCGAGTTCAATCTAGCGTAACATGACGTAGTAGGTGTCGTTTTGCTGCCGACCCTCACCAGGCGATGACGATGATGATGAGTGTTTTTAGACCGAAAACGAAGCAGCCGCTCTATAATGATTGCAATCAAGCTACAGCAGACATGAATGTCAGGCCGGTTGAGATTTTTTGTTTCGATCCAACGTAAAGGAACAACATCGTTGATCTAACTTGCGTACCGCCCCGCAACCTCGTGAGGTGGAATGATGTTCCGTCCGGTGGATAGTGGAGTAATGAGTCATTAAGCCTCTTCGAAGGCTTCAAGAACTCCAAGCGCTGGACAAAGTGCTTGATTATTTTGACGTCAAAACACGCGCTCGCGTTAGTGCGATGAGTCAAATTTGGAATCCACTTACGTCTTTTGAGCAAGCTGCTCGGTGCATTGTACGTCATAACGCAATGGGCAGAGCAAATTCGTTTCTCTAAATATAACGGTAAAGTTTTCCGTTTCTTAATGAAATTCGATATGGACCAAGTGGAACTATCAAAATCTACTAAAAAAAGACAGTTTTTTAAACAACAATGTTAGGCATTAGTTGAAGAGGTATCAAGTAAGTATTAAGAGGAGTTTGTTTTATAAAAATCTTTAAGTATTCAATAAATGGACCATTTTTGCTGATGCTGTAAAGGTAAATTATAATAAATGAATGTCCTATCTATGACATGTTAAAAATTTGAAGAACTAATGAAGTACTCGTTACATTTTAACTTCTCCTCCTACTGGTGCCATACTTCTCATAAGGCTCTGAATCTGCTAGACAAAATAAATTCGCCGTCCAAAACCTCGTGCCCAAAGGCGACGCTAGATAACCGCACATTGCGTAACAGTTATGCCAGTTTGCCAACGTTACCAGGCGTCGATCTTTCAATTTCTCGGTCCGTCTTTCACAGTGCTTTATTTTAATCCCTCTTACCAACTTCATCTTGCAAATTTGCCATCTCCCCCCGGGCGCACTTGTTGCTACCGATTTTGATGATATAATAAGAAATAAAACTATCTTCTAGTCCTCCAGACGTGATCGAATGTTTCCACGCTGTATTGAACGGCTCGAGCTCCAAAACTTTTGGCTCGAGTGTCTCTGTTCGTCCTGAAACTGACACACTGCCACCAGATGGTTGCCGTCGTTCCACCTTTGTATTGGTGCTGACAGCTTCTCGACGGGAAGGTTCCTTGTAAAGCCCGAAGTAAAAGTCCCTCCCGAGTCCGATGCACCGGGCCTAAACAATCTGCGCTGGACGTCACCTATCCAGCAACCGGTTGCGTTACATGAACTTTGAATGTTTTCTACACCATCTCCCGCACCAAGGCATTACGCACGCAGTAGCACCAACGCATGCGCATGTCGTCATGGAGTCTTTACAACCCCGCGCAGCAGTAAACAGCGTGCCCAAACCAAACAACTACGCACGGAGTTCGATGGAAAAATCAAAAAGCCATTAGAAAAACATTTCAAAAAAGGTAAAGGAAACCGTACGATCACCCCAAACCAGCGAACAGCGGCGGGTGAAAGTTTCCCGAAGACGACGATACGATCGAAATCATCAAATTGAGATCAGTCGGTCTGTCGGTTTGTCGGTCAAACTGTCGGTGACCGGTGGTCTCGGCCCGCTGCAGCCGGATTGGTTTCATCAGCTGGTGCTCCTTCCCTCCCTTCCTCCGTCCCCATCTCTCTCTTTCTCCTCTTCAGCCTTTCTCCACTCGAGCAGAGACATTTATGTAACGGCCAGGTCTCCAGGTCAGCGCCGAGGCGATACCGTGTTGGGGCTCCGGCGGCACGATCAGGTTACTCCGGTTTTCGGCGATTCGGTGGCCCACCAGACCAGCCGCTTTTGGCAGCCCCCTTCCCCATCATTCCCCTTCTTGTGACACTTTCGCTTTCGTCTCGACCACATCTTGGGTTCCTTTCGCCAGCCGGGAAGGCGAAACAAAACAAAAGTCACCAAACACGCCGCACGAAGCTGCAGGTTTTTCCGACAAGCAGAAGATCTGTTCGCTCGCCAGCATTCGTTTCTTTTGCGGTAGGAGAGGCGGATTGGGTGGTTGAATCGCCGCCGGCCACTTTCCTGACTTACTCTGCGCGCGGCGAAGATATTAATAGTGACATACATTCCCATTTCGCCGCTGGTTTTCGTGCTCCCTGTTGTCTGAGGCCGATGGACTCGGTTTTCTCACACGATCGAGAGTTTTGTTTGAGGTCTGGGATTTTGAAGAACATGGCGTCAATGTTTTGCCTGGGAAGGATTAGGATAAACAATGGCTCGTTCGATTTGGTGTTGTCTCATCTTCACCAGCAGTTAAAAAGTCTTCACCATTCAAACGACTGACTCACTCTCGAAACCATCATTCGCCCCAAAAAAAACAATCAGCGTTAGTGATATCAATCATCTTCGCTGTTTGGTTGCGCCCACCCCAAACAACACCTTTTGCAATGAACCCGCTGACTAACTGACTTGCGAGCTGCTTCTTCTGCCCTCTGGCCTCAAATATGGCCGCCACATAGGCCGGTCAAACGCCAGTAGCGCCGGCAAGCTGACGAAATTAGATTATCCAACGCCGTGAAGGTATCGGATTTGTCAAGGTGTCTTGATTACGCACCGTCCGCCGCCATACCGGGGCCAATATGAGGGGTTTTTCACGGACCAATGCAGCCCGCACACACGCACACTCGCGGTGGTTTCGGCGGTGGCACGGTACTTTCATTTGACCACCGTTGGTGTGGGCCACCGATCGGTTATGTCATTCAGATGCTGCTGCTGCTACTAGGGAGGAGTGAGACTCCAACGACGGGACATTCTTTCACCTGCCATCCCGGGGGAAAGACGCGGGGAGGCACGCTGGCCGACTGGAATCCAGTTTTGATTTGGGTCAACCAATTCGTTTTTGTTTATTCCGCCGATTTTCGAACGCGAGAGGAGTTCGTCGCTTTTATTATGATCGAACATAATGCAAATTTTGATAGCACAGTCGAACTGATTTTCCATTTATTTTCAAATTCGTAACGAGAATTTAATTCTTCAGAACAAAACCCATGCTGAAATTATTTATTATGATTTGACAGTTTGTGACCTGAACGAAAACTTATTCATTTATGCACACATTATTATTCTTAATATTTTGTTCTTGTTATCAATATTTTTCTTTGGTGTTTAAGACGGAAAATTATTTCATTGATGAGTAAAATAAAAACCCAAACTTCTGGAATAATTATACCAATGAGAAGCAACCCATGCTCAGTTCTTGAAAAAAGTTAACATTAAAAAATGACGAACTTGAAGAAAAACGTTGGAATGTCAAGAGTGCTTTTCACGAAACGCTGAGACTTTTGTGTTTTCATCATACATGTTTCACTATTTTTGAATACACACAAGTTCATCCATTCTATATTTGAGTTGATTCTGATGAGTATACTTTGTCAGAATGGAAATAAAATAAAACGCTCTTTCTTAAATTAGTTCTACCGACTGGAAAGTGCGCTGACCTCTTGAAAATTCAGTCCTCTTAAGGCTAGAGCTAGAAGCAAACGGTCAAAGAGGCCAACTATTTTACGTCACATCTCGTACAACGATCGTTCTTACTTACGTCCTTTGTTTTTTTACTTGCTAATAACTCAGCATCACCAAACATCGTCCCGCAAGGTGCTGAGTCACGATGGTTGTGCGCAAATTGACGATTAATTAACCTTGCCTCGTCTGCTTCCGCACCGGAGGAGGAGGATACTTTTCGCCACATTAAAGCGGGGTTTTCCAGCGCCACCGAATGATGCTGCCGTACTTTGGCACTTGTTGAAAGTTCTTGCCCGATCGCCAGCCCGTTTGTTAAGTGGAAGAGTTAGCCTCGCAAGTGCTTCGTTTCTATGAAGCTGCAGGTGTTCAAACTGCGGCCTGATAATGATGTGCTAAGTGAATTTCAATAAAAAAAAGTAATGCAAAACCGCTCGTTAAACGACCATTGACGTTGGAGTCGTTGTGCCCTACTTGATGGGCCAAAAAACCTCCGTGAAATAAAATGATTCATGGTTGATAAATTTAAGCTGAAAATAACTTTAATCAAATGATAAAAACTAAAACTAGTAGATAAAAATACTGAAGAACAGCTAGTGGCGAATCGTGGAGAACATGTTGATACCTTTGCAAACGGAAGTGATTTGCATTGTTGGAACATTACCTGCATCAACGCCCCAAGCACGACCTCACATTCATGCACCGGCAAGGGGATTGCCCTGAACGGAGCCTTTCGGCAAGGACATCCAGTGTCGGCCATATTGCGCACTCGGTAATAGCTCGCGCGTGTGAAGTTCACCATGTCGAATGATGCATATTTTATGGGACCGATTTTCCCACCCGGACACGCCATCGTGAATAAATCATGCTGAAATTTGGAAAACCAACCCAAAAACATCTAATGATTGGGAGGTTTCACTTTGAACCGAAGGATGCGTCCATTGACTCGTCATGGGAATACCGACACGCAGCCCGAGGTCGAACCGCGATACCAATCGTCACTCATCGATGCCGACCGTTTTATACATATTACATCACCTCCCACCCGTTCAGTGGCTTCCCCTTGCCTACCGTAGCGTAACAGGGTTGGGGTTTTCGGGGCCAAAATTAGGCCGAGGACACGCGAAGCGAGGACGATAAACAGACCCGATCATTGTCAAACAAAACGAGCGGGTTTTGTTAGTGAAGTGCTCCGGGTAAGCTTTTTGGCCCTTTTCGAAGGGAAACCACGTAAGTCGTGGTAGAGAAAAGGGCGTCCAGGCAAACAATCGTATATGTTTGATTAACCCAAATGGCCCTTCGAAGCGGGAAAAAAGTGTATTTCATTGTCATGAGGCCGAAAGGCGTTGAACGCCCGAAAAGTGACTGACCCGAGCCCTCCCCCCTTCCCCCATGGGAGGATAAACGAAAGGGTTTTCGCGAGGGGAGTGGAGGATTGCGCGAGGATTGCGTAACGCCTGATGCCCGGAGGGAGCGCCGTTTCGAAAGGCCACAAAACTTCTGGGACTCTCCTGGAATCGGCACGGAGAAAGGAGCGTCAGGAGCCCGAGCCAAGGAACCACTCGGGCGGTGTGTGAATGTGTGTGTGTATGGGTGGTTATTATATATGGGCAGCTAATTTTACAATCCTCTTTAGCTCCAAGCTGAAGCCGATCTCGGACGCGGTGATTACGTGCCGTACCCGCTTTGGAACCGGTGTGTGTGTGTGTGTGTGTTTCTGTGCGCGTCCAAGCGCAAGCAACAAGCGGTATTTTGCAACCACTAGCCCTCCCTCCCCCGTCCACCACCCTCCCACCTTCAATGTGGAAAAAGGCCGCAAGACGCACGCGGTGACACGCGAAAGCGAAAGCTCATCGGGCGTTCGGTCAACAATTTGTTGTCCGGAGCTACATATAACGTGCACGTTACAACCCCTCTTCGGATGATGCGTTTGCGCTTGTGTGTGGAGGGTGGCCGATCATCATCGTCGTCGTCGGGGTGGACGCGGTCCTGATCAATACCGTGTACGTGTGTGTGTGGCGAAGGTCAACCGATGGAGGTTTGATAAAGCAGTTCCATCAGGGTGCGTCAAGCTTCTGTCGATCGACCGATCCGATGATGGAACGATGTTGGTTGCGCCTTTTATCATGCATTCGTTTCTGGTGGGAGTGTACATACTTTGTGCCGCCATCTTCCACCGTCGGTGTGCCATCTTTGCTTTGGTTCGATCGGTTCAGGCGACACTCGCACACACCAATCGATATAATGATCCCACATTGGGTTTCGTAATTGTCTCCTTCTCCCCGCATCTAGTGGGGTCATCTAAAACACGGTGGAAAATGCCGTACGAAACGCCCGAAGGCGCCCATTTTCGGCAGTTCGATGGTCCTCCCACGCAGACCCCAGTTTCGGCGTTACCGAACGTTACAACATCACGCGTTACTGCAAAGCGTGCAGCTCTGGTAGAGATAGGATAGACGATGGCGGCAGAAGGTTCGGATGGAATGTGGACCACGTTTCTGGGTTGAATTTTATTAAATTTCCCACCCCACGGGAAACCACCAACCTGGGTCTAGACTAGTTTATTTTCATGTTCCTTGCCAACACGAGCGACTTACGGTGTACTTACAACATTTTTGGCAGCAAGTTCGTTTTTCTTTCGAGCTTTATGAAAGGGTCATGCTTGCGCGTGATGTGTTTATAATCCTCACCGGTAGGAAGAAGAGGTAAATTCCCCATAAAACAACCGGTGCGTTATGGAGTCGTAACGAAGGGTTACTAATTTTATTACCTGATTCGACCTGATTAATGTTGTCGTAAGGGTGCTTAGTTGAACATCAACACGTTATATTTATATCTTGTTGGCAAGGTCTTAATGGCCTTTATGTGATGGCTAAATTTATTACACATGTGGTTGTCTTTTTTTCTCTGAAACCTTCGTTCCTGTCATACTCTCCAACATAGACATCATTTCATTAAAAACAGCTCCTTGCCCTGACCATAAAGGGCTGCTTCCATGCAGATTAGTCAACGCAAGGAGTGACATTTAATTTGCCATACTAGTTGAGGGATGCAAGGATCTCTCTGTGGCGCAGCTGTCCCTCCGTAGATAGGGCTGATAGACCAGAGCGCAGTTTGATGTACAAAGCGCAACTAAAGAGGCCGACAAGTAATCAAGCAAGAAGGTCAAGCTTAACTGTCCTGCCCAGCCCGAAGACAAAGCGCACCCGAAGGCCATTTGTCAACGGGAAAGCAATCATCGCCACGTTTGCCACGTCATCACCAGCCACCCGGGGCAGGACAATAGCAGGAAAACCCGTCCCGTCATTCACCCGATCGGACCGGACGCTGCACGTTGTGTTCAAAAGACAAATCGATCGCGACTCATTCATCGACTCGACGGACGGAGCTTGATCGATCGATCGGCACCAGAAAGAAATGGCTCGCTGACCGCGGCCAGTGACCATCTTGAGCGACCGGAGGCCTTGACATTACGTAACCCACCGAGCCCCACTACCACCAACGAACCCACCCGACGGTGCATTCATTCATTCTGTGTTATGCTTTTCGACAAAATGCATTCCCTTTTTCCGATTGTGCCGATTGTTGGGGAGGTTCGGTCGCGACCGGCCAAATTCGCCTCGGCTCCGGACAACAAAAAAAAGCCTCCTATTGTGGCTCCGACGAGAAAGCCCCATGGCAATTAAAACCGAATTTTCAATAACCTTTCCTCCTCCTGAGTGAGTTTTCTACGCGGATTTTTTGTTGCTTCACATGATCGTACCCCTCGTGCCGTGTCGCTTGGACCAGTTTTATTTTCCAACTCCTCGCCACTTTTTGGCTGCATTTTCCACCCCTTGAATGCTATTACGCCCAATCGCCGAAGATCCGACGTTTGGTTGTGTTTTGACAATTCGTCACACTGATCGGATCAGTTCAAGTGGCTCTCGTGGCTCGAAGGTGCCATTCTGCTCCGTTTCTTTGCCTTCTCGAAGATGGGAAAACCCCCCGAAAAAAAACATTCCCCTCACTCTCTCACTATCCAACGGTGGACGAAAAGTGGCCAATTTGCTACCGAGCGCAACAATGGGCGCAACGATCGGCGGCACTGAGCGACGTAATTTTTCATTTTCGGTGGAAAATTGATTACTTAAAGGTCTTCGCCTGGTGGTGATTGGCAAGACAACTCAACCAAGCGTGGACGTTCGAGAAGAAAGAGACGCATTTGTTTAAATTATAAAGCTTTTAAGCGATGTCCCGATGCTTTCGACCTTCGCCGTGGTGGATCTTTTCAAACGATTTTCTTTCATCGAAACCATACCAAATACAAACTTTCCATCACAATTATACCCTTTCAATTTTGTCGTGTGTTTGTGAAACAAAGCGAGGTTCAATTAATGCAAATCATGCTTGCAATTCTGCTGACGTTTGCTTCTGGTGCCTTCGGGGATCGTCGTCATCTGTGAGTAGCAGCTTGTTGAACAGTGTGAAACGTTAGAGGAACTACAAGATAGCCGTGCGCTACCCTCCCGTATCGTTATTCACCCGCTGAACCTCGATCGTAGTTCAAAGTACAAGCATGATACATCGCTGGGCAGCAATTTACTCTCGGCGTCATCCTACGCGAGTTTGCACGATCGTCTGTAAGGGGAAAACATGGTTTGAACAAGTGCTCAAGGAAACGCGCTGTTGGCAAAACAAAAACAGACTCCATTTGGCCTCAGAGATGCTAACAAAAAGGCATAGAACAGAGATTAGCCGTCGTTTGGTTTTGGTTAATGGGTGATACAGTTGTGTTACAGCTTGATGAAATATTAAGAACTTCATGCAAAAACATGATTAACCAAAGGTAGAGGTCAACCCCGGGACTAATAAAACCATTTTAACCGCCGACCGTGACCACTTTACCAAACGCTCGCAACGCAAAATGTCGCGATCTTCCAGCGTCCAGGCGCTTACGAATGTCCTTCCCCGGGATCTGCAGCTTTACGACTTTTGCCCCGCCATAAAAGACAAACAAATAAACAAACAAAAGATACAATAAGAAAAACGTAACGAACCCTAGCAAAAGGACGTCGTTCAATGTCAGATGTGGTGCTTTCGCCACTCTACTCCAGCGCTCGGTCTAGCGATCCTAGGTTGATCGCTAGCTGAGTGCTAGAGAAACGGCTGTCACTCTTCGTCCGACTTCGAGTGACATCGTTAACTATCAAATCGTACGACATGGGTTGCTTCTACGTTATAATGGGCCGTTAACGAGGTGTAGACCTTCCGACGAACAGTCGGCTTCTGCAACCACAAACTTCAAGGACCCGAACGAATCCTACCACTATGACGCACCACATCACAATGCAGTGCAGAAGTGTCGGGAGAAATTGCGCTTGTCCACGGACAATGGTAGCACCTCTTCACCTTCAACCGGGCGGTGGGGGATCAAGTTCACGATCGACTTCGGTGGCTTTCGGTGCGGGAGAAAGATTACTTCCCCACAAGGTAACGTACCACACGTCCTTAAGCGTAATGGGCAGCGAAGACATCAAGTCCGTCAAAAAATGCCATCCACAGTGAGGCGCAACACGACCCTGAACCATCTAACTTTCGAGTATCTGTGGCACGTCACGGCGTAGGACGCGATTCGCATAAGACCAACCACCAACACCACCGATCGCCTCGATGTTGCTATGCTCCCTTCGCCAGTATGCCGCCCCAAAAATGGCTCAATGTTAGCCCATTAGCATACGCGGGGGGAGGAGGGCGCGCTGGAACGGGCGGGGATCACCTGGGCTCCATTGTCTACCCCGGACACATACACGCACACACACGCACCTACTATTCCGGACACGTCCTCCTTTCGGCAGCATGGGACGTGCAGCACCAATTTGTAGCCATCGACCATGGTTCCGTTTTGGGTCTCGAGGAAAGTTGTGAAGATGGAGCCAACCCTGCACACGCCACCAAGCTGTTGCTGCTGATGATGATGATGATGGCGATGGCGATGAAGGGTGGCGATTAACTCCCGACTCGACATTACGGTGCGATATTTGTGCCCGGTTGAGTCCATGTTGACAGTGACCTTCGGCGAATGTAGGTGGTTGAGTAACTGCAGGAAAACCTACCCGAACGCCGTCCGTGCGGAATACATTACGCGCTTTTAAGAGAGCTATGTTAATTGATGTCTTGAAATAGCGTTTTCTTTGAAAAGCGCACGTCGATTTGTACATAAAGTCGTACTAACGACGGCTGTCTACATCGAACATCGACGTGTAGACGACTCTTCTTGGAAAAAGAAATGTGTCACTTTGACTCTTGATAAACTCTATCCTCATATGTGACACTCCATTGCATTGCCTTGGACATTAACCGATGGAAAATATGTCTATTTCTTACTATTAAAACTATTCCAAATAGACCTTGTCCCATTATTTACACATCATTCAATGAATGAATCGACGAGTCACAGGAATTAAGTGTGACTTGTAGGCCAGCAAGTTTAAGTATCATCCTGGCTCGGTGTGATTCCCCCCGCTCTAGAGATTTCCCCAATGACGGAGACCAGTTTCCAGTGCTCTGGAGGGCGCCTCTAGGATGTGAATATGGTAAACCAACCACTACGTCAATTGTCCGCCAGCAGCATTGCACATGTGTGTTTGGTGAGCACTTAACACCTTGGTTTGTAGTATCAACCCGACCCGAACCTGGAGGGCCGCTGTACACGGTGTCGTTCGAGTAACGTTTTGCGTCAACCGAGCAAACCGACACGAAGGAAAAAGTGTCCCTAGGTCAGCCTGGTTTTCTTGGACCCTTATTTGCCCGGGGACGTCCAGGATGTGACGACGCGTAAGGCGTGGGATATTCCCTCCGCAAGGGGATGTTTTGTTTGCCCGTGTGTTGGTACTGATTTCGTAATGCACATGCATCTTGTGGCACTCCTAGGGGTCGATGTCGAGTGATTGAAGGGTGAGGGAGAGAGAGAGAACCTCGCGTCAACAGCGCATCGGGTTCCACTTGATCGTACCGACAACGGGATCAAATCGACAAGGTTCACATCGCACGTGCGCACCTCGCGTCTTCAGGGGGTGATTTATTTTCCACCCCCTCAGAAGGGGGGAGTTGGCAGAACTATTTGCCCGGTGACCCCTGGCCACTCGAAAACCCCTCCTTGGCGACAGCGCGAGAGCAAACGCGACTGCATCGTGCTCAATGCCGTCGAGCTTGCAATTGCGCCTGAATATGCGCGCGCTGTGCATCGATTTAGCGCCGATTAGATCATTACCGGATAATAGCGCACTGGGCTGAGGACTGTTATCAAGATCACACCACTTCCGGTGCCGCTCCTTCCCTCTCGGTGAAGAACGGGAGGGTGAGAGGGCTGGCTGGGCGAACTGTTGTTGTGAATGAATCCATCGAATGAAACCGGTTCGCGGGACACTCTCGGAGGGCGGACTCGGCTAAAAAAACCTTCAATCAATCTGCGGCACGTTTGGTTGGCAAGTTCCGTAGGTCAAGCGCTAAACCACCGTCTCCATGGGCCGAACAGGCGGTCCATATGGCAAGTGCACCGAGAGGGTTCGAAGGTGTCGCCGGAGGTTGATTGATTCGTTCGCAGAGCAGCAGCGACCGGTTTCACTTCAAGTGTTGACGCCGTGGCACGTGAATCGTTAAGAACCTCTAGAACATGCAAGCTCGATAAGAGCAATCCTAGCCCGGGACGGGTCCACAAGTGGCAATTAGTGGTGGAGGGAAACTATGCTTTTTGATAGTTCTCTTCTGCGAATCGAAATGGGGCGCGTGGCGTTAAATATATTGTTTACGAAAATCATTAATATGCTGTCATAAAGCAGTCGTTTGATTTATCGTTTGTTATTGTAAACACGTAGGCAAAATGGGCGCCAAAGATGGATGGTTAATCTTTAACGAAATTGTTAAGAAACAAAGCTAAAAAGTCAACCGTCGAACGTATCCTTGAACCAAAGTTCCAACACCGAGACCGAGACAGTTTTAATGTGGTGTGGCACATATTAAAAATTTGAAAAACGTACGTCTCGAGTCGATCGAACAAATCTATTTATGCTTGGGGTGTACCATACATCGCGTTGACTGAACACTGTGTTTACCAACCAGAAACGCACTCATACATCGAAGCCATAATGACAGAGCCGATCGAGGTTGTCAGTTTACACTAGCGACGTCAAAAAGGCGCTTAGTAGTCGCATGGAGTAGTGGCACGCACGATACGCTCCTAGCCAAAAAGGAGCACGCAGCCTCTTGCGCCATTCGCAGGTCGTGTTTTCCTTCGTTTTCCATGCGGTTTTATTTTTCGTTTTCGTCCACTGAACGTTCGACGCAGGCGGTCACTAAGCGAGCTACTGAACGAAAGGAAGGGCGAGTGAGAGCTTTTTTTCCTACTAGAGTATTGACCAACCGTGCGAGTGAAAAGAGGACACTGCTTGAGTGAATGCGATGGACAGCTCGAGGTAAGCAGAGACCGACAACGCGCACACGAAAGCTCTCGCCTCGCGTCCCGAAAGCTTCGGACCGTATATGCGGATCCGGACAGGCGAAATCAACCCTCGGCTCGGTGGCGGGGCTCAGTTACCTTTGGACGCTCGTGCTTTGCGGTTGTGCGTGTTGGGTTGCAGTCTTGCAGATAGTTTGCAGAGTGAAACAGGTGCCAGGAGTTCGCCGTCTTCTCCGGTACAGTGTTGAGTTGATCTGGTTCCTCTGCGGACTGTGCTTCTCCTCTTTGTGGACGTTTTAGATTTAGTTATTTCGTTCTCGAACCCTTTGTCGCTAAAGTCATTGGCCAACATCGTGTGGCGTGGTTCTGAGACGGTACAAACAATTTGGAAAAGGTGTGAAGTGCGGTTTTGGGCAAATAAGAGAAGAAGATTTTTTGTTTGCGCCCATCCCACACCCCAAAACTGGTGAAAACGAGATTAAAAACTCCCGCCGGAAAAACAACTGTGCAAACAAAGTGCCTGAGTGAACCCGACTGAAGGTCTCTTAGCCTGTGTCCAGGCCTGTGTCTCATTTGCCTCACCTCTGTGAAACACCGTGCGTGCAAAAGTGCTGGGATATGATACGTGCCAACCTTTCCTCCCCTTTCACCCATCGACGTCCCCTCACACCATCAAATATATGGCCATCGGGCTGGAAAAGTGTGTTCAAAGCGTCAGTCGGAAACGGGAAATGAATAGAAGAACCCTCGCGCTCTCACAAAAAAGGATGGTTCCGAAAGCGGTTAAAGATTTCGGATTCGAGACAAAGTGGAAAACCCGACCGCGAAGAAGAAAAATGGCATTACGCAAGGCCCGTAAAGAGAGTGAGAGATAGTGTTGAGCGATGGCGGAGGGATATGGTGGTGGAAAATATGACGACCGTGTGGTCGTTGTGGTCGGATCAGGCAAAGCGGGTAAAGGAGTGGGAGGGGGCCGTCGCAAAGAGGGAAAACTGAAACTGGTCCATCGGAGATGGAGACGCACAAGAGAAGTGTTGGGTGGTGGCTCGAATCAAATGGGAAAGGAAAAGTTGTGTGAATGAATTTTCATTTTTGGTTACGACAGGGAGCGAGAAAATAGACACACGTACACGCACACCAACAGGTGCGGATCGCGATGAAAAATCGACGGCGGAAAAGCGCCAACCATCGATATATGATTGATTGAATGGCGATGCTGCAAGAGCAGAGGCGGAGCGAAAGTCGTCTGAAAAGGGCCATAACCTCTGACGGGTTTTGTGTGGTTTGTGAACTCAGGTCCCTATCATATAGTTTTCTATTTTTACGAGCTACGATTTCGGCTTGAAATGAGGTTATTAGATGGTTATCACATCGATGAAATAATTTTGTGGCAAATAAAACTGCTACAACACTGCTGGAAAAATGTTTCTCTTCGGAGTGTTGAAACAAAATCAGAAACAACCTCCCATTCGTACAAACAGAATCATTTGCGAATGCATGCCTAATGGAAAACTAATCATCCAACTCATCAAATTGTGTCCCAATCGGCTGCAAAACAACATGCCGTCGGGAACGCTTGCCACAAAGAAAAACCCCATTAAGGGAAGGAGGAAAGGCATAACTATGGATAAGTGGTTGAGTTTTCCTCATTCCCTAAGGTCTATCGATTTCTGTAACGTCAATCGATGACAATCTAGAATCAACAATCGTCGGAGAACTAGAAAGAGGGAGGGCAGGTAAAATGGGGTTAGTTGATACCGTTTTCCCTTTCCCATTCGATGAATCCACCCACCACCCGAAGCGAAGCATGTGGTCACTTTCCCAGATCGTTATGCACCGATTGACCGCACGATCGAGCGTATGGGGCGTTATTTTTTCTTGGCCCCACGCCGAGTGGCTTTTCTTCTACCACGCCAGGCGTCGTGTTTCTTGTAGCACCCCCTCAAGAACGGCCTTGCACAAACAACTATGCTGCACTCGGCGCGCGTTTGATTGCAGCCCGTGCGGTTTGAGGGGGATGTTGCAACCGAGCGACCGGCCAACTTGGTTGGCCGAGAGGATAATGTGACCGGTTTGCAGACCACCACCACCACCTGGTGCTGGTGCAATTAAGCGCCCGCGAGTATCGATTGCAGCAAAGTACGCCGTGCGCGAGAATTCGTTACGATGCTTGCGACGCCAATGTAATCGAAGCAGGGGGAAAGAGCAGTTGAAGGGGGTTTAAAACCGCGCCCCGAAGTGGATTGGATTCAAAATTATAATGCTGCAGTAAAATGTTCTGTGCTGCTGTGGAGCGCGCTCGATGATCGAATGCTCGCTGCCCTTTTCGACGCGAGAATCTCAACGAAGGACGAACTCATTCCGGCCATATTGGACGGATTGCATAATTTGCACTACGCGGCTGGGCCTTCGAGCGCCGTCCGAGTCGAATGCCGTGCTCTTTATCGGTAGTCCTTGTGCAGGTGGACGCGTCTTCGATCGTTTGAAATGGTTCGATCGGCAGATATTTTTGCACCACGAAGACGTGGACGTATTTAAATTCAATATTAAGACACATTTTGCGCAGCAGGAGACATCTGTCTCACCTTGGATGAACTGAATCATAAAGGAATTCAGGTGTCATTAATATTTTAAGATACGGAAAACACAAACCTTACCATCTTCAAGGAGTATATGGTAGTTTTTCGAGGAACAAAACACTCAAACTTCGGAAAAGAAACTCTTTTCGTTGAATTTCCGGAATTTTAATTGCGATAAAAAATTGCTATAAAAACCTACCTCTAATAATCTTCCCCGATGAAGCATAAAAAGCCTGAGAAACAACATAGTAGCAAAAACGAAAACTGGCTCGCGAAAACTCGTTCTTTCGCTCGCACGGACAAACCGGGCAACGTTCAGTCAATGTCAACGAGCGCGAGTCCCCAAAAGCGGTACGGTTCCATTTTCGCTCCTTAAGCTCACGAACTTGCGCCTTAGTCGTTCTCAGTTTCTTCTGAGTGTTTCCACGCATAAGGCTTCTTAGTTGGTCGATCCTAGGATCGGGAAGGAGCATGGGGAAGCGTGCAAGGTTGGATAGGAATGTACAGTTATGCACCGATCTGCAGATATCTATCGGTGATCGCGATCGGACCGAAGAATGTTGTGTTACGTTTGCTTAATTTTTTCGTTTGCAAGATTGCAGCATAGACCACATAGGTGTGTGTGCGTGTTTGTCTGTGTGAGCGCAACGACACGGTGAAGGTGATTCACTTTCAGCTCCACCGAGTGGTTGAGAACGAGCCACGGTTAGAACCAACCATCCTCGACGTTTGGAGTTCGCGATTTTGTGAAAATCGGAGCCGCGTGTTCTGGCGCAAGAAAAGCCACCACTTCGCGGCGTGGTGCCGTGTCAGAAATCGAAAGTTTCCAACGCAGCCGAAGGCCTTCACGGTTGGGTTTTCTTGGGTTTCCTCACTCCAACCTTCCCCTTTTTCCTTGCA
This sequence comes from Anopheles sinensis, assembly GCA_000441895.2. NCBI lineage: Eukaryota > Metazoa > Arthropoda > Insecta > Diptera > Culicidae > Anopheles > Anopheles sinensis. Next base: position 298,036 of record KE524778.1, on the reverse strand, counting down.
CGCTCCTCGGCTCTCGGCTGGTCCTGGGAAGTGTTGTTTCACTGCTGATTCACTGGAAACCGCGCAACACTCAGCAAAGGTACACGCACGCACACACACACACAGGCTGACGATCAAACCAGTTGCATGGCGTGAATGCACATTTCGAATGCACCGAACTGCACGTGCACACACACAAGCGCACGGATCGGGTATGTGCGTAAGCGAAACCGCGCGTGTGCGCAAAAATGGCAGAATTAGATAAGTACGATTTCAAATCGAATTGGATAATCGCGGCCCTGCCTCCGGCCACTTTTTCCACCCCCTGCCCCCAAGGTGCGGGTTTCTCGCCTGCTTTTTTCGTGCATCGCGGGACACGACACCTCGAGCTTCCCTCGCTTCGGCTGTTCAGCGACCTCCAACGGTCTCACCAGTGAGCATGTGTGTGTCTGTCTATGTATCTTTTCTTGCCATCTGTCGAGGCGTTCGAGGCGCACCATACCGGACCGCACCGCGAGAAGCACTCGAAACATATCGTGCATAATAATAAATAATTGCACACACCAAAGCTAATATGTGCGCAGCATTAAGCAGCAAAGAGTCACAGGCTCGGAGTGCTTAGCCGTGGAAGATGGGGAGTTCTCTCTTTCTCTCCCTCTCTCCTTCTATCTTTCTTTTACGACAGATTTTCGTCGGCTCCGTCCGCCAGATACCGATCTCGCACTTTGCATAATCTTTGCAAACCCCGCAGTCGGAATGTGGGACAGCTTAGCCACAGAACACGTCCACAGCCCCGACCCATGTCGCACGTATGTGTGTGTGTGTCTGTGTGTGACTATTTCTTTGCGCCGAGAAGAAAACCGGAGGGCAACATGTGGAAAGCAATTAGCAGCGAAGCTGCGGCCAGCTCGCTCCGGTCGGCAAATGTTTTGCCAGTTTCACTTCGGCGGGTCGCATTCCCTCGGCGTGCAGAACTGCTGACCATTGCACAACATTGCCGTGGCCCGGCACCAGCTGGCCACGCCATGTGTTTGTGCATGGGTCGCGAAAAACCTTGCCATCGCCAACGGTTTAGTGCGAAGGCGAACTTTTCCCTCCCGCAAATGCAAACCCCAACTTACTCAGGCGGTTGGATTCTGAGGTTTTCTTGAGTTTTTGACGAGAGATTCTTTTTCTTTGTCATTAAACCCACACGCAGGGAAGAAAACTTTTGGTCTGTGGTGGTCAACACCCCCCTTCCGCCCCGTAACGGCATTATAACGTTTCCTGCACACGCGATGCGTTTTCTTATTCAACTGACGATGAGAACGCGTAACAGAAAGTCAAGACAAGCGTGTCACTTCTTACATCGGTGTGGCGTGACGTAGGGCGTGTGTTTTTTTTTTACACTTCCCAACAATTTGACCTCGAAATTGTGTGGCGGAACCGGACTCCACCAGCCCTACACGGATGAGGGTGTTGGGAAACCCCCTTCGTCCATTCCCGCGTTTCGTTTTTATTCAGATAACGATCGTGCCCGTTCAGTTCGAAAGGGGAAGGGTTCTTGTTCAGATAAAGCAAATCATCCCAACCAATCATGCACCCATCCGTGCTGATCATCGTAGGAACGTTCAAACAGAGATATCATTGTATGTTTATCGTTCTGAGATTGAGCGTAACGAAATCAGTGCAATTTTCCGATAAGCAACAATAACGGAAGTAATAGTTCTCGAAATGTCTCACTATAGGAAGAAGTTTACTGCGTGGGTGAAATTATGGAATTGATTGCATCACTCCATTCGAATGAACGGGTCTCGGATGGCTCGCTTACCATTGGACAATGGACGCACCGGAACCGGGAAATCGCCATTAGCATGTGCAAACATGCCAATCCCATCGCAGCGTTCCGAGGGTCACATCAATTTGTGATCATTAAAGAATTATCATTCCAATACAGCGCTCTTCCATATGGAGGAGGAAGGAATTAATCAAGATTTTCAATATAAGTATCTAAAACTTAAAAACCTTTTTAAGTAAATCGCGGAAGTCACCGTTGATAAACTGGTTCTGTTTAGCACCACTGCAAGTGCAAAAACCATTAGGTTCACTAAATTTTGCAAACAGGAAGATAAACCACTCGATAATTCGATGAAGGAATAGGGAGCGGTACTAGTTGTTCAAAATCTGTTTTTTTACATCGACAACACGTTCGTTTGTGATTTGCATTGCATTTGGTACATGTGAAAAAGTTAAACTTTGCAAACGTGTTTCCTGGTTGGTTCTTTTTTCGTGTGCAACAAAAGCATTCCCGAAAAACCGGATCGTGGATTCGAATTCGATTCGTGGCGGGTTCAATTTCCTGCCTTTGGTGACAGAGGGAAAGGAGGAAACTAATTTCAGTGATTTTCGGTTGAAAAAAAGCGAGATGATGAGAAAACGATTTTTAATAAAAAAGAATTTCTTTTCCAAACGCACAATCGAAGGCTCGGTCAAGTTTTTGGCAAACTCGGTTCGTTTTCGGACGGTCGAAGGCCCACTCTGAAAATAAAAGATGAAAAAGAGAACTGGTTTCCCATCCCAGCTGGCCCGGTCGGAACCCGGATAACTCCAACATCCGACACGGGTGAAAGAAAGAGCCATGGGTCATTTGCATAAAACTCAGCCGGTGATCGGGTGTCGAATTTTGGCAAATGTGAAAGAGATTTTATTTTCCCTCATTTAAATGGCGTGCTGGGACGACGCGGAGTTTATTGATATCCGGCTGGTTTTGCGAGTTCGGGATAATATTTCGCGACGAATGAAATGCCAATTAGGAAGAGGGTTTCTCGAGACGTTCCGTGGGGTGTCGGTCTTCCGTGTACACGCTCGTTTGCTTATTTTAAATGGAGATTCCGCACAATAAAGATCCCTGCCTTTGCCCAACCCGTCGATGCGGATGAGATATGTCGCAGACTCAGGCGCATCATCACCGAGCCGGGAAGGGGACTCTTCTGAGCAAAACCAATGGACGACGCGAAGTACGAGACAAAACTGTGCGGTTTTTTCGATGGTTTGTTGCCAAAAACGAAAAATAACACCACATCATCTCGTCTTTCGAAACGCTGTTGCCTCTAGCAATTATAGTGTCCTCATTACTCGCGAGCGAGTGTACAGCATCACAAAACAAAAAACAACGGGGAGAGAGATAGAGATGAAGTTTACAACAAATAACTACACATGGATGGCGGCAAAACAGGCGGGGGGGAAAGGCAAATGACGGAAAGCAAAAGAATGAACGACTCAGCATAATCATGTTGCAATATCATCTTTCCCAGCAGCCAACCAGCCATTGCTCTGCCTCTTCGGTAGCTAAATGGTTCGCCAACACACAAGACCTGTTCATTAGAAAGAGAGATAGAGAGGGAACGAAAGAGAAACACTCTTAAACTCCGTCTACTATCGGAGGGTGGTGGTAAAGGAATGGCAAATTTCAAATGGCTCCTTCGCCAAAGGCTGAACCTCGTGCTGAAGGTGAAGCAGCTTAACCGAAGCGCTGTCGGCCAAAGTATTGTGCCATATCCGCCATGCTGTTTTTTTTCTCTTCCCTCCATTGTGGATGGATCAGTTTTTCTCGTAGTTTGGTCCAAGCTTGGAGAACCGCGCCGCCACAAGAACTGAAGCCTGCGTTCTCGGTTCGGACAGGTTAGGCAATGCAGGGCCGTGAGGCGATCACCTGTTTGCACGACGACGTAGGGCTCGGTGATTTTTCCCTCCGCAGAAGCCACGAACCTTGAACCGTGGCCAGAACGGGTGGCCCGATCGGGTGGCCTCCCGATGTCGATGACGTGTGTTGAAGTGTGGCACAAGAAGTCCTTCGTGCGTGTTGTGGTGTTAGTGTATGTGTGGTATGCTGGTTTTGCACTCTGCGCCTTCCTCTCGCGCGGTTGTCCTCGCGGTTCTCTTGATGTTGTTGTGGTTGTTGTTTTCGTCGAAACCACACATGCCTAGCATGTATGCACGTACCCACCATTCGCCTCCGGATCGGATGATTTCGGTTGCCTCATTCTGGTCGAACGAATCGATCGCGGCTTTGCAGAAAAAGGCCGACGACGACGGCCAGCAGTTGGAGGATGGATGTCGACATCGATGTTTGCACCCCCGGCGTGAAACATCGAACGAAGCGAATCGCGCACTGTGGCAGACGAGTTTAAGAAGCGATCGTGTGTGTCGTAAGCTAGGTTCGTACGTTGGGTTTCAAGTGTTGTTTTGTGTTCCAGTACGATGTTGAACGCTTTTGAGACTTGTTTATCGATCGTTCCTTCGAAGCTTCGTTGTGCAGAGTAGCGCAAACAATCCACCACTGACAAACTATTAGAACTAACGATCGCCGAGGCGCTGGGAAAAGCGCGGAAAATGCGGAACCTAAACGCAGCACCAGTGCTGATGAGATGATTAACGCCACTTTCCTATCACTACCGGTTGCGATTGTTATCGGTAGGTTGTGTGTTTCTTTAGCTCGTACCTGCTCGCTTTGCCGAGTTCATCAATCAGATTTCGATTTCGACTCACGCGATCGGTAGAACAGGGAGGAAAGGGTGCGCTGGAGAGTGGAGAGTGGTTGTTTGTTAAAGTGTGTTACACTAGCGCGTGCCTTCGTAGGGATTTTTAGTTTAGTTCAGTGTTAGAACGCGAGCGGAAGTGTTTTTTGAAGTTGTGCAATCGCGAACGGAGAAGAGAACAGTCGATCGAGTGCTTCATGCCGGATACGTTCAGTAAAGAGAAACCCATTCCCATCTCTTGCTTTTAGTGTTCAGTGAAGGTTTCGATTTGCTTCGGGTTTGTTTGTTCTTTGTTGTTTGTGCTTTGCTTATTTACTAATCCCTTCCCTACCCTTCGCCAAACAGTGTATTTCGTGGAAAAGATCGATCATTTCGCTTAAGCGACCACAGTGAGGAGCCCACGACGGTGAGGTTCCGAACACCCGCCCAGGACTGTTCCCAAACTGCCTGCGAGGCGGTGCCGATCGACGGCGACGGGAACAGCCGGCCCCCAATGCAACACCAGCGGTTGTGGTTTTGACAGAGAAATAAGAAAAGAAAACAAGTGAAATAGAGGCGAACTCGCCGAAAGTAAACACTCGCAAGCGAAAAAGCACTGCACCACTTAAAAACGCGGTGTAGCACCCTCGAAAACGCCGAAAACTTTCCATCCCCGAGAACGAACGGCGCGAAAAGCGAAAAAGGCCAACCTGAACTCGACACGGCTGTTGCGACAACAGTATCACCGAACACCGACGCACAGCAATACATGATAAAATGTTGATAACGTAAGTAGACCGGAAGCGATCGCAACACCACCCACCCCGGGCGTGGGTGGTGAAAATGTGGAAAATTTGTGCCGAAAATTGCTTCACATGTTGCGTGAGGGGGCGAAAAGGGGTTTTGATTGGTGAAAATGGTTAAAACATAGGAGTTGTTTGTTTTGTGCCGACCGATTCGAAGATATGAATTTCAAAATGTACGATTGTTGTTTATAGAAATGAAGTGTCCAACAGTCGATAAAGAAGTTTTCGGAAAAGTTGCAAGAAAACGTTAATCTTTTCTTCGATTTTATAAGGGTTTGTTACGGGAAACAAGAGAAGACTGTTTGAAATTAATGTTTTAATGCAACTAAAACCTGCTAGCAATCATGGTCCAATGCATCTATTTCATTTATTTTATTATTTTCTATCCTATTTACATTCTAAAAATTAGAAATTGGACTGTTTTTTTTAGAAGTGGTTTAATCATATTATGAATAAATTAAACTACTGTCTTAAATGTTTGTAATTTATGTTGTTGAAGCTCATTGTGTGTCATTAAAGTCAAATCCAACTAGGATTCATCGAAACGACCATAAAAGTTGTTTTTAATATTTTTGCTAAAGGTTGGCACTGATGGTGGAATAAATTCAACCGTGTAATTGAGCTCCAAGCTATCAAGCACCGGTTGAATCACTAATTTGTGCCATTTGAGGATGTTTTACAACGTTTCCCATATTTACCACTACTTCGCAGACGCTCGTTGAGTAATGACAGTACATGAGGTACATCTCTCCGAACATGTTTAAATTTTTCGGATCAGTACAGTATCTTTTATCGGCCGGCTGGCGCGCTCGATGGGGAATGATAAATGGCAACCGGTGGAAGCGGTGAGCAGAGCGGTTCACGATCGTGCTATTTTAATTGCGCCACATTACCACAGCCACCGATGCGCGGATGACTTGGTGTTGGTGGCAAAAGGGCACCGACAATGTTGCGCGGCCTCTTTGGTGGTGACTCGCGTGCGTGTTACGCCACGTCTTGTGGTTGGCACGCCTGCCTGGGAAATGAAATTGTGAACTGCTTTAACAATAACAGGTCGATTTGAAACCAAGCGCACCTAAGCAACATCTTGGCATATCTTGGAGCTCGGTGGGGCATTTTGTCATACGATGATCCACACGCTCGAAATATTTATTTAGTTTGTTGAATGAATTTGGCAGCTGCACGCAAACAGTGACATACGACAACGGCCGTTAAAGGCTAGCCATCGTAAAAATGGGCACGCGCGCATCCTATACTCTCCCTTTTCCCGACGATTTCAGCATTGCGAAGAAGGCAAACCAACCAACGCATCTAGTTGCCCGGTTCGTCGTGTTAAAATTTTTCCCAAAAATAAATCCTCCCTTCCCTCCACACACTTTCGCCGCGATCGTGGTTAATCGAGCGAGCAGGAGCCAGTGGACGCGAAAGCACACAGCGCACGCAGCAGGGCAGTGCGATGATGCTAGCGACTTCAACGGCCCTGGTGGCGACGAACCGCTCGCAAGACACAGCCCGCGACGTCGACTTAGTGCGCGTTCGCACGAGCGGCATGTTATACAACAAACGAGACGGCCTACATTTCCGAAGGTCAATTCAGTTTCGTTGGCGTCGCGCGTTGCGGTTGTGTGCGAGTGTCCATTTTATTTTCATTTCAGTACCATTTTTTTTATAATAAGCCATTTTTCCCCTCTGTTGGTCCTCTCGATCTGCTCGCTTGTTGCATCGGGTGGAGGGGAGAAACGGTTGAGGCGCATTATAGTGTCCGAACGTGTGCGTGCGATCGTGATTGATCGCCACGCATCGACGAAGGTAGAAGAATTGCGACGAAGAGTGCATAGTAAAATTGCATCAAATCGATATTCAAAAATCGTCCGCTCCATTCGAATGCAGGGTGAAATGCGTCCAATCGCAGGTCGGGTGCTGTCGGCCTGAAGGTGACAAGTACTTCACGGAGAGCGGGGATTACGACGCATGTAATGGGCCGACGGTTCGGCAGAGGTCGGTGCGATTAGAAACCGGTTACGGTAGCGCGGGGGTCAGAGGGACAAAGGCACCAAAGGGAGGTAGGAAAGGAGCGAGAGAGAGCTTGTCCGGGGAAGGTCGACGGCAAACAAACTGTCGGCACCAGGGGTCTGCAGACGTACCAGGGGCGACGACCAAGGGGAATGTAATGAGGGTAAATAAATGTTTCAGATTTCTATCGCCAACCCTGTACACGCACTCGGTAAAACCAATTGAGGATTGGTTCCACCAAACTGAAGCGTCATTCTGAGGGACCTGTCGATCTCTCTCACTCTCCCTCTCACTCCCTCTCTCCACGTTGCACCCTCCGGTGGCACCTAACGTAAGCGACCATCTTCAAGGTTAACCCTAGGGGTGTATTTGGCTGGCAAATGTGGTGGCTGGTGCTTTTGGCGTTTCGGATGATGGATCGTTAATCGGGTGCGTGTTTTTCAACTAACGAGCTTTATTATCAAGCACACCAAACAAAACGCGTCGCACTGTGCATGACAACTAGCACCAGGCGACCGGGTAATTCGAACGCGTCCCAAAAGTCTGCACCAAACTCCAATGTAATGGACAGTGGGTGCCATCTTAATGAAATGAAACGAGCTGTAATCTGCTTTAAACTCTTGAGAACCACTCCGACGGTCGTTAACACGACAGTAAACCAATGTTCGGCAAGAAAGAACCACTTTCATTAAGAATGCAGTTAAAACAACATTAACGCAAGACTTGGCTCGTCTGTAGCAAAGTTGAACACTTGCCAAGAAATGATAAACCTGCTACGAGCTAAAAAAATGTGGCAGACAAAATGGCGGCTTTCGATTGCGTTCGTTAGCTTCTTCGATTTTTTTTGTTTTGCACCACTCTTTGTGATGATCTTCTGCGGAGATGGTGTCTTCCTCATTCTGAGAGCCACCTGTGCTTCAAGTCTCGCGCATTATTTTGATCAACATTATGTAAATGAGCAGCTCAAAAGATCGGTATTCATGATAACTTTAACGATGATTTTTTAAATATATTAGTTTTTCAATGTAAGTTTGTATAATTAATAAAAATTCATTTCAACGCATATTGCCGTTATATCACGATTGATAGAGGATGCAATAAAGTAAAGCAATACAATCATCATTTAGTAAGAAATTTATCAAGATTTTTAGCTTAAAACAAAATAAAACCGCATCCCTAATCGAACGATATGAATTTGTGGAAGAATAAACAAAAGACTTCAACAAAAGCGACGAACCCCTCTCAAACTTTAAATAAAACCAATCTATTAAAGCTAAACGCTTCAACACCTGCTTGGTGATGAAGATCCTCTTTGTGAAGTCTGGTATGTTTTCCCAAAATGTTGTACGTTGTACTACCATGAACTTCTTGGTGGTTCTTTGTCAGCAAACATCAATCGTGACGCTGTCGCCAGGTGGACTGGCCGGTTTCGAAAACTCTCCTTAAACCGGACGGCACGGCAAGAGATGATTCAACCGTCGATGCCAACGTTCCGGTGTCCTTGAAATTTCACCCCAACAGCTTGGGCCCGTTTTCTACCCAAACCGAAAGCTGGTGAGCCCTGGACCGATGGGGCCATTTTCAAAAGCCTCTCGGGCGTCCGGAACCTTGGAAGTCACGACTGGGTTCCATAAACGAAAGCACACGACCAGACTCACTCTCAGTTCAGTTCCCAATTAAAGTGTGATTGCACTGAATTGACCGATCTATGGTGGTCGATTATGTTTCATTCATCTCTTTGCTGGGTGTCGAATGGCGGAAGCGATGGTTCTGTTTCCTCGTCGTGTTTGTGCCCAAATGCGGTAACGCACACACACGAAAAAAGGGGATTGGCATGTGCGTACGATTCATTCAAAATGTAAAATAAAGTTGTCACATTTGGCCAACCCAAAGGAAGCCGAACATCGGGAGAATAGGGTATTAGCATATCTTGACCTTGCCTCGTGTGGAGTATATTTGGAACGGACGCCGTTTAACAAGATACGGACGCGATGCAGGATCTTCCAATGGTGATGCTTCAGAGGGGATTCAATTTCAATGTCTCGAAGTGAGTCTTTCCGTGCAAATTTCATAGAGCAGCTTGCGTTATTCAGTTCACCGGTGGTTTATGTAACATAGTTGCTATCCGGCAGCCGAAACGTCGCTTTGGAGCACATGGTTTAAGGTGTTTCGAAAACAAAAAGAAACTTTAAAAATCCCCCCTTGCCTGGAAACACCAACACGAATGACCCCGTTAGTGATAGCGAGCGCGCGTTGGCGCAAAGACAAAGATCGCCACACGACCAAATGTCAATCGTTTAGTCATCAAAACCGACGATTTCCTTTCACCTCGCCCCGCGAGCGGACGGAGTGTTGAGTGTGTGTAGAAAATGAAAAATCCTAGACCCACTTCTGGCCCCGGAGGTTTCACTTTCGCGCCGACGACGACGTCGTTAACATTCCTGCCCGAGTTACCGATGCAAAAAGGTTGGACATCGTGCCCAGCTACACGCACATTGCATGGCCGCTACTCTCGGCCCAGGGGTTAGATCAAGGCTGGTGCGGTAATTACAATCCATCAGCAGCAGATACAGTTGGCACCGTTCGTCAGCTCGTACTCCGATTTATTCGGATTTCTACAAACGTTTTGAACGCAAAATACCCTGCTGCACCCGACACGGGTTAAAACAGAGCGAAAATAAACTCCACTCCGATTGCGAGTTGCGCATCGAATCCAACCGGTGGAACTAACGAAGCATACAAAGCACCGCTAATGAAACAGGTCGAATTGATCGGCGACACAATAGTTTGCATCTGGCGAATGCGATTCTTCCTGTCGGGCTCGTTTGTTCCCCGTCTCCCAAATCATATAACCTGTTCGTCGCTTATCTCTAATTGCATTCTTTCCTTCATTTTTTTTCGATTTCCCTTTTCCAGCGGCAGCGAGACGAGCGTGGCGACGATCGACGATGGAGGGACGATGTGGAGCAGGCAGCAGAATGCCGTCTCCGTGCGGCATGCGTTCAAATCGTACGGCACCAAGAAGAAACCAAATCAAGTTCTATCGAATCTTAACATGACAGTAGCCAAAGGAACAATGTAAGTACCAATTGTTCACGCCTCGGCCGTCTTCTGCCGCGCCTGGCGATTTACTAACGCATGAATCATCCGTCCTCGGCCGGCGCAATGGTGGCATTGCATTCCGCACCGACCTCCAACCAATTAATTTATGCGCGGAAAGTTTTCCATTTTGCATATCGATCCAGTGACGTACTCGTGCAATCTTTCCTTTGGCGCCAGCGACTCGCGACTCTTGTGCCGTTTCGCGTCATTTATACACTTCACCTTTGATTATGACGAAACAGCGAGGGAAGTCTTTAACAAGTCGGGTTTCCCCAGCGATGGAATAGTACGCGGAACAGGAAGCGATTCGATTAGAACCGACTCATATTCGACATGTGCGCTTCTTACTCATAGCAGCTGTAGCTTTCCGTGGCGAATGAAAAGAAGAAAATCCAATCGAGCTTCAAATCAAATTGCACGTTTCGATTAGCTGGAAACGATCATCTCCCTCCTGAGTTCCGAGTTAGGTACGCCTTCCATGGTGTTTGGAGTTGCGATGGATGCGTCCGGATGCTGGTTTTTGCGCGTATCATTGTTCGTTACTCATTAACCTTGAGCCGTAAGACTGAAACGTGGATAAAAAGGCATCGAATTTAGAAGAAGAACTTTTAATGAGAAAATTAATTGAAAGTACAGCTTGCAAAATTCACTTTTGATGGCGAACTTCGTCTTGAGTGTAGCTAGTTTTGTGTAAAATCGTTAGTTTGCACAATTCCACTTTTGTAATACTTGAGAAAAATATTTTTGTAATCATTTCATCAATCTACTTCAGTTTCTATCTTGAGTAAAATTTCATGGTGCCTCTTTTTCTTCACTTCAAATCACAACTTTGTGAGGCAACGCTTTTCCGTTAACAGCAGGTTTGGGGAAATTTTCTTTTCTCCTTTTCCTCCCTCCGGCACGCACCACATAATCATAAACTGTTGTCGGTGCTGACAACGAATATCTGTAAACATTCGTAACCGCATCGCTTCGTGACGCATTCCAGCCAGCGCGGAAGTAATTACGCGGTGTGTTCATCTCGGCTAATCATCGGGAGGGGGTTTTTCCCCGGAAAACGGGGATGGGGTTCGCACGCATACGGCCAGCGGTTGCGGCGGCCACCTTTTCCCAAGCGGCCACCCACTTAAACCACAACCTGCCGCACAAATTATTGTGACCATCATCAGACAGTCCATTGTGTGCTGTTGTTGGCTTTGCTGGCGAGCACGAACCCAACGACCCGTGAAAATTATGAGTTTTCCCCTTCGTCGACACGTGGCTGACCTTTGTTTGGGTGTCGCTTTTCCACCAGAAATCCTTTCTTTTCTGCGACGATCTTTGATACCTTGAAATGGTTGACCCTCGAAGACGTGTTGGGGAACGATTGGCAACCTATCGATGATGCATACTGAACCCCGAAAGGTGACCATGCAACCGCGAGAACTACGAGCGCCCACCTTCACCTCGTTCCGCCTGGAGCCCCCGCTGCAATGCGGACACAATCGCAATTTGCACGAGCGCCTCTTCGTAATGGTTGCATGAACGATGACGATGGTTAAATGTGATTGCCACAATTAGGTTGAACGCAAAAACCAAACGAACTACCGACCAAAACAAAAGTATATCGAGTCTCCTCTCTATTCACTTCGAAAAGCTCTATTTTCTATCACTGCGTGACCGGTTGGATTTTCTTTCTGGGAGTAGATCATTTAACAAAACAGCTGTACGAATCAGATTCACCTCAAAGATGATCGCTATTTCACTAGATTTGCTTGTAAAATAAATAATTATATCTGACGATGAACACTGTTTCGCTAAAGTATGGAATGCAGGCGAAACTGCTCACTCACCAACGTTTGCAATCTCAACAACGCGATCATCCGCACAATGTTGAAACAGTGTCGACGTCAAAAAAACGATCATTTTTCAGCCACAGTTACGACCGTTCGCCGATAACAGCCGTCCTTCTGATTTTGTTGTTTTCCAACCCACGGGACACGCGGAAGTTTCCATGGTACAGTGTTTTATGGACGTCCCCATTGTCACTTTTACCCGATGGAACGTTTTGATGATGATTTATGTTCGTTCGCACGAGGCCAGGTAATGTTCCGCGCCGGAAAAGGGCTCACCTTCGAAGGGGTATTTTGTATTTTTATCTACTTCCTTGCTTTGCGGCTCACGACCGAGCTAATTCTGGTGACAGAAACAATTGGCCGGTATCGTCCTTCAGGCGTGGAGTTTCCGGAGCATTGTTTGTGGGCCCCGAACGCCCGAAGAAGCGTCCTCGCGTCTTTATTATGCTCCTGTTTGTTTCCTGTGTTTGTTCAAAAAAAGATGTTACCTTGGTGTTATTTCGTGCGGGAATGTATTCGCCTTAGCAGTGACGACATTAGTCTCTTTTAGACTTAGTAATCAACAACATAATAAAATTAGACGCTTTATTTTTCATTTTGATCGCTCTAGTCGTCTTCAGTCATAAGAGTATTCGACATACGACAAAAACTTTTGCTTTGGATGATGCATATTTATATATTCCTTTATCTCGAATGAGTGTCTTAAACTGATGAACCATTCTCATTCGATTGCATCGGCATGGTTGACGAAGTGTGAAGCCAGTTTGCCAAATTTGGTTTGCTTAAGTACCGCGGAATGTGCAGCATTCTCATGCACGCCGTGATCAAGCGGTCGTTAAACTGTGCTCAATAAATAACGAACCGATGGAGTCCATATTTGCAATCACGATTGTTTAGTGCAACGCAACGAGAGTGTTTGAAATGCAACTGTTGCGATGTTTGAAGGGGTGGTTTGCAGATATTGGGTAAATAAACTTCATTTACATCAGCAGATTGTCCCAATCCTTAATTTGCTGTCTCCGAGCCAAGTTTGTCTAAGTGAGAACAAAGAAATACAGAATCTTGCTGAATGATACGTTCACTATTGAAAGAATAGCCCCCAACATAACAAAAGCTCCTGTCTTCAAAGGGCAGCTTCTTTTTAATTTGCAATCCCATGTATCCATTAGATGCATATAATGACGCAGGGTGTACAGATCGGACAATACTGTTGTTGATCTTTATCCACATTCCTTGGGATTGTTTGATTGACACCTTTTGCCACATTTGCTTAGCGACTGCGTACATCTCGGACATCAATTGAAGGCGATAGAATCCCTTTATTTTAAGTCACCCTAACACGTACCGACTGATCGGCCATCACCACTACCATCCCGGCCATCAGGAATGTGGCTGTTTTGTTCCCTTCGGTGCTGAAGCGATTATTTATTTCGTTTCCCCTACATGGACCTGGCCGACAGAGAACGTCTAACGCAAAATGGACTCCCCTGGCCCAAAGACGCGCATAAATCTTCGGCACGTGATCGGAATGGAATCGACGATCGTTGTGCTAACCTCGGGGCATGTTGCTTCGTTCCAAATGGACCGCTTGTTGGTAGGGGACCCGCAAGGGGTTAAACAATTAGAGGGCGCTGGGAAGACGAGGGAATTTGTCTGGACATTAAACTAAGCACTAGCTAAGAGCATGAGCTTAAGCCAAAGTGCGTCACTTACCAATGGATGGTTTCGTAACACTTAATTTTTCATCTTTTCCCATTCCCAACAGTTATGGACTTTTAGGAGCATCCGGTTGCGGCAAAACGACACTGCTATCATGCATAGTTGGACGAAAGCGACTAAACTCAGGGGAAATTTGGGTGCTGGGAGGAAAACCGGGAACAAAGGGTAAGTGTTGACGTTCAGCGGTTCCGGGAGCGGTGAACTACAACTTCAATTTACTCGATAGGATCTGGTGTGCCTGGAGCGCGCGTAGGTTATATGCCACAAGAGATAGCTTTATACGGGGAGTTTTCCATCCGCGAGACGATGATGTACTTCGGCTGGATCTTCGGCATGCACACGTCGGAGATCGCCGAGCGGTTACAGTTTCTGCTCAACTTCCTCGATTTGCCATCGGAGTCTCGGTTGGTCAAGAATTTGAGGTAAGTAAGGCTGCCGGAGGGAGGGTCTGTGATGTCCTACTGTGGTGCTCAAACCGAAACGAACTCTTCCTACTACAGCGGTGGTCAACAGCGTCGCGTGTCGTTCGCCGTTGCGCTGATGCACGATCCCGAGCTGCTCATCCTCGACGAACCAACCGTCGGTGTGGATCCACTACTTAGGCAAAGTATATGGAATCATCTGGTACACATCACCAAGGCCGGCCAGAAGACGGTCATCATCACGACGCACTACATCGAAGAAGCCCGACAAGCACACACGGTAATCGACCATTACCCAGGGTTTTCCCCTTGCCGCCCTCGGATGAAAGTATTTCAAACTCTTCCACCCGTTCTTCTGTATTCTAGATCGGCCTGATGCGATCGGGACGACTGCTCGCGGAAGAGTCTCCCAGCTGTCTGCTGTCGATGTACCGCTGCAGCAGCCTGGAGGACGTCTTCCTGAAGCTTTCACGCAAACAGGGTCAAGCTAATGTCGCTCCTGCTGAACTGAACATCAGGTTGGTGGAATCTGAGGGACTTAAAAGGTTCTTCTTTCATCAAACGTTTGACTCTAACTCGTGGATATGTCTCTTTTCCAGCAACAACATTTCTTTGTCGGCGCTTGCATTCGGCAACAAGAAGGACAACCCAGTCTACGTCAGCCAGGAAAGTGGTGTCGTAGGACTTAACTTCCACCAGAGCAAGGAGGTGCTCATCAGTGACAGTAATGGATCGACCATCGCTGTAAGTACAAACAAAATATACTCAAGAGGAGGTTGTTTTAAACATAAGATCTTCTCATGCTCTCCATTCAGATTAATGGACTCAACGGATCGGCCCCTGGTGCAATCAGTCAAGCAGTCGAATGCGACAACTGTACCGAATGTTCCGGTTGCTCGAATGTAAGTACTCAGGCTTCAAATCTCTGTAGTCACCATTATTAATTCTCCATTCTCCATTCTTCAGTTCACCTCGAAGGGAAAAATACGCGCCCTGCTGGTTAAGAACTTCCTGCGCATGTGGCGAAACGTGGGCGTGATGCTGTTCATCTTCGCCCTGCCGGTGATGCAGGTGATCCTGTTCTGTCTGGCAATTGGACGCGACCCAACCAACCTGAAGATGGCCATCGTAAACGGTGAAATGAACACGACCATCGGCGCGGACTGTGTGTTCGATCCTGGGTGTAGCTTTACGAGCCTCTCGTGTCGCTACCTGAGCCATCTGAACGACACCATAGTCAAGGAGTACTACAGCGATCTGGACTCGGCGCTTGATGCGGTACGCGACGGAAATGCCTGGGGTGCCCTGTACTTCACGGACAACTTTACGGACGCACTCGTTGCTCGTATTGCACTCGGTAAGATCAAATTACGCGATCCGATCGTTGGTGAACACAACTTGAACTTCCATATCTTGTGTTTTTTTCTGAAGGACGTGATGCGGACGATGAAACGCTGGACCAGTCGGAGATTCGAGTGTGGCTTGATATGTCCAATCAACAGATTGGTATCATGCTGAACCGAGATCTTCAGGTGGCGTACCGTGAGTTCGCTCAACAGCTGCTCCGAGTGTGCGACAACAATCCCAAGCTTGGCGACGTCCCAATCCAGTTCAAGGCTCCAATCTACGGTACCAACGATCCGTCGTTCACGGATTTCGTCGCTCCGGGTGTGATCCTAACGTAAGTTCCAAAAACATAACCTCAACCATACTCCTAGTTCTCTATACGAAAAGCTTTTGGATCTTTCCCTACAGGATCGTGTTTTTCTTGGCGGTGGCGTTGACTTCGTCGGCGCTGATAATCGAACGTACCGAGGGTCTGCTGGATCGATCGTGGGTCGCCGGAGTGACGCCCAGCGAGATCCTGTTCTCGCACGTGGTCACCCAGTTCGTGGTGATGTGCGGTCAGACGGCGCTGGTGCTGATCTTCATGATCGTTGTGTTCGGTGTGACGAACAACGGTGAGATCGGTTGGATCGTGGTGCTGACCATCCTGCAGGGTCTGTGCGGTATGTGCTTCGGGTTCGTCATTTCGGCCATCTGCGAGCTGGAGCGCAATGCCATCCAGCTTGCCCTCGGCTCGTTCTACCCGACGCTGCTGCTCTCGGGCGTCATCTGGCCCATCGAGGGTATGCCGCTGGTTCTGCGGTACATTTCCCTGTGCCTACCGCTGACGCTGGCCACTACGTCCCTCCGCTCCATCCTTGCCCGCGGCTGGAGCATAACGGAGCCGGACGTATACATGGGCTTCGTGTCCACGATCGCCTGGATCGCGCTGTTCCTCGTCGTCACGATGCTGGTGCTGAAGTTCAAGCGCGGTTAAGCCCCGTGTTTTCCCCGCCGGGTCCAAGTGGGACACTAGGCACGTTCATATCAGTTTTTTCTTTTTCCTCCACTCTTGGTTGTTCGGGTTTTATCTATTGACGAACGTAGCACCGGAACCGGTCCAGTCGATCGCACTGATCGTTCGAAAAACGGACACCACCGTGGTGTTACCAGAAGAATCCTGGGGAGGTAGAAAGAAACCTGCAGAATTTGCTCAATCTTTCATTTTGAAATCTTTTCATTGGACTCTTTACCTACTTCCACACTACCGTTTCCAAATGCACCGTTTAACAACCTTACCGTAAGTTAGATATTCCGGTTCCAGTTACCCCAAATCCGACGCGATCGCATCCGGAAGTGCGTCTGCTCGTGTCTGCCCCTCGACAAACGAGTGAGCCATACCGCAAACAGCGCAAGAAGTCCGGCAGACCTGGGATGCTGAAGCCGATCGTACCGTCACCCGGCATGCTGTCTTTTGGCTGTCGGGAAAATTGTCGGATGATCGGATTCCAACGGAACATGAGTGAATGGTTAGTTGGTGTGAATGTGAATGAATGGAATTGGAATGGATGGAAAAGATTTAAAAAAATATCACCTCTTCGGAGGTACGGTGTGAATGTGTGACCGAGGAAAACAGCGAAAACAATTTAAAAAAGTGTTCGTGTGGTTGAGTATATTAGTAGGAGTAAAATGGGTTGTGGGTGTATTTTCTGAAAGGATAACGAAAGGAAAACGAAAAGGGAGAAAGTGACACAAAAAAAAACTTATACACGAACGCGTCAATGTGAACTGTGATTGTAAAGCAATGAGCAAATGCTATTTCATTAATGATTTTTTTTTATTATAATTTGTATCATTATTATACCAGAGTATTGTGTATCGATTAAATGGTGTAATTTGGAGGATCCATTTTATTAAAACATGCATACGCACGCGCCTACTCTGTAATTGCATATCTATAATATATAATCCGCAAGCACGTTTGTTTCCTTGTTTCATAGTACCGAAACAGGCCGATACAGACATGCATGATCATGGCCCACAGCTGCGAGACGCATTGCAATTGATTTCCCGATTCCAAAAACCCACCAATCATCAGCAGAACCATAACATCCCGTTCCGTTCACCGGAGCCTAAGCGTTACGATGAACAGATTCAACCAAATTGATGGCTTCGCTTACTTAAGAAAAAAGCTTTGCTATTTTGTTTCATTCCATTCATTTAAGTTTTTCTCGCTTTCGATTGATCTTTCAAATTTGATCACTTCTTTTGTCAATAGATAGCGCACACGCATGGACATTCTGTAACATTTTCCTTTTGTCCCTTTTCGTCGAATAATGATGTAAGAAAAATTTAAATTTGTGTTAAGGCACCCACTTGTAGGCTTGAAAAAGAAAACAACCGTTTTTGGGGTGGTCTTTGGCGATGGGTAAAACGACCCCGACGTGGGACGGAGTGGGATTTAAGGGCCGTCACGCAAACAAGTGAAATGAAACTATGCTGACACAGTTACTCTCTTTTCACCAGCATGAGTCACCAGTCGTCCTTGGCTGCTAAAGAGTTTTCTTTCTACGTGGGTCTGAACGACCCCGAAAGTTAACGACACACCATACAGCGCTCTTAGCGGAGCGCACTCCGCTTAGCATTAACATTGTCTGCAGTGGCTACTCGCAGGCAACACGGGGCCAAGCCAATAAGGCTGGGGGGAAAAACATAACAAATAGACATACTTAACGTATACATTATTTGGGGAACAAACAAACAAACCAACACGGAAGAAGGAAACACATTACATTACAGAACACGGACAGCGAACTAATATTAAAGTATATTTTTATTGAATGTTTCTTTTCTGATTGTCGCTTGTGCTTGACACGTGGGCATCTCGAGCGTGTTTACCGAGACGAGGAGCATTCCCAACCGGAACCGGGCTTGTGAAACAATACCAAGTCGGACAGAACAAAGACAACTTGTACACGCATACACAAACACACAGGATTGAATGTTGATTGAGTTAATTGAGGATGAATATAGAAAATTAGAAAGAAAACCCATACGCGGTGTACAATGTATCTGTGGAGGAAATATAAAAAGAATGTCAATAACAATAAACATAAAATCGAAAAAAAAACATCACATGTTTCAATCTTTACCATAGCAAAGAAAATGTATCCCTCTAAGTTAAGCCTAAAAATACAACCATAATGTTTATTTTTGAAAATACTAGAACTTTGTTGCTGTCATTGAAAAACGGTCAAAATTTGTCCAACGTGGTGAAAGTTGTACTTTCTCCATTATATTCTGTCACCAACCATTGTCACTAGAGGCTCATAACTCATCATAAGCGACACCTCTCGTCGCTTTACGGCTCAGAAAAAAGGGTGTAAATTGTCATCGGTTCCAGCTGGTTGACTTCAAACGATTTAATGGTCAACGCGTTGATTTTATGCATCAATCGGTCATTCACTCGCAGTTTGTTGCTTGCGTGACATCCAGTGGTGTTCTAAAGAAGTTTGGCCATGTATTGGCGTATTTCCAGTCTGCTGTTGCTTACACAATGTCTTGGGATGGTCCACCTGCTTGGTTTCCAGCTGGGCAACCAGTGGCCACCTTGCACCGGCAACGATAATCGGTTACTCTCGCTGTTCAACCTGCTCTGCAACACAACCCAAACGACGACGATCACTACGCGAGACGCTTGTTACGGTTGCTTCTTTCGTGCAGGAGCGCTCGTGCCAGGTCCACCCCAGCTGGCCGCCATCAGTCAGTGTGCATCGTTGTACCTCATAAACACCAGTTTTTCGGTTTGTGCGACAAATTTGGCAGTAAGTAGAAGCGGTATTCGATCAAGTGAAACTCCAGTTAAAAAATGGCCATTCTTAATTCAGGCAATTGTAACCGGATTACGTCCCATTAACGTTGCATCGACGGGAGGCACTACTTCGGACTGCTACACAGGCCATTGCGAGTTCGTTCAGTGTGTTCGAAGGATTAATGGGAACATGCTGATCAACCAATGTCTACTGGAAACCCTCGTGAACCGCGATCTCAACGTGGAGGCTCAGCGAGTCGGGTTCTACGTTAACGCTACTTCCTGCATTCTGGCGAGGGCTCGTTGTAACACGTACAATCCGATCACGGGACAGCTGCAGCAACCGCTGAACACTCCCGCTGGGACAACTGGCAGGACTGGTGCTAATTCGCTGCAAATATCGGCAACTGGGGACCTTCGGGTAATAATGTTCCCATTGAAGGTAAACGTTGGAGACGCTTTCTGCTCTTCAAGAACGTTTCTCGATCAATCAACGTTTGGAAATGCGATATGTTGATATATATTCCTTAATAAAATTGATCATTTTTGATTGATGTTGTATTTTTATTGAATTCATAACATATTTAAATTATATTTGCGAGAAAATTGTAAATCTTTTAAATTAATCACGTGGCCCGATGAATCTTTTCAGATATATCTGAAATATTGCATTCGTGACATATTTCCCAACTGTTTGTTTACATTTTTTGGCAATGTCAGTAGTGACAGTTCACAGCTGTGTTGCAACAAAGAAAAAAAAATACAATTTGAAAAACAACTTTTTGTGATGAGTCAATAATTGTGTCCAGATTTGTGTCGCTGCTGGTAACGCATTAATATATTCCATTGCCCCGGAGCGTAATCCGCGCAACCCGGTGCATTTCGGAGGCAATGGATAAACTAAATCCATTCGGGCCACTTCAGCGTGCGGTGGAGGCACTGAAGACGACGGAATGTAGTGCGAAGGAAAAGGTCACCCACTTTGGGCAGATTAGTGAAACGATTATCAGCATCCGCCCCGGCACGTCCACGGCCAACTCCGCCAGCTACTATGGCCATCTCAGCAGTGCGATTGCGGTGTTTATTCTGTTCTGCGAGGAATCGGAGTCGGGCGTTCGGATGGCGGCGGAGGAAAATCTGGCTCGCGTCGTCCGTCACTGCGAATCGACCGGAAACATCATCCGGGTGCAGCGCGATCTGTACCACGAGATCAAGAAGAATGGCAATGAACGGTCCCTTCGGATTGCTCTGAACATTTTCGCCCACTACTGTGACACCATACGGCAGCGGAAGGCACGAACGTACGCGCAGAATTTGCTTCCCTGCATTTATTCCATTTCGAAGCGACGAGAACCGGCCCTGCTGGAATGTTTGTGTACTTTTACGGAGGTCTTCTGCCAACAGTTGGAGGCTTACCTGACCGACGGAGAGGTGCTGAAGATGACCGAACTGTTTCTCGAAGACCTTGGCTCGGATTGTGCCACCAAACGACGGTGTGCTGCCCGGAATACGCTCACCTTTGTGCTGGGCTCTCGTAATCCGGAATTCTACGCCAATAATGCTTTCAACCGGTGCATCGAGCAGCTGCTCAAGTGTGGCCAGCTGCAACAACAACCGAACACCGTCCTGGGAGTGATGGGATGTTTCCGAGCCATTCTACCGATCGTGCTGCGTAGCTGCAGTATCGAAAAGGCAATCGAAACGTTCGATCTTTGTTTACACTTTCTACGCGAAGGAACGCACACGATTATCAACGCAACGCTAGAGGTACTGCTCGTCATTTTGGCCAACGTTCAACCGACCGTACGTAAGGTGCTCCTATCGGAACAGTGTGAACACCGCCGGATGCTTTTGAAACGGAAGACACTAAAGAATTCCATTTTCAAACTCAATCCCAGCGAAAGTTTACTCTCCTCCCGAAAGTCCAGCACCGACGCACGTTCGGATCATTTGCTGAGGCCGGGAACGCTGGCGCTTACCTCGACACCCATAAAGTTTCCGCCTCCAATAGACGATCGCTCTCTTGCGTCGGCTTCCGATATAGAGCTAGATTCGTTGAAAAGTATGGATCTGGACACGGAAAGTCGCACCGCCCCAGCCCTTCAGCTCGAATGCTCCGGATCGTTGGATCCAAGTGGCGGCTCCTCAGTTGCCGCACCCGCGCCGGACACGCTGTCCTTGAAAAGCCAAAAGTCAACCGATTCTATCGGATCGTTTCTGAACACACTACTCACTAACTCGAATGCGGCCGAATCGGTGACAAAGTTTTTCCGCAAATCGCTCGACAAACCCTTGCCGGACGATGGGGAAGAGGATCGGCTATCGATGGACTCGATGGCCAGTAGTCACATGTCGTCGAACGCGGAAACGGTTCGGGCGGAGCTGGACGTGACGTTGGAAATAGATCTCGACGACACCGATCCGGCAACCGTCGTGCAAGCGGTTCAACCGGCACCAACCCCAACTCCCTCCCGGGACACGCTGGATGTACCGATTAGCAGCTCCATGATTGCTGACGAGCCGCCGGAAAACACCAAGGAGCTTTTCATCGGCGCAATATACGATCAAAATCTGCTGGAATTTACGACGCGCCTCGTATGCTCTCGGTTTCTTCTTTCCGGCAGCCGATACGTACTGATCCCGGACTCGATCGTACGCGTGTCGGTCAAGAGTTTGGCGATGCAGATTGTAGCGGCGTGTGTTCGGCTAAAGCCCGAGCTTCTTTGCCTTCCGCTGGAGAAGGACGCTTTCCGGGAGGAGTACGCGGTGGTGGAAATTTTGAACCTCGAGGACGCCATTAATGAACTCTCGCAGGAAGCCAGTGGCGGTGAGGATCAACCGGAAGCCACCGGCGCTACGGCGACACCGTTGCAGGAAGAACAGGAATCCGGGTTGCTGGAGATGAAGGAAGATCACTTTGGCGAATGCACCAGCACGACGTACTTCGAGTACTTTTCGCCGATGTCGCTCAGTCTCGATCAAGGATTGAAATCTAAACTGAAATCAATCGAAGAAAACTTTTCGATCGATAACAATGAAAAGCTTAGCCGGGATCTAGACGCGATCCTTTCGCAATCGGAACCCGGACCAGGGTCGGCGGCTCTAACAGGACCGTCGGCTGCCGCCGTACGTCGACGGGAGTTGCTGGTTGTACCGAAGGTGAGAACAGCGGCGAGGAATGACGCCCGCCAAGGACGATCGGGTGAGGCGGACAGTGATAAGGTGCTAACGGCAATGTCAGTATCCGATCGCAAAGAGTTCGAGGATGAACAGCAACAGCTGGTGGCCGATGTGTTGCTGTTTTACGACAGCCAAGACCCAACCCTACGTGGTAATGTGCAATTGATAGTGGGAAATTGCATGAGGGCCGCAATCGAGTCCGCTGGAAGCTATCATGAGTTTATTCGCTCGAAGGTACCACCAACAATGCAAGCTTTTCTAAGTGAAGACAAAATGCTACAAGTAGTTATAATGGTAAGTTCAATCGTCACGCAAGAATGAACGAACATTAATACCCATTTGTTTTTAATTTTCAAGGGCCTCTCGGATGAAATTCATACCGTCATAAACCAAGCTCTCTCATCGGTGGAACTATTTTTCAACAAATACCTACAAAGCCAATCCACTTGTATTCCGAACGAGCGTACCAAAAACCGTCTCGGTCAATCGCTCACCTCGGGAACTCCTTTTCGGCCCAGCGAAACGAATATCTTCTTGAACGACCACTCAAAAACCACGGCTGCGCCATCGGGAACGTCCCATCTGTTCGACGCCATCCTCGATCGATTGATGCTTCTGGCAAACAACAAATATTGGCTCGTCCAGTGCAAACTGTTCGATGTGATGGTCCAGCTTGACTACGACTGCATCCGAGCGCTCGGTCTCCAGGGAGACCTTTTCCATGGCGACTGCCTTGATCAACTATTAGCCGGGCTGGGCGATGGAGATGTTCGAGTGCGTAACCATGCCGGGGAAAAATTACTCCAGCTGATGGAACGTAGTACGAATGATAAAAGCGCGCGAGGCCAACCAGAACCAAAGCAGACCGTCGTTGGGGATTTCGTCAATCAGTTCGTTCTCAGTTCGTTTGCGGTGCCTTTTGACCGGAGGAGTTACCAACTGCCGCATCATTCCGTCGAGCGTGGACGCACTTCGGCCACAATCGGTCGCGTGCTTTATAGGATAAGCAATTTACTGCTGAAAATCAGTGATAAAAATCTTCAGGTAGAGATGAGAAACGTTTAACGTTCGAGAAAAATCAATCTAAAAATGATGTGTTATCCATTTTAGTCCGGTATTATCAACTTCTTACGACTGTTTCTCTCCAAACACAATCCGTTCGATTACGTGGAGCTATGGAATGAGTACAATCTGATCAATGTGTTACTCAGCCTGTTGATGGAGATGAATGGGCACGTGTTGGATATGACTGTCCACACAGATTTACTGCGAATATGTTCACAGCTGCTTGTTGGTAAGTGTTTCGGAGATAGAACTCATGTGCGCGAAAGAACAATGTGCCACCATTTGACCTCCTTGATTTTGCAGTGGTCGTTTCCAGCCGTCCGGCAAGTACGAGCGCCGATTACGAGCTGATAAATAAGTTCATTATTCACCTGCTGAAGCTGCTGAACATTTACCACCATTTGTTCGCCAACATCACGCCAATCGTTATCAATCGCGTACAAAAGACCGACATCTTTATGAACACCAAAGAACTGCAGCAGATCAACTGCTTCGGGTTTTTCGGCAGCGATCACGCGTGCATGAAACTGTACCATCAGGTTCGCAGTTCGCTCGAAAGCTACCGCATGACGATCAACGCGGAGGCGGGTCAGAAACTGTTCGACTACCTGCGGGCGGCCCTCGAGGCCCTCTGGACTCTTTTGGAGATGAAAACCCTCTCAACGATGACGAACGGGATGAAGTTCCTAGAGGAAGTGCTACGCTATCTCCAGTCATTTCTCTCGCTTCAACCGGACCATTGCATCCGATGTACGCGCTTTCTGTTGCGTTTCATCTTTCACGCAAACTACGTCAATCGCACGGCGGAAGTGGCGTACTTCCGGAAGGCGGCTTGTTTTGCCGATGATGCTCCAAACGAAATGCCATCGGAGGAGTTTTTCGTGCGATATTACGATTTCTGTAAAGCGAAATCGAAACCGGTCCTCGCGGAGGTCGGTTCGTACGTGAAACTGTTCGAGCCGCTGGTGATAACGTGCTTGAAGATCTTCTCCAAAGTCAGCTCGCCCGTTCAGGCCAGCATACTGGAGATGTTGTGCCAGCTGTTGGACTTTAACATCAACTATCAGCTGCTCGACGCGAGCAGCGCGTTTGTCGAGTCGATCTTCAAGCACATCGAACACATCGAACGGGGCACGGTGGATGATTCGGAGGCCCTAATGCGCCAGGTGGTACGGTTCCTCTTCCAGCTGACGGGTTTGGTACGCGAGAAACCGCTGGTGACGATCCCCAAGATTATCAACATCTGTGACAACCTGCTGGCGAACAACACGGTCCGCCGAACGGCACTCGCCTCCGTGCAGGCACTTTCACACGAAGTGTTCCTGTTGCGTCCGACCGGGAAGAGTTTGGCCCCGAAGGTGCTCGAAGAGGCCGAGTGTAGCACGCAGAAGGAGGTGGTGCTTAACATGCTGATTAAATTCCCCGACGAGCTCGCGGTGTACCGGATCGTACCGATGATAATGTCCGGTGAGCGGCTGCACGAAGGGAACGCCACCAACTGTGAGCTGGACATTTTGACCGCTATGTTGCAGGTGATGAGAGAGGGAAAACTCGTGATGAAAATCGACCGAGATTATAACATTGTCCTGCGGTTGATGGAGTGTTTCAGTAGGAACGTTTTGCTGGAAAGTAAAACCATCCTGAGGTTCGTGGAAATCCTGTACACAACCATCTCCAACGAGTCCTGCACGGCTCTTCAGAGGGTGATCTACGGGGAGCTGATCGTGAGGCAGGTTTTCAGTCGAACAGAGGAAAGGTTTCTCTTGCATCATGTTGGACTGTACCTTCGAAAAGCTCGGGCAGGGATTGAAGATGAAACCACGGAAACCACTCCCGAGGGTTGTAGAACTGAGGATCAACCGGATGAGTTTGTCCAACAGGCGGTTCCAAGTCTAGTGCGGGTTCTTGTGCAATATTTGCGTGAGTGTTTCACCACCCTCGAGGAGCTTCAGCTAACGCACAACGTGTCGGAAGAAACGATACAATTTGCCAGCGATTCGATCACACGATACATGGACACACTCACCAGCATGATCGCGTTCCACGAGATCAGTCGAGTGCTGGCGGAACAAATACCGTTGGAAATAATTCACTGGAACACGCTTCCGGAACCGGTCGTCCGGTCGTTGGTGGGTTTGCTGATAAGACACAACTTCGACACGGAACTTGTACTTTCGTTCGTCCGCAACGACGCTTACAACGTCCGAAACGATCGTTCGGTTCGCGTACTGGTCGAGGTACTGCTTGAACACAAACCAAACGAAAGCAAATGGGATCGATCCGAGATCCGTGCGCTTCTTGCGAGCGAAACACATCTACTGGTCGCCCATTTCCATCCCCTTCTGCTGTGTCACATCACGGACGAGGAGTTTTCAAAGCAAATCGTCCGAACCATCCTCACCGGGATCGAGGAAAAGCTCTCAAGCGTTCATTTTACGCTGTTAGAAAAATCCCCCCTTACGACACTCTCCATTATGTGCAACCGGTTGACGGATATGCTTGGCACGACGAACATCGTATCCTCGCGGAATGCCGCTCTCATCCTCGGCCACAAGCTGGACGCGCTGGTACAACTAGGTGCCGAAGGGTTACGGGACAGCGGAGTGCTGGCCGTTCTACCGGAGAGTGATTTCGTGCGGCTTTACTCCAGTTTCACCGCCGATCGGAGGCGAAAGTTTCCCAAACTGTTCAAAACGCTTTCCCAACTCAAGCCGTATTACGAGGCGTGCGGTGAGAAGATGAAAATGTTATCGCTTTCAACAGCTCCAAACATTAACCTGCAGGCGCTAAGGGATCTCCCGGTGGATGAAGGATGGTACCTGCGGCAGATGGCGCACCATTGCACCGGAGACTCGTACACGAAGCCACGCAACATTGCACGAATGCTACACGAACTGAAATCGGAGACGAAGCTCATCAATCTGCTCTCCAGCGCGTCACTGAACGTCCGCCTGTTGCGGGATATAATTTCGGTTGCGTTCGAGAGCATGTTTCACGCGTTCCGTGTCGATTGTGTGCAGTTCAATCCACACCTGAACTACCTAAAGGTACACCCAATGCTAAAGGTTGCGTTGATCGTGTTGATGCGCAAGTTGGCCGATTTCGCGGCCGCGCCGTCAAAGCAGGAGCAGGACACGACTACGATGGTGAACTGTGCCGAATCCGTCATCTGTTTCCTCGAGTACCTGACCCGGCTGGAGCATCTCTGTCTGTTCTACATCGAGGGCCGGCTCATCGATCGCTTCGTGAAGGAGCATCTGCTAAAGTCGAACTTTTTCGAAACACTGCTCTCGTTCGGCGGTGTTTGCGCTCGAGCCGTCCAACAGGAACCGCCGGAGAATGTAACCCGCATCGAGCTGTACCTTCGGTGCATCGGGGCCATCCTAAACCAGCGCTATCTGTGGAACGAACTCAACCAAAACGATCGCTACCGGGACAGTGTTGCGTTGTATGTCGACGTTGTGTACACCCTCCAAGAACGATCGCTTGTCGACGATCAGCACTTTGTACGGCGCCGCCTACCGGAAGTGTTCCAACCGTTTGTTGAACAAAGTCAAGGGTGCGGTATGGACATCTATCTGAAGGTGATTGCCATAGCGGAACTGATCACCGATCGAAGCGTGATGCGGAAGAAACTTTCCACGAGCGGGCAACTGTTTCGGCTGATCGAAACGGTAACGATTTCGCTGCTCAAGCTCGATCGATTCTATCCGTACGCCTTGACCCCGGTCGAGCTGTACGATTGCTACCAAACGCTCGATGCGCAGGAGAATGGCCACCCGAAGCTACCGACCATACCGATCGAGCATTTGTACGACGTGGAACTGCTGGAGATGTTTCTAAAGAGGTAAAACTAACCTAAATTGCAGATAAACATTTATTTAATAATTTGTTTCAACCCGTTCCACACAGGACGAACATCTTCGGGTACTCGTCGAGGCAACAGTTCGAGGAGCTTTTCATGGCCATGATGGTGCTGCTCAATCGCACGGAAGATCCACTGTTCGTGAGCCTGCTGGAGCAGCGGGAAATCAAGCATATGTGCCTGCAGGCGGTGATGGGATTGCTGCTGTCCTGCTACCGCTATCCCTGGATTGGGTTTACCGAAGGCAAATTCCATCACTCTACGCGCAATCCCAAAATTAGATGTGATACAATTGGGTAAGGGGGAATGAGAAATTTTTCTTAGTTCCTGTTATTCGTTAACACAATTGTTTACCCTTTTTAGATTGAAAAAGCTGCACAACATTCAACTCTTCATTCCACTGAGCAACGTGTTTTACCAACCGAATCTGGAGCGCCGTTTAGTGATCACCGTTTCGGACGATCTCCACTCGACGGATGATAGTAGCGTCGGAACGGTTCGGTTCGATCGGAATCAGCTCTCGCTGGATTATTTCTGGGAGATCATCGAAAGTACGATCAACCAGGGCCAAGGGTCAACGGGGAGTAGCCCAGGGGAATCTTTGGTTGTTCGCAACCGACGGTATTTCGTGGAGAAGATGAACATCGACGTCACAAGCTCGATGCAACTGATCTACGACGTGTTGAAGCAACTGATCGAGGACGAGCCGGCGCTGGTCTTACCACATTTGGTTTATTTCTGCGAGATCGTCGATAACCGTGAGCAGATCTATTGGTTGAATCAGCTACTGTTGAAGCTGCAAGAGCGAGTTCCGATGGAGGATACACTCTCGCAACAGGTAGGGAAGAAACTAACACTCAAATGTGAACCAATGATCGATTTTTATCATCTTTTAAGCACATCATATATCTGCTGTGTCGCTTGGCGGCCCTTCTCGTGCCAGCCCTCGCCGAGCTAACGCACCTTTGCACGATCATTCCGACGTATCTGAAGAGCACCCAGCTGTACATCCGGAATGCAACGCTGCAAGGATTGATCTGCCTGCTGGAGGGTTTGGTAAAGACCAATTCGTCGATCGGTGCGCTTAACGACGAGCTGCAGCTGCTGAGAAACGTGATCGTGAACTACGTCGTGAAGCACGGTATCATCGAGGAAAGCTCGGGAGCATTCAGCGATCTGCACACGAAGCTGGTGTGGACGCTCAACTTCTACCTGATCGAGCACACGTCCCGGTTTGTGGCGGATTGCAATCTACTGTCGAACAGCATCATCTCGGCGAATAATATTCTCAAACGAACGACCAACTTGGAGATCTATTTGTGTATTTTGAATGTGAGTTTTTACAGTGTGAAATTTTCCTTTTTTTCTTACTGATTTTCACGATATTTCATTTGTCCAATAGGGTCTTGAGCGGTTGGTTATTAGTAAGCGGGTGGCTCGCTCTCTACATGAGAAGATCGAAAAGCTTGCCATCGATCTGGTGAAGATCGACAATGAAATGTTCTCCCTTTCGGCACTCAAGCTCCTGGTGACGTGCGTCTACACCAGTTGCAACGAGCAGCTGGAAAGCACGGAACGCTGCAATGGGATCGTGCAGGACGAGCCGGACATTATCGTGCAGCAGATCGACAAGATCGAGATTCTGTTCGCCAAGATCCGCACCACCACACCCCAAGGTGCCCGAGTGTTCGGCGACGTGCTTTGCCAGCTGATACGCGATCTGCTGCCGGCGAACGAAATCCTCACGAAGGTGTTCAAGGAGCTGATGCTGAACCAACCGAACCCGGACATCATCGCCGGTGTCACCTTCCAGCTGTTCCGGTCGGCCATCGACGCCTCGTATCTGACGCTGCTGCAGGAGTGGCTGCTCTGCTCGCTGCCGAACTTTCTCGCCTTTCCCCAGGTGAACAAGTCGGTCTGGTGTTTGACCGTCATCTTTCTGTCGGCGTCACTGAACCAGCATCTGATCAAGCTGCTGCCGGAGGTGCTCTCGTTACCCTCGTACCAGCAGTTGAACGAGCGTGAAATCAACAACTTCATCGTGTCGGCGAGGGACTTTTACCATCGGCTGGATGCGGGCGGTGGCCAGCGGGCAAAGTTTAAAGAAATATTCCAACAGCATGATTCCTTCGTATTCCAAAGTCTCGTACAGTGCTTGTAAGCTAAGCGGGCTCTAGATTAGGACTATCCGTTCCCTAATCAGCTGCTTTTTGTAGTGCAAATTATTCTTATTATCAAATATACTCTGCACTTGATGTTATCACAATTTTATCGTAACTTTTAGGCTGTTAATTTATCCTGTTATTTTTGCGCTTCATCACACTATGCTTTCAAAGAGCGAATAAATATAACTTTAATCGATCGTAGGTTGACTTTTTCATGAATTATTTTGAGAAAATAAACTTTCTGTTAATGTTAATCATCGTTCTGGAGAGGAGCTTCATCTTCCTTCCGTACTTTTAATCCATGGAATTTAAAAAGTACTGGGCGCCTCCATTATTTCAAGCCGGGACTTTTGAACGATGATACCACTAAAACACCTTAAAACTGAGGTTTCGTTTTTATGTTTTAATTTTGCCAGGTTTCCTATGAATCCAGTTGGTTACTTCCCCTGCGTTCTATTTCATCTGATTATTTGTTCACTTCTTAATTTTCGATAAACTATGAAGTTTGAACAAAGTACCAGGCGTCTCCATCGTTTCAAATAACCGTCAGAAGACGTTGGGTATTTCGATCCCTAAAAAAATCAAAATATTTTCTCATAGTTTATTAATTTGTTTCTGTTCATTGTCACAGTAAAGTCGGTTATTACTTTCCAGAGCTTATCGAAAAATCGATTTCGTACGATAGACAACGCAAACATTAGATAATAGAGCCAACAGAAGTCTATCAATCAAAGCGGGATGATTGCATTGTTAGCGCCACAATCAACATTATGTCAACCAAAGGGTGTCATCTTTTGTTGCGCAATCGCAGTTCCAGGAAGCGGGTGTAGTCGTGTGGACGCGATTATAGCACTTTATTACGCCAACCGGTGGCTGGCTGCTGGACAAACATTTGGGGAACACATTCAACGGTCGATGTTAAGCCTAGAACA
Source organism: Anopheles sinensis (assembly GCA_000441895.2). Classification (NCBI taxonomy): domain Eukaryota; kingdom Metazoa; phylum Arthropoda; class Insecta; order Diptera; family Culicidae; genus Anopheles; species Anopheles sinensis. Next base: position 267,320 of record KE524778.1, on the reverse strand, counting down.
CTCGTTACTCTTGCTGGTCCCAGGGGTTTATTTGAAGAAAAACAACCCAACGCCGATGAGCAACAGACAGACACACATACAATGGAAACGGGAAGTGCGACTGTGGCGATGCCTGGTGGTTAGCGATAAGAGTTTAATGCTATTTTACACTCGATTGAGCATGCGGAAAGGGTGCTTATTGCTCGACAGTGTTGTAGAACCGTTTGTACGAGCCGGGTTCGCTGCTGGCGAGTGGGAGATTGGTTTGTGCGCTGCTCGTAGGTTTACCGAAGCAGTTCTGGAGCGTTGAACAGGCGAGCAGTGGAACGTAGAGGAGGTTCAGTACGCCAAGGGTGCGTAGGACGGCGGCGAACCCGACGATGGGAACTAATTCGCCCCCGACGATGGGCGCCAGAGAGTAGGCCACGCTGACCGCTATCTGTTGGATGGCGTAAACCGCACCGTAACCGTGTCTTCCGTCCGGTTCTTCTGGGCTTGCCATTTCGACTTGCTCGTGCTCAGGTTGACTTTCGCGCAGTTGATCGACCAAGGTGGCAAGTAGGGGCACGAGGGCCGCGTCCACCACTCCGATCCCTAGACCGAGCCCGAAGTGGGGCAGAAGCAACCCGGTGACGGTGCTCGCGGAAGGAATGAGGATGCAGGCGGTGCCGACGAGCAGCAGGGCCAGGATGGACACGCGGATCTGCCCGAAGCGGTACGCGACCGAGCCGAAGCAGTTCGTGCCGAGCCAGTAGCCGATCGAGTCCGGTATAAAGACGGTTCCAAGTTGCCACTTTTTCGGATGCAGTTGGGCGATCATCCAGAGCGGAAGGCACGGCTCGAGGATGGCCATGGCGGAGGTTGAGATCCAGATGCCGCCGACGACGACCAGCACCAACCGATTGCTCAACAGCGGCCACCAGGTTGGACGGCGTTCGTCCGTCGCTACCGTCGTCGTTGAAGTCGCGTCCACCCGGGGTAATGCGGCGTGAAATCGATGCGAACCACAGTCGAGCTGCAGATACTGCAGGATCAGATTGCCGAAACAGAGGGCGGCCAGCACGTGAAAGGGAGCCGCCTTACCGGCCAGCTCGTACACAACTCCCCCGAACGGGTATCCGACCAGCACGCCGACGGCCATCGCACCCAACACCGTGCCCATGATGCGCGACCGACGATCCGGTTCCGGGTACAACTGCGCCACCAAACTCATGCCGCACACGCCAATGCATGCCGAGCCGAGACCGTGGATGGCGCGGGCCACAAACAACGAGCCGTACGACGTGCCGAAACCGAATATCAGTGACGCCAGCAGCAACTGCACGGTGCCGAACACGATCGGTAGACAGTAGCCGAACCGGGCCGTGCCACTTCCGACGATTGGGTTGGCCAGCAGTTGCACCAGGGCCTTCACCCCGAGCAGAATCCCGATGGAACCGTTTTCCTCCTCGATCGCTGGCGAACGGCCATCGGGGGTGGGAAAAGGGGTTGGCTGAACGACGACGGCGTCACTTCCGGCTCCGATCAGCTTCGGGACGTAATGAAGGCTGAAGTTCTTGTAGATGACGCTGGCCGGGACGTTGGTGTGGAACTGGACGAGGTAATCCGGCAGGATGGGAACTAACGATGGCATACAAACAAGTTAATCACAAAATATAAATAACCCATTACCATTCAAATGACATAAACATTAGTGCATTTAAAAATAATTCTAAAGAAAATGATTAAGTTTAGGGAACCGTTACACATTGAAATTATTAACAAATAACTTACCAATAACAGTCAGAAGCATATTATCCAAGAACAGCGAGATGTATACAACGAAAGCCACCACGGCACGGCTTTGGCGCCGATTTGATCCATTTAGTGGTAACATATTGTAGCCTCGTTGTGTTTTCTTTTCTTTTCCTTCTGATAAAACACTCGCGTCCAGCTTTAAACTTCCCAAATAACTTTCTTTTTTTATATTTTAAATTGAACACTTTTCACAACCGTTGCGAAAGCAAACGCAAGTTTAACCAATTTGTTTCCAATAATAATCGAGTTCGTTTTCAATCCGATGCTCGACTTCTGATCGCTCCCGAGGGGAGGTGTTTTCCTCCCGCACGATGATACACACTCGTGGAAAGCGGAAAGAACCGAGCATCCGACTCGTAGCAGCGGCAACAAGTGTCTGACCGAGCAGTTCGTGCGGTGAAAGATAAGAAAGGGTATGAACAACTAACGGAGAACCGACTCCAGTCGTTTCCAACGCTCTCGAATTTCTCTTCGCGCGAGAGCGAAACGGAACGCGGAAAATTATGAGCACCGAGGCGCGCGTTTCCCAGGGCAACCAGGGCTCGGGTGGAAAACCTCGCGAGTAATATGACGCTCCGTTACAAATTGATGTCAATCAATTGTTTCTTGCGTTTGTTTTTTCTTCTTTATGTCACCAATGCTGTTTTCTTTCCCTTTTGCAATATGAGTAAATCGGGCGTTAAAAAATGATTTAAAGGTAAAGTAATCGAAACGACAAGCGCACATTTAATGTATACTTTTTTCAATTTTATTAATTACAATTTTGAAGCTAAAGTAAACAAATCTAATTCTTTAAATAATGACTTCTTGGTTAAAGGCCATCACTCATTTTTTAAGTCTCAATTTTAAACGATTTTAAACATCATTTTTGTTCAAACTTGAACAATCTTTTGTGCTTTTAATATATTTTCAATTAAATTTCCATTACGTTCTGATTTGTATGATTTAAAACACTCATTTAAAACTCTTTAAACGGCGAGCTAACATTTACAACATGCAATTTTCATACGCGAAATTTATATTTAAACAACCATCATAGGTTCATGAATTGCAAATAAAAAGCCCCTCAAGTATTGTCAAGTTCAAAACATCTAATAGTTGTAAAGCCATCCGATAGATTGCTGCTGCGCTGCACGCTTTCGTCTCCTCATCCGCCGAAGTGCTCTCCTTCTTCGCACCTGATAACGATGCAGTATTAGCTCGCCCAAGAACACCACAATGGCCACCCCGTTCATTCCTAGGTAGACGTGGAACACGATGCGCATGTTGAACAGATTCACCGTCCTGGTGGGCGGTTCCATTCGCATCGTTTTGTTACGAATCTGGGCAATCTGCAGCAACATGCCCTTGGTGCGTATCTGCGCGAGCTGATGGTTGACAATTCCGTTTTCCAGGCAGTCCATCGTCAACCGGCGGAAGGTGGGAAAGAGCGGTGAGTTCTTGGGCGCCGCCATAGCCGTAAGAAACTCCAGCAGCGGTTGCGGGATTATGTGCACTTTACTCTGTTTGCGAGCCGGATCGAAGTAGAGCGACTTCACCACCTCCGTGAAGTACTGGATGATCGGTACGGACACGTTCCGGAAATCGGCCACCTGCGGGATGAGGCTCTTCCCCGAGGGTTCCTCCTCCACCCTGATTCGTGCTGCAATTCGCCCACGGACGTCGCTTCCGTTCCACACCTTCGTGCGAATCGCGTTACCGAATGAAATGATCGCCTTCAGGTGCAAATCCGTCTCGGCCAGCTCCTCCAGGGTGCGGATGTTGCGCAATTGTTCCTCGTCCTGGTTCAGCCGGATGATCGTGGCACCCTGCCAGCTCGAGTACGCCACGATGCTGTAGAACATCAGTCCCATCAGGACCAACCGTGCCCGGTAGTCCCGCGGCAGAGCGACACTCGAAGCGAACAGGATGGCAAGCGTTCGGAACGCTTCCTTCGAGTATAAGACCGCCGACGGATGACGACGTGCTAAGCCCATCAGGAGGAATGGCAGTATCAGGGTCAGCGCGAAGTTTACAAGATACATCTGCAACGAGAAGGTGTGAAAGAACACCACCTTGTACCGGTCGCTGAAGTAGTTGAAAGGCGCGACGAACACCAGCCGGATCGGGCAGAGGAAGTGCACGTACTGCAGGTTTCGCATCGGCTGGCGCATGATGGAGCGTGAGTTGGCCGCCAGGTCGATCGTATTGCGCTCAAGCATATCCAGCGTCCCACCTGGTGTTCCGTTCGCCGAGATAAACCCGACCGACTCCTGATAGTTCAGCTGGATGTACTCGATAGTGAAGTTCATCCTTTCACGCATGATTTCCACTATCTCTCCGTCGAGGTATTTGTATCTTTAGGGTTGATTTTGTAAGAAAAAAATGTACAGTAAAATTAAACAATACTTCAATCTAAAAATTAGTATAACAGTGATAGTTCGATTCGAAAGAACATTAAATGAAATTTTCTAACATATCAATTGCATACATCTAGGCGCAAAATCCACATGCAAGCTGAATGTTAATTTTTAAATTAGTTTCCAACAAACCCACCGCTTTATACTTCCGTTTGGGAAGTGTACCGCCTTCGACATTAGCTCCACGTCGGTGATGGCTATCTTGAGCGGGTACAGGTGCAGATTTTTCACTCGCTGTTTGATATAACGAGACATGGCTTTACTACACGACGCGACATCATCAACGTGGCTCAACCGACAGCAGAACAGGTTCCGATGGTCCAGCACATCCGGTGGTGTCAGATACGGGTTGAACAGACACACCAGCAGCGTGCGGTCGTCCACGCGACTCAGAATCAGCAGATTGAGCATCCGGTGTCGGAACCAGGCCACCCGAAACACTCGCATCATGTCGTACCGGGCGATGCCTCGCATAAGAAGCACGACTCGTGCAATAGGATTACGGAACGCAATCGATGGCAACACCATCTCCACAATAACCGATTCGTTTCCTTCGCAATGAAACGCCTCCCAGTGGGGGTACGGGTGAAAGTTAAAGCCGAACGTTGGATTAGCTCGATCAATTTCAACCATTTTGTAGAACCTGAGGATTAAGAGTTGTGAAGTGAAACTTCCTCCAGCCGATCAATCAGCCTATCCTGTAAAAGTTCAGTATCTCACTCACGTGTCCACCGTGTACAACTTGTACGAGGAACGAATATGCTTCGCATTGTTGCTACACTGTTTCGCCTGTATGATGGCGTTTTCTGCCCGCTCATCCCCGATGATGGTTGTCAGCGATTTGTAGTCGCTCAGGAGTGCTGCCATTAGCTTCTCGTAGATCAAAAACAAACTCGCATTGCAATCCCTCCTGGACATCTCCACAACCAGTTCGGCAAAAACACAGCGCGTTTGCAGCAACAACACTTTTACCAACAGCAAAAGGATGGCCCACAACGATAACTGCATCTTTGCAATACGTTCCGAAAACTAAACCGTGGAAAACTGTAAAACCCTCGCACCGAACCGTCACGGAAACACTTCGGTCCGGCCATCAAGCGACACCAATTTATATGCATGTCCCTTCGGTTGAATCTGACTCGGTAAAATGGGTTAACCCGGTGTTTGCACAGCTAATTGATTGTACGATTCTTATCGGTCGACAAAATGGACGTAAATTACACGCCACGCCATTTGACAGGCATACTTTCTGTGCGACACAAAATCACAAACTACACATGAATAAATCACGCCATGCTGCTGACCTGCGACAGTCTTTGTTATCCTGTCCCTGGGTTATTTGCCGGCTATATTTAAACAAATTAATTTACTCAAATTTGATGGTAATAGCACCCCGTTTTATCAGCCGGTAGGTTTAATGTTTAATGGGAAACTTTTATAAACGGCTTACATTGCATGGCTAAAAGGTTTTCACATGCATCATTCTAAACGGTTTCCAATGACAGTGAAATTATTCTAATCGTAATTGCAACCGATATACTTACCAACGGGATAATGCATTCTTTCTCAGAGGGATCACCGTACGAAGGAAAACCAAATGCTACAATATTATTGTTTTTAATCATAATATAGAATAAATGTATATATATTTTTATATAATAATCTTCACTTCGTCTATAAAATATAAGGCTGCAAATAGACGGGGCGCGTAGCAGGCGCGTAGCACACGGGCGCGTACCGAATATGAACTAAAATCTGTCAAAGTGACATATTGTAGATCACTTTCGGTACGCTTTAGACTACGCGCCTGGTGGTACGCAGAGTTGCCTACTTGATGCAACTCTGCGTACCACGCGCTAGCGCGTACCGAAAATGATCTACAAGATGTCATTCTGACAAATTTTAGGTACGCGCCCGCGTGCTACGCGCCTGCTACGCGCCCCGTCTATTTGCGGCCTAACAGAAAAAAATCTCTAAACAATTGTCCTTATGCTTCATTTTCTTTGTTTGCTCCGTTTTGTGCTTCTTACGGCTGGCTGTTTGTGTTTCTCTTGTTCTGTTGTGATTATTTGTTCGCCATTTGACGCAGGATCGCTTTCGCTTCCACATCCAACGTCCATCGTTGATAAGTTGTAGAATGGAGAATTGTTATTCAAAACAAAATAGATGCTTCTCACTTAAAAGCGAACCAAAAGTGGCAAAAGCGGTAGGACCTTTGATGTAATGTAATGTTTCATAGAAAATGGGAAGATAGTGCTCGTTATGTTTTTTGCCACTTGCGTTGAAGAACATGAAAACTGACATGTTAAATATCACTCTGTTATTGATACTGCTGGCCTGCGTTGGCTGCTTTCGGCCACCGAGCGACTTCCGATCCCAACATACATGCACACCCATACAAACCCCTATCACATACGCACACGTACAACGATAAACACAGTTACGGTATAAGCGCCTAAGGTACGGTATTATCTCATGCACATGAATCTTTTTTTGCGATGGAAGCGGGGCAGCGCATATCGTTCCTATGGTGAGGATGGCTATTGGCTTTCGTTTTTCCATTCTGTTGGCCTTACTGTGAAGCTTTTGGGGGAAGCTTATCCACATCTCCGGGTTAGCGTTGTTTCACAGAGTCAGTAGTGGTACAGATGATAATAGATGATCTTTATTTTACTTGTATTTTTTTCCTTTTTATACATAACACACAATAGTTTACCAATAGTAGCGCTTCCGTTACTCGAACGAACATGAAGCTGTTCTCCGTTTGCTTTCCTATTTCTGCCTTTCCAGCCCTTAGGCAATACACGTAGTATGGGTTTCTCACAACAAATCAGGTAATGTAGTACGAGCTTTCGTAGGTTAGATTAGGTCGAGTAAGATTGTAGCCACATATAACATTCTCCACAATGTTCTTCCTTCTTCTGCACGGATTATTGTTCAGATTTTTTTGTTGCCGGTGAGTGTGAGTGACACGCGTGGATGTCTTGCGTTGATCCAACCCGGTGAAACGTTACAATCTAATAAACTAACTAAACACAAACTTTACATGCTTCTCCTTTTTGCTTCCCAAACCGGCCTGTTTGGCCTTTAGGCGAACGTTGGCGACGATCGCGATGGATATGCGAGGCCAAACCGAACGGGAGGGGGGGTCGCTAAATGGAAATGTGGTAGTGGTTTGCCGGAAAATACTCCTAATCCATTGCAACCGCACTGTGGTTATTACTTTACATGTGAAAGAAAACGGATAGTGTGTACACGATAAATGAGACGGAGAACAAACGCGAGAAGGAAAAAAAACGAATAAATACTAACACCCGGATACTAGTGGATAATGATGGATTAAACGATAAATTACGATAAACTGAAGCGATCGGTGAGGGGAGATTTTTGGGAAAAGGACACCGATTGCACGTGCACCGCCTCACTGTCTCCTCTTCCTCATGGGGGCGCCAACATGGAGTATTGGGTTTGCAACATTTTGTTCCGTTTTGTTTTAAATTCTGTGTTTTCTTCCCTTTTCATCCGTTCCTGTTACGGCAAGAGGAACCCAACGGCGCGGCCCACATTTTATGTGGGTCATGCGTCATTCCTCACTACATCTACACGATTGCACAATTGCACAGAATCGCCCAACCGGATGCCCTTTGCGCATGCATTTTCCCATGTGCCTCTCCACTCGCTGTCGCTTGTTTTAATTGTTCTAATTTCTGCTGGCTTTTTTATCCTTTTCACTTTCTCTCTCTATCTTCCTTCCATACTTAATTATTGTTCCACTGTCCGTAAGATTCGGTTTCCTCTACACGAAACATTAATATTCGGCCATCCTGGAGGCTCACACTCCTTCGCGGTGCATCGGTTTTATTTTACTTTTTTTGAGAAGACGTTCGAATGATTTCCTCCGGCACGTCTTCATTTGCCTTGTTTCCATCTGTCCTCCTTTAAGTAACAACAGCAAACAACTAGATTAGAAACACCTGAGCTCACGATTTGTTTACTTTAAATTACACCACAACTGCTGTATATACGCGTGTGTGTTTGTTGTAATAATAATTTTACTTATGTCTCCGCGAAAATTTCCTACCAACTTTCTGCAAACTTTCTTTTCTTCTTCGTCCACCTGTTCTATCGACCTTATGGTGGCAGCCGACGCCGATTGAGTTTCCCTTCTGGCTTACCGTACTAGTAAAGTTTTTCTTATCAACACCTCGGCGCCTTCCTTTTATCTACTTCGAGCGCGGAAACGGCGCGCACATTAAGAAACTAATCAACAACGATAGCGATAGGGGCACTACAGCACTAAACGATGGATGCGTGAAACGTATATGTAAATAAGGTAAATAAATAAAACCCCTGAATTAGAATGCGATACGAAAGTGAAAGGGCCATAGGTTTACCGGTGTTTACCCAAAACAAAACAAAAAGCTCTAAATAGAAATGAAAAGTGAAACCGAATCGAACAAACTGGAAGTGAGAGCCGGTTTTTAAGGTGAACAAATTACGTAGTGTAAAAAAAGTGTTATTATAATAAAAAACAAAAACTACGATTCAAAACGCATACGAACTAAATACTATACAAACCAGTCCTTTCGCTACGGTGCTGCACGGTCTAAACGATACCGCGACGAACAGTGCTTAATCATTAAATCAACAAACGAGTTAATCGATCGAAAAAAAAAACATAAACACGGATTAGTCATGTGGTTGAAAAACGGGGAAAAACGATATAAACAACGTATTGAAAGTTTATCTCCTACTCGTACGCAAACTAGGATTTCTTAACTAAACGTTCTACAGCTTCCCGATTGTAGCCGACGGAAGAAACGGGGTCGATTCAAACCCAACTTCCGGTAAGGTAGGTTTATGTCAATCACTTTAACGTTATCCTACTCCAAGGCGCTCCTTATCCTGCCAACCCTTCCCTGTCCTACACCCGCACTACAGCACACTTGCTCGCACAGAATCACAAACACACAAATAAATAAGTTAGCTTACTGGCTAGTATCATAAGGATGCTCTATATCTACACTCGCACACAGTCACGCCCCGACACGTTCCGCCTGTACTAGTTCCGTGATGAAAAACAAAAAACTATAATGATACAAAATAACAAAACAAAAAACCCGAAAGTAAAAACAAAAACTGTTTACAAACGAAACAAACATTCCCCGTGCAACGTTGGATCCCCCTCGGAGGGTTCCGCTTCTGGCCGGTCTAGAAACGGCCGCCATCTTGTGCTCTTGTGGCGGCCGAGCGACGCACGCGATTAGCTGACGTTCTTGCACAGGTTCAGGCTACCCGTTTGGTTGCTGGTCGTGAGGCATTCGTCGCTCTGCTTTAATACTATATTTGGCTCGAGAATGGAATGTTTGATCGTTTTACCGTTGCCCGTCGTGATGACGCCCTGATCGTGCTGGCCGTAGTAGTCGTCCTCGTTGTTGTTGTTGTTGTTGTTGGCGTTGGCAGCGCTGAGCGTGTTGTTGTTGTCCTGGTCCACCTCCATGCCCTCGTCCTCGTCGTCGTAGTGCGGTTCGGATTTGATGTTTTGCAGCAGCACGGGTTGTTGCTGCTGTTGCTGATGCTGTTGATGCTGTTGCTCGTCGTCGGTGCTGGTTCCGCCGTTGGTGGGAGTGCCGGGCGGGTTGAGGGCGGCCGCTGCTGCCGCTGCTGCCGCTGCCGCCGACGGCGACCCGATCGGACTGCCGCCATTGTTGAGCCGCAGGTTGAGGGCGTTGGCGGCGGCGGCCGCCTGTATCACGTCCTCGATGCCCAGCTTACGCTTTTCGGCCCGCATCTCCTGCTCGTACTGCTGGACGAGCTTGCGCTTCGAGTAGTACTTCTGGTACTTTTGCGAGTCGAGCATCTTCTTGCTGGCGTACGGCGAGAGCGGCCCGTTGGCGCCTCCGTTACTGCTGAGGTTTCCATTGTTGTTGTTGTTGTTGGCGGCGGCTGAGTTGTTGTTGTTCAGGTAGTCCTCGTTCAGCACGACGGCGGCCGCCGCGTGCTTCGCCTTCATCAGCTCCTTGAAGTTGTTCCGGTGGTGCTGGAACTGCTGCTGCTGGTGGGCGACGGCGGCTGCAACGGCGGCGGCTTGCTGCTGGGCGGCGGCTGCTGCGGCGGCCTGCTGCTGTTGCTGCTGCTGCTGTTGCTGCTGCTGTTGCTGCTGCTGGTGTTGCTGCTGGGCTTGGGCGTGTGCCTGCTGCTGCGCCACCTGCAACAGCTGCTGGCGTTGCTGGGCAAGCTTCTGATGTTGCTGCTGTTGCTGCTGCTGTTGATGGAGTTGCTGCTGCTGCTGCTGCTGCTGTTGCTGCTGTTGTTGCTGCTGTTGGTGGTACAATCGCTGCTGTTCTTGCAGCCGCAGCGCGTGCTGATGTTGTTGCTGCTGGTAATCACGTTCCTCCGAATCGTTCGTACTCTAAGCGACCGTCGAGAAGGGTGGAGTAAATAGGCAAACAGAAAAAGAAAATTATATCAAGCACAGCAAGAGTGGGCTCCAATACCCACCGTACTACATAAGGACCCACAAAAAAACAACAACAAACCTGATCGCTTCTCAAAAAAACATGATCGCGAAGGAAGTTGTGAGAAAATTAGCATAACCATAAAACCCCGCTCGTAAAGACGAACTTTGCAAAGACACGGTGCATCGGAGCATATGCTCTAATCGGCACGTTCACACACGCACACACACACATACAAACGCGTATGGTTCCAATATAATCACTCTCATTTTCATTCCCAACACGTCTACAAACCCCTCGGTTGTGTCTCCACACAAAAAAAAGGAGGAAAACCAAACCCTCTCCTCCACAACAAACCAAAAAAAGGAACGAAAGAGAAAGTTGCGAGCCCCGAAAAAAGAATACCAATGTGCTCGATAAAACGAACGACTTCAACGGCACCGCGTGCGCGCGGGCAACGAACCTACCTCGCCGTGCAGTCCCTTGACTTGCAGCGCCTCCGCCACCTTCAGGAAGTTGGGCAAGTCCTCGTACTTCACGTTGACCTACAGTTGGAGGAGGGAGAAAGAAATGGGTAGCAAAACACCCACACACAAGGACATTCGTTAGTGAGACACACTGGTCGGTTGCTGGATCCCGGGAATCCGGGTTGGAACGTCCTTCGCCTACCTGTCCGCTATACATGAAGTCGAGCAGGCCGGCCATGTGGTGGCTGTTGACGTCGGTCATGAACAGGATCGGATGCTGCGACGGGTGCTCGAGGAAGATCTTCTGGAAGTACGGGCTGCACACCGAGAGGACGAGCTTGTGCGCCTTGAAGATCTTGCCGCCGGCCGCGATCGTCACATCCACCATCTGGCCGTCGCGCTGCAGGCTGTGGAATCCTTTGCACATGTTGCCATGGAAACCACGCCAGGATAGGAGGTACTAGAGGGAGAAGGGAGAGAGATCAAACAATGTAAGTAAAAGGTCACCATGGAGGATTAAATTATATTAAAGAATGAGGTCGTTTCGGAGGAAGGAAACTGAACTCACGTATCGAAAATATAAAATAAAACTATAAAATTAAAACTTTAGCACACCAGAAGGAAATTTCCATGTTCATCTGATTTTTTATCTTGTTTTAAACAGCTAGTACATACACACTTCTCGACACTAACTTATCCCCTTTATGGGCGCTCGCTCGGAATAAAAATAATCCGCTTCTCCAACACCATTCCTTGCGCAAGAGGAAATATCAACGGTACCGGTCCTTTCGGTGGACCCCAAAAATAAACCCGCAGCCATTTGTCTGCGGATTCCAACGCGAGAGCTACACAAAAAGAGGGCCACAACCGGAGCCAAAAAGAACTCCAAACTCGTTCTTCCAAAATTAACTCTCACTCGGAGGGAGGACGGCAGCCGTAGGGGAGGACGGCCACTTCGAAAGGCGAAAAATAGTATAGCCCACTGCGCAGATCGGCAACGATCGTCGGCTCGTCGACACTATAAGTGGTTTCTGAATGGAATCGCCGAAATGGCACTATACGAAAAACGGTTGCCACGAACCGGTTACCGAACCGAAAATCCGCTCCAGCGGGCCCCAAAGGGAGGGCGAAATATTTACAAAATCAACCAACAAAAAAAACAACCAGAGTTAAAGAAAACGAAATGCAATGAGGTGAGCCGGAGGAGTTGGTTGAGCTGCTGAGATGAAAACGACCAACCGCTACGTCTTCCGTCGGCGAGTCCCAAAGCTCAAAGCTCCCGAAAGAAGGCAAAAGTCCAAAAAATCTTAATTTATTTATGAGTTGCCGAATACGCGTGCATGAGTGTGCTTGGGGCTTTTCCTCGCCACCCGATCGAGGATGGATGGATGGCTCGTAAGATCATTATGCGCAGACATTTAAAGCGGCAAGCGAGAGAAAGATGAACGAAACGACAAAAAGAAAAGAAAAAACACAGAAGACGGGTGCGACTACATCTTCATCTTTGGCTGACTTTTTCGGCTGCCCCGGCACCCAACCAGAATGCGATTAACAGCCATTAACGAGAGCACGTTGGCAATGAAGTTTGGCCCTCCTCGCGCGGGGGGTGGGAAGGAGAGAATGTGAGCCGTTTGGGAAGTCCAACCGAATAGGGAAAAAAAGAAAGAAAAAAAAACAAATCCTTTCGCAATCAACCCGCACCTCGTGTTGCGTGATACGTTGTGGGGCCATCAGTGACTTCTACTACCATTAACACTAACAAAACCCACTACTACCAATACTACTACTAGCAAGCGGGTTGTTCATAAAACTTTTTAGTAATAGTTCGATAGGGATCGATCGGAACGATTGGCCCCGGTTTGTTTTTTGAGAAGGTGAGTGTGTGATGCGACTTCCACCCCGGAGAGGGGTAGGTTAGAGGACAAGACAGGTGTGTCGCAACAAGTGAAGAACAATCAACGCACCAGGGACCTTCGGGGACGAGTTAGAAAAGGGCGTGCGCCAACCAGGCCCGATTGAAAAATTGAGGCCCGAAAAAGCGGCCAAAGAAACCGAATCAAGAAAGCGCAGACGACGAACCCCGTAACATCCGTTTGTGTGTTGTTTGAGTGGAAGCCGAAATTTCCTCTTCTTTTACCGCTCCCTACCGAAACGCGTTGTTTAGTTTCCGTGCCGGAATCGGTTTGCCCATTTTTTTTTTGCCTTTCCAGGTCGAAAGTGAAAGTTGTCAACGGAGGGCGGCAACCCGGACCAATAGAACCGGAAAAGGAATAAACATCGCAAACAAATGGAAGCAAACACTACCAACCTCTGCTATCGTTCGGTGGTTTCTATTTCTATTCGCTGAGGGGAGTTTTAGGGCACTCGATCAATGTTAGGAGCTAAATGTTATGCTATATTTTGAAAGTTTATTCCAAAGGTTGATGTAAGTCATCCACAATTATCATTTCTATCAATCGAAAGTGAGAACATCAAAGTCTTCGTTTTTTAGTTCACCTTAAAAATGGATTATCAACTTTGGAGCAAACTGCGCAGTATCAAAATGTGATGGTTCGACCGTTTTCAACGACCCGAGAGCGGCACGAGACAGGCCAAAAGTGGCCGAAATCAGACGTGCACACACACACACACATAGCCAAAAATACTCAACCGCGACACGCGAGTTTTCGCAACCGCCTCGCGCGGTAACTTCTTTACCTTCCGAAGGTCTTCTCGGTCCAAGATGTGAGCACTTCTTCGCCTCGCGACTCGATCAGGTGCTGATTCCTGAAGGGTGAAGGGTCATGGCGGGACGCAGGGAGTATATATTGTCAACACTGCGTGAGTTCGGGTACGTAGCATTTATTTTATTTTTTGGTAATTGTTTGACTGAGCTACAATTCGGCAAAAGCCCGAAGTTCGTCGACTCCGTGACGGAAAAGTGCGAGCTCGGGCAGAGACGGAAACCTTTTGTCGGGCGTACACGTTACGGAACCTTTTGGTGGAGGCGCCCCAGTGGCAGCCCTCGTCACAACAAACGGAAAACAAATCTCCCCCAACCATACACACATTGAAGCGTAGATAAAATGGTGCTGCATGGATCACTTCTTTCCGACAACGAAACCGCCAAAATAGAAAAAAAACCTCCCAAAAAATGAAAACAAAAACATTCATCTGCAATCCGTTGCTTTGTTGTGTGGATTTTGGATTTTCCTCAAGCATTCGGTTCCCTTTTCCTCTCTTTCTCATTCTGGCCCCCTCTGGAACTCGCCTTAGCTCGAGCTGCCAAACGAAATCGAGAAGATGTCGTAACCAAATCTCAGCTCGCACGCGCACGAGTCACAACACAGTGGCACCGACACCATTTTGGATTTCGGTGGTTTTCCTTCGCGCTTCGTTCGGGGTTCAATGGCCTCTCGTTAATCGAGACCCTTCTCGTTTCCTCCACCAGGTCACCAGAAGGCAAAGAATGGAGCTTTGCTACTTTCAACAAACCCAACGCGAGCCAAACAATATCCTACCGCAATCAATTGTATATGCATAAGATCTTTGATGGACGATCGACAAAGCTAATATTTTGCGCTTACGTTACGGAGAAAGTATGGATCGAAATGTTTAATCAATGTTTTCGCATCGCATCTGCAGCCCCGGAGTTGGGCTGCAATCTGATTCCAAACATTGTGTGGCACCATCTGCTTGGACCTGGCAGACTTCTAATTATGTAAACAATAGGCAGCGTACGATCACCGGCATGTGATCATTGGCATAGCAATCTATGAATGCCGAGTGGGTTTGAAAATGAACCACGAGAAGTAAAAAAAAGCAAAAAACCACCCCAAACTAAATAAATCAACAGTGTTTGCCCCAATCCTTCCCGGTTTCACCTCTCGGAACACTTGTGGTTCCAAACCGTCCCGATCTTCTCCCCCCTCACACATGTATGTATGGGGTATAGAAGAAGAGCAAAAAAGTGAAAGTTGCCGAAAAATACGCCGCCTCATAAACCCCTCCCTCCCTCCTCCCCCATCGGAGCAGCCTCGTCATACCGGTTACGAGCGACACGAAAGTGTAAGATCAAAATAAAGATCGTTTGCTGATCGCTAAGCTTCAAACGAAAAAAAATACAAATCCGACCAGCAAGTGGCACACTCACGCTCACATGCACAGGATGGAAACGGATCTTCACAGGCAACTATACTCGAGGGAGTCTCACAAGGCGTACCGATGTGTGGACAACGAACGAGCACGTATTCGAATGCGGGACAACGACACCATTTCTGGCAGGTAGTAGTAGAAGAAGTGTGGCTGTAGTAGGAGTATGAGTAACGGTTGACAATAGATATTTATTTGTAGTACACCCGGTTTTAGAAAACAGGGGGTGATGTAGTTATGGCCCGAACCAGAAGGACGTGCGGTCGTACGCGTTGCATAACGCAACCGTAGTCTCACACATTTTCGTCAAACATTAAGACGGAACCCCGCATGCCCTCCTAATGCCCCATGCTTCGGGCATTCTTCTGCGCTTCTTTATCAGCAAACAACAGCGGCTGGACTTTGAACCGACCCCTAGGATATCGCGCAAGCGCCCAACAAACCGCGGCCCATTGTTAGCTTTCCTCCGAGGCGCAGTTTTTGGTGGATGAATTTTTGTTATGTTTCGCTCCCGTCGGAAAAGATCACATCACTATTCTTTACGAAAACGTGCGAACGAAAGTGAAACCCGAATTTAAAATAGACAACAACAAAAAGATGGTGCGGAAATTTTCATGAGCTTGTGGTCAGCCGCGACCAACACCCTACCCCGTAGCACGACCCTTAACACAAATCCCACCCCTTGCTGGGCCTAAGGGTGAGCAATGCATCATGAAAGCCGCACCGTTTGTCACCTGCATCATAAAATGGACGGGCCCAGCTCAATTCGGCCTGCAGAAGAAGCGGCGCTCTATCGGCGGAAGGTGGAAACTGTTTGACGATCTCGGAGTCCCCCCCCCCCCCACCTTTCGCCTCTACCTCCATGGAGTTGGACGAACTCCACTTGAGAAGTATGTCACGTACGTCAGGGTGAAAGCGAACGCTGTGGTTCAGAATCGAGCTGTTGGATGGGGGCCAGGAGGGGTGCGGTTGGTTCGGAAGTGGTGGTCGAAGCGCGAAAATATTTATTTTTCTCCCATCCGCCTCTCTGTCGAAGCTATTAATAAACCTTTTCCCCGCGCTTTGGCGACTTCGGACGCCGTAAGTCATCGGAGCGATAGGCGACGAACCCCGACGAACCGCCTGTGTGTTGTTATGCAAATGAGCACCGTTTTCCAGCGTTTCGCACTGGCATGTTTGTGTGTGTTTGTGATGGTTTCTGTTTAACTTTCTTCGCCGAATCCTGTCGGGCGTAGTCTAGGAAGAGATTCACTTTTTCGGTGATGAAATAGAAAACACCTTTCGGTAATATTTTTCTTTTTGAAAAAAACCAAGCGATCTTAACGTACATTGTTACCCCCCTGTGCATCTGTAGTCCACCATCCATCGATGACTCCACCCAACCGAGATTGATCAAATCCGACCACCTTTCGAATTTATTCCGTTCGGCAGGTTGACGGCAGGCAGCGTTAGGTTTACCTCTCCCCTTGAGGGTCGTTGCGCAATGCACGCGCCGACCAAGAAACGGCTCCCCAAAGCGTTTGCAACACACACATTGTTCCTGCCTGCCATTCCGGGGCATCGACGCAAAGGATAGGCAAACAAACAGGTCGTTGCACCCTGGAGGACGTGCAACTGTTTCTAATTCACTTTCCATTTCGATTCCCCGGAAGTGTGCCTGGTTGGGTGTTAGATTGAAAAAACCGTGGAGATGGTCAACTATTGCTCACCGTTACTTAACTTCAGCATTTTAGGAAATAAGCCACAGGAGTGGTCAACTATTCAAATGGAATAAATGATTGGAAATGGTCAAAAACGGTCTAGAGCACCCGAAATGAATAAAAACAAACCCTCCTTCTATATGCGCGATTGGGTAATGTATGATCGCGTGATCTACACGAAACAAACCCCAAAGACGGCCGAATCACCGCCACTGAGATGATGACAATCCAAGAATGTGTGAACCGAACGTTCAAACGGGACAAGGTTACGTGAGCGAAAATGGTGGTTGAAAACAATTTTTTGGACAATCGAATACTCATCTAAAATCGACGGACAATCAAACACACGTACTCACACCTCCGTGGAGATCCGAGTCCGAAAGGTAAGGTTTGCCTATGGTGGCGTATTCCGCGAACAGTTTTAACATTGTCAAGGATCACCGGGAGAGGGAAGCTCTCGGCGCAGTGACGCAAGAACCAACCCCCATCGACGGCGTTGTTCTACGGTGATCGAGGTGCGAACGTATACGTCTCGTATTTTGATGTCGACCATGTTAGGTCGTTAAGATCCTTCACCAGGCACCACCGTAAACCCGCGTCGACGTCGATGTCCTTCAAAGCGGCGTGGATGTGAAGTTTTGGAAAGTCGTTTGCCAAATAATCCTACCCATTAGACACAGAGCGGTTGGAGTACAATCAGCTGTTGTTGATTAGTTGATTAGTGACAGAGCCACCGAAATGGAACCTGAGAAGCTGGTTTTGGACTTCATCGGAATGCTTACCAGCATCAGGACTACCATTTTATGGAGTTCCAGTACCCCAAAAAAAGTATTGGAGTTTCTATAATCTCTGACACACTGACGACTTAAAGTTGGGAGCGATAACGGACTTTGGAAGATATCTAGAAATTTTGTCTATACTCTTCGTTTGAGAATGATAAATCAGGTACCTCAAACAGTTTGATGATCTGTAATCCATGAGGACTTCGTCTGCTAAAATTCTGGAGCAGTCTCTAGCGTTTCTGCTATAGTCTCTCCAAATTTTCCCCACCCTGCTTCCTTACCTGATCGATATTGTGATGCTCATTCATCTGATGGAGTAACTTCTGGTTCAGGCTCTTCAGATGGCTGTTGCCGCCATCGTACAGGCTGCCCCGTTCGGCAAAGTCGTCGTAGTCCGTGTCGCGGTCCGTGCTACTCAGGGCGCTGCTGTTACTATGCAGCGTACCGTTCGTGTGGCTGTTGGCCGCCGCCAGCAGTGCGCTGAAGTCAGCCGCTGGCCCGTTCGACATCTTGCGGCCCATCTCCGGCCCACAGGGTCCGTTCACCGGCCCTCCGCCACTCATGTGACTCGTCGGACTGCTGTTGAGGCTGCTGGCTTCATCCCGGCCGGAACTGTTGCTGCTGGTGCTGGTCGTGCTGAGCGAACTGACACCGCTCGTCGTCGTCGTCAGGTGACTTCCGCCCGGGCTCAGGTTCAGCGACTCCATCAGCTTGTGCTTGCTCTCGAGGGACGCATTGTGGCCACCGGTGCCATTGCTGGCGTTGCTGCCATTGCTGCTGCCGGTGTTGCTGCCGCTGTTGTTGCCGCCACTGTTGGCACTGTTGTTGCTATTGTTGTTGTTGTTGTTGCTACTGTGATTGTTGTTATTGTTGTTATTGTTGTTGTTGTTGTTGTGGTGATTGTTGTTGTTCTTCTCCTTGCGGCCTCCACCGCCACCACCCCCTCCGCCTCCACCGCTACCGGCACGCGTTATCTCCTGGATCTGGCTGAGGACGATCTCCCGCTTGAACTGGTCGAACTTCGACTCGCCGTGCTCGTCCCCGATGATGTCGGAGATGTCCAGCATGCTTCCACCGCTGTGGCCGTGCGTGGCGATCAGCTCGTTCTTGATCTTGTGTTGACTAGCGGCGTTGGCTGCGGCAGCCGAGGCGGCTGCGGCGGCTGCAATGGCGGCGGCCGCCGTCGAATTCATGATCTCATCGTCAAACTGCGCATCGTCCAACGTGTCCGAGTCGAAGCGCTTGGTGGACGAGAACAGGCGCAGCGTCGGATCGTTCACCTGGTCGCTGAAGTACACGTCCATCAGGTTGAAGAACGGCCACTCGCGCCTCTTCGGTTCCTCCGACATCTTGATCGCCTGTAACAAATAGAATAAGAAATTAAAACATGAGTTAAGTAACTGGCACACAACAAGAACATCACCACTCATCTCCCCGAGGGCCATTCTGACATCGATTCTCACCCGGTTAGACCTTTCCTCCAAATACCATCCCCGAAATGGGCCTCCGACGAACTGTTCGTGGAACTATTCCCATTCGCCCCGAAGAGACCCCGTTCCCATTCTTGCGCGAAGCGTCCGACAGCGTGCGAGGCCCGAAACGGACGTGCGCAGTCGGTCAACCAACGGCACACGGCCGAAGCCAACGGTGTATGCGGTGCAGAAGATTACCACCAGTGACCCAGTTCCCGAGTTGTTCCGACACCGTGGCGAAAGCAACGGACGCAACCAAGCAAGCGAACCGAGCCGGGGCAGGTAACGAAACCGCAAACCAAAACGAGGCTACAAGAATTTCTCCCGGTTCTTGCCTACGCCCGGGACTTGCCTGAAGTCGTGGACGTGGATGAGCAAGCCTCATTACAACCGAACCAGCAGAACTCACGCCGTAACCACTTGTGCTGGTGCACGGTGCCTTTCCTGTTTGAGGTTATGTTAGCTGATGGGATAATGATGCGCTGCTGGTTCGCTTGCTTTGCGATACATCTCATTGGCTAGAGTACCAACAACCGTGTCCTACTTTGCCTCTTCCTCGGTCCGTTCTATGGGACCCTCCCACCGAACGAGAAAAACTAGGAACCCGCCCTTCTTCTTCCGCCGTTTTCCCATTTCCGTTTCTCTCTTTAAGCTCGCCGTTCTCGTCGCTCGTTGGGAATGAAAAAACAATTGAAAACTAAACCTCGAAGATCCACCATTTTATGAGCTCTCGGTGTCTTCCCGAGTTTTGGGTTCTCTGCATCGGCTACAGCGAGAGGCAGCGACGAAAGCTTACCATCAAAGACCCCGTAATCCCAACTCCGATCCCACCGAAATTGGGTCAAACCCGTCCGGGAAGAATAGTGCTGAGAACCCTCCTCAGTGAACGATCGTTCCCTTCTACCACAAACAACTCGTCTCGACTCCCGCTGGCATTAGATCTCCGCCGGGAAATGGGTCGATTAAGGGGGCGCAGCAGCAGCAGCCATTTTTCGGGCTGCCCTTTCGCACCGCGCCTCACTACTCAGCGATCCATCATCATTCATCTTCCTGAGTGGGGTCGCGATCTCCCCCTCCACCCGGGGGAGAAAACTATGAGCGATGAAGATGGTTTTCGGATCTTTGTTGCCTGGCTGGCCTGGTCTACATCGAGGGTGTTTTGTGTTTGAGGCGCTCTTCACTTCCTTCCGAGGCCTTTGGTTTGGAGCGAATATTTATAATCTTACATTATTGGACTACAAATTAGGCTCTGGCCTACTTCTAAGACTTCCGGAGGTAAATCAATCGTCCTTTTACTCAACGAAGAGTGACCCAACTCAGATTTGCTAAGTGTTACTAAATCAAATACACCGTAGGAGATATGTTTTGATCGCGTTTCACAAACGGATCCTTGACACTAAGAACCGTCCGTTGTTGCTCCGGAAAAAACAGGCCCTCAATCGTGCTCCGAAATGATGAAAGTCCGACACACTTCTTACGTCGCAGCCGGCGTTTGGGCCTATGGTTAACAAGCGTGAACAACATTCGCCCCCGCCATGATATCCACGATAGCACGAGAGCAAAACAACAACACACACACGCATTGCCCAACGTTTCGGTAAAATCAAATGGAAGCCACTTGTCCGCTTCTTCTTGCCCGATCCGCGGGTGGCGTCATTTTTATCACCCAAATCATCACGTAAATCGACACTCTCTCGCCCGCACATCTTCTTGACACATCGCGATGGGGAGGGTCGTGACCCCATCCGCCTCGAAATTGCATTCCTTCTGAAGCAGAACAGCGTGCGCGCTGATGTGCGCTGGCTGATAATGAAGCGGCGAAGGTGATCGGGTGGCACCCGAAAAAATCCTCCAATCGAAACGGAGCGCACGGGGGTCTCATGTAAAATGCATCAGGCCGCGCTAGGGTGAACATCCAACCCCGAACATCGGGTGGTCAACGGGGCGCGCCAAATTTAACCGCCACCCGCCAGATGCTTCTGCCACGCACCGTAGAATCGCATCGCGAAGGCGGCCCTAATCTTGCGCTCTCCTCCGTGCGAGGTGATTACTCACCTCATCCTAACGACGGCCAATCAGACAATCACCGTCGAAAAACGGACAACCCCTCCCCGTCCCGGCAGCATCTTTGGAGGCGAGTGAAAGTGGCACCCAACTTTTTGGGCAGAGTCTTTTCTACTTGTTTTTCCTTCCTCCTCCCGCCCTACCCACCGGCCACTACCGGCCTCTACTATTGCTCCATTATTAGCTGTGGCAGTTGAGCACCGGACCGCATAGGCCACCGGAGATAGGCAGTTTCG
This sequence comes from Anopheles sinensis, assembly GCA_000441895.2. Classification (NCBI taxonomy): domain Eukaryota; kingdom Metazoa; phylum Arthropoda; class Insecta; order Diptera; family Culicidae; genus Anopheles; species Anopheles sinensis. The sequence continues at coordinate 245,835 of KE524778.1, read as the reverse complement.
AAATCAGAACGCACCGTTAAGCAGATGGCAGACGGTTTTTTCGGAGTGGCCCAGAAAGCAACATTCGGGGAAAAAAAAACAAGAAACAATGCTACGGGAAAACCACTCGCCCTGGGCCGAAGATTTAAATCTATATTTTCTTCGAATCGTTCCCGTCCCAAGCGGTCGAAAGCGGTGCCGATTTTCCTAGTGCCTTTCTCTCTAGGGCGCAGAAGCGGAAGGAAATTAAATACAAAAATGCGATTAACTTCTGACTCCAAACTGTTGCTTTATATCTTTTTGTTTCCCACACACTCTCCCCCTTCGGTCGTCCCGAAACCGAACAAATCCAGCCCCATGAAAGTATGAAGCAGACCACTAAACAACAATATGAAAGAAGCCTTAAGCTCGCGAGCAGTTTGGAAAGTTTTCAGCACCACTCTCTGCGTGGTGACACTGCGACGCCATCTTCCATCTTCCGAACTTCTGGAAACCGACGGGGCTGCGACGTGGAAACCAGTAAGCGGCCAGATCGCCAAAGTTTGATCAACGAATGCCACCTTGCCGGACAGAAAGTGAAACTCGCGTCTTTAACACTTTCTAATCAATCGATAGCGCGCAAGGGCCCGGACTTAGGCTTAGCACGCAGCGATGCCGATGCCGATCTGACTCTGCCCGCTGGAGAAAGTGTCAATGAACAAAGAAACCCAACCCCAACCCGACTCCGCCGGCCTCCTGGTGGAACACCCGCGATTTTTCCCGCGAGGTTTACCGTCCGTCGGATGTGTATCGACAGGCATATGATAAATGGCATGTCAGTGCGAACGGTGAAACAGGTGATGACTGCACTTGCGAATTACTTACGGGCTAAGAGATCTTGTTCAGTACTTGAGGTTGGATTGATTTGAGCTTGAAAGATACAATTTCGAATTTCTCTTGACACTTTTCCGTTACGCTCTCAAGTAATAGCATTCAAGCCTGCATGAAATTCAAATTGTAGAAATGTGTTTCATACGAATTTATTGCTGCTCTCTTTTTAGTTCAACTCCATCTTTAGCTGTTTTATATCAAACAAAGCCAGCAAACTAATTAGTTTCAGAATGATTTTCTTAAAAAACAATATATAAATTTGGAAATCAAGCAATTACTTGGACACTACTCGTTTGGCAAAATTTCTAATCAGTCGAGATTGAAAAAGAAATCAATTAAATTTTAAATACCGTTTAGACCGTTTCAAACTGTCAGTCTTATACCCTGCAAGTGTACTCTTTCCTGGAGGCGTGAGAAATAAAACAAAAAAGAAAACCCCACGAAAACAAGAACAAACCAATAAATAAACCAAAACATGAACCATTCGTGTACCGTTCCTCCCGTTCCGATGTGGGTCACCGAAAAGGAAGCGATCGTATTCGTAATGAAGATGAAGTTTCCCATCGCCCGTCCACACGCGATCAGCTGGCGTGGCGAACGGAGGAGGAGGGGAGGTGTTCGAAGATCGCGAACGAAATCTTCCCGATCCAATTCTTAGTAGGCGCGGCACCAACACCAGCGTAAAATAAAAAAAGACGAACGTATCAAGAACGCCGTTAGCCCAAGAAGGCACGCGCGTCTTTAGATCTAACGAAACGGCGAAGGCCAAGCAAGATGACGGGGTGTGTACACTTGGCGCGCGCTCCAAAGTCAAGGCTTTTGCTTGGCCTGGCGGAAGAAGGGAGAGCGTGCGGTGGGGCACACCGTTAGTGTAACCGGCTTCGGACGGCGGCGACGACGTAAAGACGGAAAGAATGAAGAATGAAGAGAACAAAACAGAACACGCGAAAGTAGGTTAAACGTAAAAGCTAACGGTTCTTAACCGGTCCGGTGCGTAAGCGGGTCTTGAGAAACGGGTAACCATCTCGCGCAAGAAGTCTGGAGAGAACGAGAGAGAAGGTAGAGAGAAGGAGAGACCATGGAAACGCGACTTGGAGTAAATCCAACCCCATTCTCGCGGCTCCTTCGAATGTAAGAAGCTTTGATGCTGCGGTGGAGCATTGGAGCACTGTAGGAAAGAAACTCCAAGAAGAGAGAAGACGCGTCTCCTTCTTTTCAAAACGACGAGAACGCGGAGAACACGCTCCATCGTGAAGAGAACGAAATCCGCGGTTCTCCGAAAAGAAAGCTTTCTTGGCTCTTGGGTTCAATCGGTTGGTAAAGGGGGGACAGTGGGGGAAACAGTTGACGGCGGGTGGATCAGACCGTTTGGCTTATTTTTTGTCTCGTTCTAAGACACGTTCCAGCATCACGCACCCCCCGACTCGGAAGCTCCGTTTCCCGGGGGTAGACGTTTGCGGTGCGTCAGCGTTCGGAAAACGAGAACACACCCCGTCGCGGATATAACGGAGAATCCCCCCCGTCTCGATCACACACACATCGAACGCGAAGTAAGGGTGGCTCTAGTTTTTTTTTTCACCCCTTTTCTTCAAGCGTCTTCTACGTGCTTAGCTTGCGTGTTTTTGCGCGAGGCGTGGACATTGCGTTTATGGAAGGAAGATTTTTTCGTTTCTTCGTGATCGCTGGCATTTTTTTTTTTTCCAAAATCCCACCAGCTTTCCCAGTTGCGGTGTGTATTTTGGGAAAATGGAGCACCTCGGAGGTTTATTTTGAAGTAGTTCCCTCTTTTTTTCTTTTTTCTTGAACTGCCCAGTTGTAAGCCCTCGATTCTGCGGAGCGGGTTTTCTCACGAGAAGTGCAAACAGCGGCAAAGGGAACCACCAAGGGCACGTTAAGCAAACGCTCGGTCGTGCTGATTGTGATGCTTAATTTGGGCATAGAATTTTGAAAACTTTGCCGAAAACATTTTTTTAAACCTCCCTCTGGACACCTCAAAATTTCGAGTGGCCCCGTTAGGTTTTTGCAAGGGGTTTTTTTACGTCTTGAAAACCAAGTTTACATTTGCTGTGTGTTTCAGTTTTCAAGCCAAAAAAAAACTGACAATCTTTTCAAGGTCCCTCCACGGTGACGGCAAGAAGGCAACATTTTTGGAACGTTTGCCAAAAAGTTCACTACTGGAAACAACAACAAGGGTGGCAACAGAATCTAAACCAAAAAGAATGCAAAGTTGAACGAAGGGCAAAGACCGCCCGGTGGAATTTTCAAAAAAGCTCATTTGAGGTATAAAAATGGCGCCCGGTAGAGGAATATGATTTGTTTATGTTACACTGAAACGCTTCAGCACCCTGGCAAAGCTGCATTCGTAACTCATCTTGGAAAAATTCGCCGAAGCCGAAGCGTGTACCGCAAAAGGAAAAACACTTTCATCGACCGATGCGAGACGATGGCTCAGGTGCGGTAAGAAAATGTTTATGGTTTGCACGGTCGATAAAAGCATCGTGCTTACCCTGCGCCTCAGCACAACCCATCGGACCTTTGAGGACCAAGAGTATGAGGGTAGAGCCTCGAATCGAGGGTGAAAAGATGGTGGCCCGTAGAGTGGCGCTTTCCAAAAAGAAGATGTGGTGCGGTGTTTTTCCACCAAGCGGATTAACGTATGCGCGCGCGGCAAGGGAACACAAAGAAGATAATCTATATCCACTTTCGCAGATGCGCCCGATGTGGATGCTGATCATAATGATTACGAGCCCTCGCTCCAGTAGCTCGTTGCATAAACAAACAAATAGCATCGCACAAAAACGCGTTCCGAACGAGGAAGGAAACATCGATTCCGATTATGATTTTTCTCCATCAAATTTCAACCGATCTTTTTGGAGCACCGGGGGAAAAATAATCAAATCGGTCGATGGAAAAGGGTTTTGCAAACGCTTCCGCTTTCCGGCGAGAAACGGGCCGGCTCTATGCTGTACGGTGAAAGATAAAAGTTATAATTAGCGACGCAACATCGCCACTCCCGGGGCAGCCGGAACTACCGGAACGTGCCTATCACTGTAGGGTTGCGATGGAACATCTGTCCCGCGGACTTCTCGATTACAACGAGCGATAGTTAATGCTCCGGACTCCGGCTACGCAGTGAGGCGCTACGGGCATACCTTATCGAAAGCCTATTAATGTTGGTACATATGCACACACGTTTCCCTTCGCCCGGACCCATTATCAACACCATCCAGCGAGCGATAGAACTTAAAACGTTGCCTATCAAAGAACGAAGATGGCGATCGGCGAGATGCACGAACGATATCGGGCCCCAAATGGCATCGGAACATGCGACACTTTGTCCCTTGTCAAACGGTGAACCAGAAACGACACTTAGCGGGTGCGTTCCACGAACCCTTTTGGCTCCCGTACCAGATGCCCGCCCGGGGGAACTCCACAAGAGGACGACAGTTAGAAACATCCGAATCGGTACCACTCGCCTCGGTAAAGTTGTACGATTCTATCAAACATCGCGCATGAAAACGACGTCTACCGATTTCGACGAACGATTGGTAATTTTCTACACCCGAAAACAACAACTTCAGACATGCTGTATATGTATGTCGGGTGTATGATATAGGGTCAAAACAAATAGGATACATCGCTCAACCAGTTAGAGGAGCTATCAATGTTTGTTGCTTCCCACTCCCTTACATTATTTCCCTTTGCCAACCGGAAACAATTTCGCTACATTAAGCATCTTCTGACGTTTAATCTCGCCAACTGGGTTCACCTCACCTCAGCCAAAACCCCGTTCGGTATGCTCCGATTTCCGTCCGGAAGGCAAACATTAGGCTGAAAGAAAGCAACCACACCCGCTGCGGGCGAAGGGTTCGTAAACGTGAAGCAAAACTCGACACGAAAATCAGCGCGCTACATTAATCTACTTCGATGCCCGTTAGTTCCAGGCGTGCACGCGAGGTTTGCGTACACAGGGTCTAACTTTTGGGAAAGCAGGTGAACACTCACCGCTTACATGCAACCTCAGTCGGGAACGCTTTTAAGAAGACAGCGGACGTTACCAGCGAAAGACAGGAAGAGGGTCATAAAATCGTATGTTTAGGTTATAAAGTAGGGAATACTGATCGAAATAAGAAATAGACAACCTTTAGGATATTCAGAAGACATTCTCACGATTTGATAAACAAGCGTTATACTCGCGTCTCAGACTCTCTAGAGTTTTTCAAGAACCGACCTCAGCTATTCGTGGAAAAAAGAAATGATTCTAAATGATTATCCGACAGCAGACCCAACCCATCATTTATCTTTGCAGCATCCAAACCTAAACGATCTATTGTGCATTATTCCGGGCGTTTAGAATCGACTGTAAGCCAACAGGGAACAATCCTTCGCCATAGCGAACCTTCCCTAGCTAGGAACACAGTAGATGCTAACGATGAAGACTGATGGACTATTTTACATCTTTGCTTAGTTATTCATGCGCCTACGCAACCGCCAGATCGCCTCTCGAGACGCGGAGACAAAACACATGCAGGAACTTTTCCATTCCATTTCCATCAACTCCAGCTTCTCTGCTCCGGCGAAAGAGTAAACGCACCGGGTAATGTACCTATTGCTGAAGCTGACGGCAATCTTCGATCCCAGCGAACGGGGTTTAAAAGGGCTGGAGTTGGAGGGAGAATCCGTTACTTTAGAACAGGCTTCCTGGAACACATGCTGCTTCGCTTGCCCGTTTGACCTACTCTCGTAACGCTTGGGTGACGCGACGCCGACCGAACGACTGAGGAGGATGGGCTCCCAAAGGCAGGCCGAGATCGGTGAGAGTTCCGCGTCTAGGTGGAGGAAGGGTTTTGTGAGAACCAAACCGGAGAACGCGCGAATCCCCAAAAGGGCCACGGCTTAGAACTGGACCTGGTGCCGGACCTGTGCTTGACGCTGTTCGTTTTCTTCGATCTCTCATTCTCCGTTCGCTCCACCGGTTTCGGTCCACGTGTTCATCGAAGCACGTGATTCTGATGTTCCCGAACCCGTTACGATGGTAACAAGCAACACAGAAGTCTGTGCGTAGAGTGAGGATTCTGATAGCGAATCGTCGATGTACCCAGACTTACCCTGGATCTGAAGTTCTACCCTAAAACCTCCGGAAATTCTGGTGTTTCCAACAACGCAATAAAACCCCCTTCAAAGTATAGGAAAAAAAATGTCTAACTAGAAATTCATAGCCTCAAGCACGATTTCCTTTTTCGGGACAAGACAGCTGAAACCGGCTGACGGCTTCAAATTCTAGCTCGTCATCGTTCGGACCACACGGATACGAACGAGAAGGCCATGGATGTGCAGATTCCATCCCGATGACACGCTTGGATGGAACTGTTACTATTCAACCGTTCTGTTTTTGCTTCTTCTGTAGACAAACGGTAGTTCTGGCAGGACCGCAAGTACGGGAAGGTCCGAGAGCTCCGTATAGCGTTCGCATGGACGCAATCAAACCGTGACGCGAACGGTACCTTCCGAGCAAACGACCGTTGATCGAACATTGATTGCACAGCACGACCGTTTTGTTAGAAATAAAACATTTCTTACACGAGCATTTTATAATGAGATGGTTTGCGACCGATACATTTGCTAGTATATGTCTTCTGTTGAAAATAAACCAAAACAGTTTTTAAGCTGCATCTTAAAACTATTTATGTCGCTTATTATAACTCTATTTAATACATTGATGGAATTTTCTCACAAGATGATTCCAATTCATTTTAAGTGCTATGACTCATACACACATCCCGTGGATGCTGCAGATTATGCTGAAGAGGTTTAAATTCCCACCCGTCCCAGCTTCCTGCAAGAACTCCACGAAACACGAAACGGAAACATAGCCAAGAAAGCTCATCAGCATGCCCCAGAATCGAGATGGATTGTATAGCAAAAGAAGGTCTAGCAGAAGCCACACATACAGCGCGCACACATACACCACACCGTGGGTTGGGGGAGGCAGAAAAAAAGCCAGCAAAATCCCATCAGCTTTGGCCGCGCAGCGATGGGAAAAGCGGTTCAGCTCTCTTCTTTATCCGCAACGGATTAATTCTGCGCTTTCTCCTCCTCCTAACATCGACCTTTACGATCTTGCCCTCGTCGATCGCCGCCGCCACTACCACCACCACCCTGATCGCTAGCCCACCACGGTGTCTTGATGATCTTTTATGTCGTCAGGCAACAGCAGTACGCTCCTAGAAACTAGGAAGCGCAGATGGAGCCCATTCCAGACCGGGCGGCCAAAAGCTTCTCCTCTCACGCGAACACTTTGCTTACCGCGCTGTCGCATACACACGGACGGTATGTGTGCCTGCAGCAAGCAATCCGCACAGCTGTGGAACCACTAGTAACATGCATGTGTCTGTGTGTTTGTATGTGAGAAATGGGAGACGTCCGCGAGCAAAAGCGGGGGGGGCACACATTAAAAAAAAGCTTTCTTTTTCTCTGCTTTCTTCTGCTGCTTTCTATTTCCACTTGAATTCTTTCTTCAGGCTCAGCTTTCGTTGGGCATTCATTGCTATGCTGTTCCTCTCTGCTGTTCGCTTCTGCCAGCTTAGTATAGTTTTTTACTCGTTAATTTTGAACCGATCCTCGCTTCTTTTCTTTTGCTAGCAACATGCCTTTTTTCCTAATCTTGTACGCCAAAGCCCACACATCGGGAGGAACTGTAAGTGCTTTCTTCAAACACATACATTTTTCCGGCAGTGGCAGATGCTCGAGTACGGTTGCTCGCCTACGGCCCTAAGACTGTGTGTTTATCAGATTTTAACGTTGGTTCGGTTTTAAATTAATTGCATTTAACTTCCCTTTAACCATTGGTGCTCTCTTTTTCCTTGGGCTTTCTCATTCATTCTCATCCTTCTTTCGATCCGATGATAGATGAACTTGCTTTTCTGCGAAAATTCTTTCCTTCCTTCATTTGTAGTCCCTTCCTTTGGGTTCCTTTGGAATTGCGAATACGGTTGGCATTAAATTTCAGGGCTATTCTACCTCCGACGTCGATTCCATGCTAGATTCTTATCAACACATAGCTTCCCCACCGACACGCAAACGGGGAATGTTTTTAATTGCTCACGCACTTCCACTCGCGGAAGTATGTAAACGTATGCTCTAGCCGCCCCAATCGTATTCCATCCCGCGAGGACGTGAATAATGGGTCCAATTTGAAGCCCAGCTGCCGGTTGGAAGGAAAATGCACCCAACCTCAAGGAACACGGGAAGAACGTGCGTAGCCCTAACCAGGCTAACACCGGTCGCTTAACTGTTCTTCAGTTCCTCTGCCTCTGCGGCCCTAGATCTGTGCGGACCGGACGCGCACGGACTACGCTTCATATAATTATATTGCTAAAGTGTGTTTTATTTCAGCCCCTATTAATTATTAATTTCATTTCCAAGCTTCCAACTTCCGAAAAATGTACAGCTAGGCGGGCGTGCCGTTCGCGATCAGCTGGCGCGTCGGAGGTAAAGTTACTCGAGCGATTGTACCGTTCGATTTAGTGCGCATTTAAAAGAGGGGGTTCCGAATTTGATGAAGGAAAACTGGCGGAAACTAAAATAAATCGTGCAAGGAGCAGAATAATTTTGTCCTAAAACAAAACCCATTGGGGGGTGCCCATGGCGCAGCGGTAGCGCAAAAAAACACCACGCCATAGGTGTGGGATCGAATCCCGATCTGGCACCCCCCGGTATTACGAACGGCTGACCACCGATCTAATAATATACCGTCTATCGGTCACAGTAACTCTCTTCGGAGAGAGGCCTTGTCCCACTTGGGGATGTTGAGCCACATAAGAAGAAAACAAAACCCTGTTATAATATTGGAAGACCATTCCATTATCTTGCTTTTTCATAATCCGTATATTGAGGACATTCCAATCCGAAGTTCCTCATAATGATTCTGAACACATCTTCATGGATGTGTAACGCCATTTCAAATACAGAATTAATGCCGTGCCAGATACCACTGGGCGAACCAGGGAGTCTGCGGCAAGCTACATTTCCTGGTAACCTACATTAACTTCTCGTTGACCGAGTCGGACCCGAGAGCAGAACGAAACATCCAGCATCGCTTGGTACCGATGCAAAGCAGAACGAAAACTAACCTACAAACCACAGACGCTCCAACGATCGAGAGAACGATGCTGGGGATGCTCCTCCCGTTGGGGCAATCTTCTCCCAGCGATCTTTAGTGCCTGGGGTCTTGTCTAGATGGACCATCGTCACCAGGAAGGGTACAGATCTCACCCGGTACCGTTCTTCTTTCTCCGTTTCACCGGATCTACCGTTTTGTGTGCTGGCCCAAGACCACCGGATCAACTTGGAGAGATTTCTTCTCTTTCTCCCGCTCTTATGTGTTTTTATTTTTGTTTTGCTTTCCTCCAAGAAACAATAAGAAAAAGGGGTTGAAGCGTCCAACGGTCCAAAGAATGTTAGCAGGGGTTTGTGCTGCCGGGGCGCGCTGCACGTGTAGAGACGGAGAGTACCGAAAAAGTAGGACACGGCACGAAAGTACCCGACAATTTCTCCACCCCATGCACACGCGATCATCCCACCACCCCCCCTCGGATGTTCATCCCCTTGAGCTTGAATCGGGACAGGTTCTCCCTCTCTCGGGAGGGTTGACCAGAAGGGAACGTAACAGTTGTCATACCGACGCGAGCGAGCGAACCGACCCATAACCTTCACGATCGAGTGTGTAAGGAATCTCCCGCGACCACCGCGACGCTTCGGAGGTCTCCAAGGTCTAGTATTCGCTTTGTCTCGCTCTCTCTCTCTCCCCCTTTTTATCTCCACCTCGTGGCCACTTTGAATTCGTTCGGGGTGTTTCAATTAAGGAATTTCAATTACTTCCAGCGCAAACGAGCGAGCACGGTTTGCATCGAGCACGCAAGAAAGATGATGACCAAATCTTGGCATCTCTCACGTCATCCGAGATGAAGAAGATGATGATCATGATGGTGAGCTGGATGAATTCAACAATAAACGAATCGCATCAGAGAAAGCGCAATATGAAGATTCTGCTATCCCGCATTCTTCGCCGGCGGCGAAGGGACTTATTAAACAAAGGAATGACCGTCTTCCTTTGCCTTTTGCAATTAAGCTACGCAACAAAGGCGCCTGGTGAAAGAAAAATTTAATGTTTGTGGCTCACAACGTTTTTAATAAAGGCGTATCTTCTCAAATTCCTCGTTGTATAAAAATAATAACTTTGCTATCGATAAATTTCAAAAACCAAGTAGCAAGATTAAAATAGATTTGACCACTTTTTTCTCTATATTAAAAATAATAAAAGTTTTCCATCCCACAAACCTTTTTTTCTAGACGTTAAAATGGCACCCGACTCATTCGTGCCCCAGAGAAAGAAGTCACTGTGGAATGCTACTTTCCCAAAAGGCAAAAGAAACCCCATCAGCTGCCCGATCCTTCCTGCCCGAGCCGAAAACAAAACAACTCACCTTGTACTCCTGCAGCAGATTGTTCCATTTTTTAATGATTTTCGAAATCGGTAAAGGCACGCTGAGTTCTCGTTCCACCACGCTGCAAAAGAGAAAGAATGAATAGCGGTGAATAAGGGCGAGTATGAATGATGGTAAACAAAATAGAGCAACAAGCAAAACATGGAAACAGGTATGATATGAACACCAGCTCGCGTGTGGGAATCACAACGAAAAGAAGACAACAGCGAAAGCGAAAAAGAACGAACGCTGGGAAATTGTTCACTTTCGCCCGAGCAGCGCCCGCCATCTTGGGATGATGATTTAACGATCGAGAAAACAAAACGGCAAGCAGTAGTGGGTCGGGGCCCGTTATCAATCTCCGTACCGTATTTCCCTCCCGAGCTGGGGAGGTGTGGCACGGTGCGGTGTGTTTTCGTGCAGAAGCGAGTAACGATTTTTCGATTTAAAAATAACAAATTTTTGCGAACGAATGCGCAGAAGTTTACTCGCGCGCGCAGAAACGTGGAGCGCGGTGTGAGCACGTGTGGAAAAAGTAGAAAGTGAAACCCCCCTCCGGCGTCGATCTTCTTCGCGATCGCAGTCGTCTTTGTCCTTTCCCTCCCTCCCCTCTCCCCCCAGTGGCATCCATCTCCGGCTGTGGACATGGTCAGTGGCACGCCAATGTTTTCATCGCTAATTATCAGCCCGAGATCGGGGGCCGGGTTCGTCGCTTCAGTCCAGCCCGAGTCGTTCGATCCTATGCGCGTTGTTTACCACCGCACTAACACACTAGCACCCCGGGCTGGCTGACACTACTAGTAGCAGCCTCTAATGCCTCTAATGTGCCCTACCTCCCGCCATTCCTCTCCCTCTCCCTCTTTCTCTCTCTAATATCGTGGTTCGATCGAAGATCGTTTTCAAGTATGTTGTTTTATGTTTGCTTCTTTTGAATTAACCCCCTCCAAACGTCCGCCCAACGTTTCCCGCCCGATGGACGGACGGATGGACATCGCAAATGATCGCTGCTAGATTTCTTGCGGTCGAACCTCTACGACCTTGCCGGAATGTCGAACCAACCGGCGGAATGGGCTTCTCGATTAGTGCGCCTCGTAGCTGTGTGCGCCTCGTGTACGGGTGGCCACCGGATCCGGCCCCACCGAGTGGCTCTGGGAACTTTCACCGGACTACCTGCTAGTTTAGAAGCGGCAGTGCCTCGTTCGGCACGCTTCCATTACTGCCCGGATTTCTCGGACAAAGTTTTCCAGCGTATGATGGGCATAAATGACATCCCAGAAGCCAGTTCAACTCATGCGATCGATACAAGCCCGGTGCAATAACCTGCCGTCTCGTCGGCACTTTGTAGCCTCAGGTCATCCGCAGATCGCTGAACAAGCTACCTTTTCTTCATCGGCTTGATTTATCGATCGAGAAGAAATCCAATCAGATTAAATTTGGTATCAGCGCGCAACAGCTGTTCCTACAATATCATGGTATCACAAACGATCTTATCCAATATACTGGATCTCAATTGCCATCTTTCACTCGTTCAAAAGAAACCAAGGGCGAATAATGTCGCTAAACCAGTGCAAGTGAGTGATACTTCAACGATGATGAATGACAAAAGCGCTGGAAGCAATCAAGGCGAAAGCAACATAAACAGATCGCATCAAGCATCCACCAGCATCGGTCGGAGGAGATCGAGGAGTAGCAAAGATTTGCATAGTGTGCGCCAACGGCCGCGCAAAGCGTGATTGTTGTCGTCGACGTCTTCGGCAGGAGTCGCGATCGTTCCGTTTTTATCGCATCCTCTTTTTCTTCGCACAATATGGCGGTGGTCTGACGGATTGCACACTGTTGACTTTGTTCCTTCACCACCCAGGCCCCCTTCCCCCGCGGCAGACCACTTGTTTTCTTCTTTGCTTACCCTTTCTTCTGCTCCCTACATTCCAGCATACCGCCGTTCCCCGTTTGTTAACATAATTCTGCACTCATATATGCTCGACGATCGTTAGCTCTGTGTGACTGTGTGAGTTTGCTTTACTTCTTCATTATCATTTTCTGCCTCTTCCGATATTAACTCCTCCTGCGTTCGCGGCTGTTTTGTCTGCGAATGTTTGTTGCAAATTTCACTTTTATCGCTTTCGGCTCAGTTTGCATCAGTTACTTTGCGCTTCGTTTTGTTTCTTTCCTTTTTTTCCTTCTTTCTCTCCCTCTCTCTCTTTTTACATTCTTCGCCATTTTGCAACCCGGTATGCTGCTTACCACCATGCCACCGAGCATGCTGAAAGTGAGATTAGAAGACTTTGACTTTGCTCGTTCGGTCGTTCGGCCGCGTTGCCATTCTTCTACTTTGTGGCTTCTTTTGTTTATGATGCGGATGTCGGAGCCGTCTCGCGCGAGCTTAATCATCCACCAGTGGGGACAAGTTTTATGTTCCGGCCGTGCGGTTTCTTTCTGAGGGAAACTTTCCAAAATGGGCCGGAGGAGGAAAAATAAGAGTCTGCCGCAAACATGCTCTCAAGCATGATGAATAGACAGCGTGGCATGCACTAAGATAGGTTTAAATTCAATCTTGATCTTTGAAAATCTCAATTTGAAACAGTTAACAGATATGGAGAGATTACAAATAGACTACTTTCTCGCCGTTCGGTTAAGACCCTTCATTATTTGAAAATTTCGACTCAAAAAACTAAACTTCTTTTTCATCTAACGTTTCTTTTCCATTAAACTGCGACTGGCGGAAACTAATGTAGGAAGTCTAAACCGGGGAAAATAAATGTAAACGGAAACGCAAACCCGTCCAAAATCATCGGGTTCTGCGTCATGAAAAACGCCATAAACTGTTGTAGCATTACACGAACTTAATGTTCGCTAAATAGAGTTGGCCCACAAAACCAAATCCAATCCATCGAAAATGGCATAAAAAAAGAATGGAAAAGCGGGCAAATCTCAACGTAGGAAACTAAAAAACGCTTGAAAGAAATTCGTTCGTTGAATTGTGGCCCAAAAATGGAAAAATTAAACGCAAAAAAAAGAGAAAAAGCTCCATCCATCACTAATTGATCGAGCCCTCGGCGTAGAACAGTCGGTCAGCATCGTCCGCTAACTAAACACTGATTCCTCCCCATTGAAACAATGAACGAAACGAACGAGGGCCGAAATGGAGAAACATAAAATTCCATCAAATCGCACCTCTCGTGGAACTCGTGGCGGAAAAGTCGCATCTACCGTTTTCTTTAACATTTTCCATATCCGAGCTGCTCGTGCTGCGAAGTGATCTACTTCACCGTTTGTGGCCCCTAGGAAGAACCATTAATACCGGGCGCGCTTAAGAAGTCGCTCGCTCCAGCAAACACACCCTTTTTCCTAACGGGCGGAATTTGGTGGCTAACGGGCCCATTTAAAACGAACGGTATCGACAGTAGTAGCGGAGGCACGCAAGGAAATATATGTTTATTCCCAATAACGTCTAAACTATTTCGAGGCGTTCCCTTTGCGTTCCGCTCCTTCCTCGGTGTGCCGCAGGTGGTCAACGAAGTGGCAGGTTTTTCTCCTATTTGTTTTTCGTCGGTTCTATACTTACGCCCAGGCATATTTTGACGCGTTGCGCTTTCCGGTGAACAATGGCGAGAGCTCCGCACGCAGACGGATCAGAGTCTTAACTTTATCGGCTTCCCCTGTGGAGAGAAAAATGAAAAGCTAAATTAGACGATTTTTCAATAAAGGCAAATTATGTTTCCAAGATCTCTTCTATTTAAATATGACTAATAGAACTTGTGCATGTTTTCTTATTTTGCAAGGCAAAAGTACTTTCCCTTGGACAGCGAGTGAAACCTGTCCAACCCTAAAACCCATTCCACTGGTCCGGTAGAACAAGTATCCGCTGTTCCGGAGAACGGAGACGGAACCAAACGAGACGGTGGACGGGTACGTGGAGCAAAACTTTCACCCGAAAGTGTGTGTGCATTGGCAATAAACTGCTGGGTGTGACATCGTCAGCTGCGATGGAAGATACGTGGCAGAAGGCGCAGTTCGCTCGTAAAAACGTAACGAGAACATCCCGGACCCGGTCTGCCAAAGCCGGAGCCTTGCTTTGCCGGGAGGGAGAAAGTTTCTTCCACCGCGCCCGCAAAACAGAGAACGCCTGCGAAAGAGACTTCAACCGGGGCGAACGAGCGCCAGGAGACGAACCCCACGCGACGCCTTAGGCGCTGGTGCATCCTTCGCACAGGGCATACGGGACGGGCCAGAAGGGACAAATAAAAATGTCAGATTACGGAGCTCCCCCCACAGTGTCCCCTGCCCATCGTTTCCACCCGGGCGTCACGAGAACCGAAGAAAGCGATGCCAAATTTAGGTTAGTCTTGCGCGTGGACATGCTCAGATCAGGATGGCTGACGTTCCATGCGAGCCGTCCGTTGAAACCCCCTGAGGTTACATGCACCTGTTTTGATGCGGAAAATGACTCGGAACACCCGCTTCAAGGGGGTCGTCGATAGTGCTTTCTTCTCGTGCTTCACTCGTGGATCAAACGACGAGCGGGGTTTTCTGCGACACGAAACGTGAAAAGGGGCGACTCTAGGAGATTGATGAATAATGACACCAACAACCAACCAGCCAGCCACCCAGCCACGATGATGACGATTATGGGCGGCTTTCTCTTTCGCTTGGGCTGTCACTTTTCAACGGTTTGTGACGCAGTAATTTCTCCTGCTGCAACTAGAAACAAACATCTCCGCCGCCCACCTGGGGATGGGCGGACGTGGGAGAGAACAAATCTTACTTTGTTTCCCCTGGAAACCGTAGACGTTTGCGAGCGTGCGTTTGATTTCACGCACTTGCGAAGAATAACACGGCTTGCGAGATGCTGCTCAATCGTTTCGTTTAAAAGTCGAGCACACAAACCTTTGCACGCAGTGAGCATGTGACGAGCACGAAAAAAAAGCGACCTGCTAGAAAAGAAGAAAAAATGGTAGAAAATAGAAAGTGTTTCTTAATTTTCCCCGCATCCCGCAGGCCCCCCCAAGGGGTGGTAAGTCGATGCCATCGCCAGCCGTATACACACATAAACACAAGAAGCTCTGCTTGCTCTGCCCCATCCCCGGGGTCCGGGTTTTATTCCCCAACCCAACCGGTTGTCTTCTGTGGGTTTGCAAAGATCGTCGCGCGGATCGCGGAACCGTTTCGGGGTCGGATGTGTGTATACGTGTATGTGTGTGTGTGTCGGTATGGTATGATGATGGGTGAAGAATTTTCTCTTTCAACCGAGAAGACTTTCACCACTTGGCGGCGCGTCATCATCATCATCATCGTCATCCTCGGCGTCATCATCGCAAGCGTTTCCATTATCATCTGGATGGGTTTGGTGCGCCCGTCGTAGTGGGTAACGATACTTGGTGGCCCTGCGCGCCCACGGGCGGTTTTTGATGGTGGATGGGTCGCGGTTACCGACCCGCATATCCGAGAGAACCCGGATGGAGTCACTGACGAACGGGCTCGAAGGGCCCGAATGTGCACATTTTAAGTGAAATTTAATGCAGTTCTATTTTTACCATACCCTCAAGTACTCTACTCCAACTTTAACAATTTCACAATGTGTTAAAAATAACATTTAATATCAACAACTACAAATAGCAAAACTAAATTGTAAACTGTAACACGTTCAAAAACAAAGAGGACAAATCAAATCATAAAATGGCTTGATTAACATAGTATGAAGGTAGGAATAAAATTAAAACTGGTGCACAGAATAAATAAACACACACACACATGAACCATAACAAGTTAATTTCAAATCTTGCCACCACGATCTGATCCATTCCGACAACCTGTTCCACCTGAACGCCCGATAGACGATCGATAGGGGAGCATGTTTGTTTTGTTTCATTTGCTTCGCTTTTCCCGACCCGGTGGGGGAAAACTGGGTCAAATGACAAATGTCGCGTTTACGTCTGATTACCGGTGGTTTTGGGTACTTTGGTGGCCCCGATGTAGAAAACGAAATGCTTCCAAACAAGAAAAAGACTCCCTCCCAAACCTTTCCACCCTGCAAACAAGCGCCCACCAGAACCCCATTTGCTGGCAACGTCCTTCACCCACTTGCCTGCGCAAGGGGTTGCTCCGGTCGGTCCATCTCCCGTCTCCCTGCGCTTTCCGCCTCCGAGAGAGAGAGAAAAGCGGAATAAACTTGTTTCGTGCATTTATCGGTCCCTCTTTGTCGGTTCCCTGCGGCTGTCTGGCCTTTTTGTACTTCTTTATTTTTTGTTTTATGCTCGCTTTTTGGTTCATGTTTCAAGAAAAATGCCATGCTGGTGCTGATGCTGGAGTGCCCGCGTCTGGGGGCAGCGTACACTGCGTCATGAACCGGGAAAGGGGAGGCAAACGGGAATAAATTGCCCGATCCACCAGGAACCGAGCGAGCGCCACACCACTCGCATACCAAGGGGGTGCAGAGGGGAGCGGGAGGGAACGCCACCCGAGGAAGTATGTCACCGTGGGACGCGAATGGGTTTCGGAAGAGCCAATCGCGCCAGCGCCGAAGAAAGCGGCCGGCGAGAGAAACTACTGCCGAAAAGAAAAGAATGCTTTCTTTTCTAAAACCTTTTTCTCAAAAATGGATTGTGTGCTAAGTGTGTGTCTTTCCATTGGTAAACTTGTTGCCATACCCGCCCCTCGATCCCTTCCCAGCCCAGCTACCATTGTGCGTTTTCTTTTCTTCGCGCTGCCGAGGGAGATTTTACATTTTTCCTCACGTCTTCACTTGTTCTGCTTTGTTTTGTTTCTTTTGAGGACCGGGGAGGGCCTGTTAATATATTTCCCCAAGCCCCACTCGACAGCCCCACCATCTCAATGCTTGGACAGTGAAAGTAAGCTTCGAAACGTTTCCGCCACGTTTTCTTTCCGTTTTGGTCGGTTTCCGAACGAAATCGTCGCGGGGTTCGTCGCTTTAGCGCTCGCTACTGTCTTTTGTTGTGCGCCAGAGTTGCTGCCCGGGCGCGCGACCGTCCGGTTCTATCGCGATTTTATGGCGGCGGGTGAATGTGCTGCATCCATGATGAAGTCCGTTTCTTCTGCGGGTAACTTTTCGCCCAAGAAACGTTTCGTTTTCAACCTTTTTGCTGCATTCACGCGAGAAAATGGTCAGTGTTGAAACGATGGTTTAATCAGTTGATTCCGGCATAATCTGATTTGAACTTTTTAGATCCGACGAAGGAAAAGCTAAATGCGCTCTCAAGAAATCGGAACAATGTTTGTCGATGGAAGGGTAGAAACAAAAAAACGGTCCAGGAACGTCTTCCACCGAAAGGAGGGAACGAGATGCGCGAGAGAATAATGAATTCCATGCCCTTCGCGGTACCGTTAGCGCTGACCTACATCCCGGACCTCGCGCCTTGGTACCTGAAGTTTGGCCCGTATGCAACCGAAAAACCGGACGGCGAAAGCTTTCGCTCTCGACCGGAGACCGAACAGAACACGGACGGAAAGTGATCGAAGACGCGTAGGAAATGGTTCGACAGGATAAGCGCGCTTCTATTGCGCGTTTACGTTCGCCGTTACACATAAACCAACGAATCTAATCCTACTCCGGGGATTGGCAACTCCGAAGTCCGGTCGACCGCATGCAGCACAAGGTGAATCGAATTCGAGTTTATTGACACGCAGCCCCCGTAGGGTTTGTCCGCTTAAGACTCGGGGCTGGTGAACAAAACCCACCCCAAAAATCGAACCCGCTCCCCTTCCCCAACTGAGGAGGTATTTTTGTGAAAAAAAAACTTCCAAAACTAACGTTCGAGCTGAACAAAAAACATCCCCCAAAACAACAAAGCCTCCGTTAGAAAATAGAAAACGAAGAAAGCAACCAACACACCATCATTCGGATACGGTTTGTGGCTCTTGTTTTTTTTTCCTCTTATATGTGTATGTGTATTTTTGGTAAGTGTGTTCGAAGCTCTTCGACGTGGACCCAGGAGGGAAGTTACGAAACTTGCCTTAACCCAAAACAACATCAACAAAACGGCCACCACCACTGCAATCCCCACGCAGCGCGCACAAAAATCTTCGACTTTGGTCTTTTGGGCCACCCCTCCTCCAAACCCTGCCGAGAACCACCCCTATACCTCGCGGTCCGGGTTCCATCGATTGTGCCAAAAATTTCGGGCCCCAAAACACGCTGGGCCTAGCCCTGGAGATCTCCGTGCTGCAGGAAAACGCACTGGTGGTTGTGTCTGTTCGTGCCTTTTTTCTTCAATCTGACCATCTTTAAACCATTCGCTCCTCGCGGGCCCCAACATATTGTCTTGCTTCTTCACGGGTCTACGTTGGCGTGCGTGCGTGCGTGCGCTCGTGCATGCTCCGTCGTTTACAGCTGAAGATGTGGGGTTTTTGTTCATGCTTCTAGACGTTCCAATCACTTCTCCGCCGTGCGCAGTATCGTGTTGATTGATCTCCAAGCCCGGAACGGTCGGATGGGGGTCTAGCTGATTGACTCAGATCGGCCGGGTGGGGGTTTTCACGTAATCTTCTATTTTTCACCAGCAACTTTTACTGGACTTTGCTGGGGAAATCCCCGATACGAAATCAACTATAAAACGTCACCGTAAGGAGTCGTTTGTGTCCGGTCTGAGTCACCCGCTGGCCTTATTGGGATCTTGTGGAAAAGTCAAGTCCAGATCTCAGCAAAGCCACCCTTCCTAACGTCAGTAACGTTGCAGCCGGGAAAGCCACATGCATCCGTCCCACGGAGGGGGCCCCAGATTGACCCAGATTCTTCGCTTCCATCTCGAAACGCCAACGACGGCGATCTCCCATTCCATTCTGCGCTCCCCAAAATAAAAACCCAGCGGTCGAAAAACCGGTGGTCCGTGAATCAAAATTTCAACAAAATCAAGGGCCGAAGAATAGAGCGCATCGTCGGGTGGATTCGGCACGCAGCAGGTACTCGCTCTGGCCAGCTCCGAATACCTGTTCCACGACTCCACGAGAAGCGCCCTACAATCTACGATCGAAAACGAACACGAAGGCTCCAGCCTGAAGAAAACACGCCAAGCAAGAAGAAACAAATCGAAACATGCAGAAACGGACGGATTTTTGAGGATGGGGAGGGGAAGGTGAGGAGCGGTGCGGGGCTCAATCCACTTCGCTCCGTGGCGTGAAAGACTTTCACCAACAGGCACGGCTCGCCTCGTAGGGGACGATAATCGTGAATTCGTTCGCCGTCTAAACCTCCATATCTACGTGAAGTCTTGCGCGATGCTTCACTCTCGATATCCATGTGTTTGTGTGTGTGGCTCGGTATGTACGTTGCGTTGAAATGTACGTTCGTGAGAAGGCCGAGCAAGTTGATGGCCCGAGGCACCAAACCCGGTGCAAAGGGTGATGCAGCCTATATCGGAATGATGCAGCAAAAACAAGAGCCCGAACAGTTTCCCTCGCCGTACGATCTGCGAACGAACGACCCTCCGGAGCTCGGGCCACCAACTCTCCCTACGCAGGGTTGTGAACCTGAAACCCTCCCCCAGCTCTCGAACGCACTAAAGCCCCGTTTACATGCTGAGGCGAGAAGCGAACAAGATCCAACGGACGAACCGAATGTCAATCGCTTTTCGCTTCGTGCGTTGCGTTGCACTTTCTTCGGCGAGAATGCAACGGTGGCGTGTGCGTGCCATGCGTACCACCCCATGGGGCCCGGGGCCGGGTGTGCGATGTGTGCATACCTGCAATTACCCATCGATCAACTCACTTTCACTGATTCCGTCGCGCGTTCGACAAGAATTCTTCAGGCGCAATGCCAAAGCCGGAGCTCCTATGGACCTTGGTTGCCACTTTTAAGGGCGGACTCACAGAATGGTAGGGAAAAGGCCATTTAAAATCAGTCCGTAGAACGCGCAAAAGAGGTTTCAAAAATACAAATCAATGAACAACTCACGCCGAGGGCAACTCGCTCCATCGCGGTCAAGTTGGAGTTGACATTTAAACGAATCGCCTACAGTTGTCCGCTTTTGTGAAAATAAATTGATGCACAGTTATTGGGAGGAACTGAACTGAAGAGGAGAAATGTGCATGCAATCAACGAACCAAATAATTGTGAAAAGTAATTTTATATTTTATTGGAATTTTTCAATTTAAAGTCCATTACAAAACCCACTCACAAAGTAATAAAAACTAGTCATACACTCATTTTATATAGCGTATTTTAATTTCGAAAAAAATGCCAAACCTTTCCCCGTGGCGCAATTAAAAGATGCAAAAAGGCTAAATTAATTTTAGAAAGCATACGTAATCCCTGTTTATCACCTTCATTCTTTTCACACCATTAACGACCATTGAAAGGGCCAATATGAGGCACCGGAATCGTGCATCATCCGGACGATTCCTGGCAGTGTCGGGTGAAAAATGCCAAAGCTTTCCCTTTTTTTCCTCGCCGCTGATAAATCACCAAAAACACCGCACCACCATCGGATGGGCAATCTTCTACCGCGCACCTGTCGCTGGGGCTTTCGAGGCTCGGCGAGGCCACGACGCAATACGCTCGCGGGCTCCCTTCCCGAGGCGCCCGGACACAAAAGGCGAACGCCAGCGAAAGAGTGACGATCGATGATGGCCGAATCGGATCGCCCCACCGGTTTTTTGTTGTGCAGAAGTCATATGGGTGTGACTAAGCGACTACGTGCGTGCCTGTGTGTGTGTTTGCGTGTGTGCGTTTGTGGCCAACGCTCGGACGACCCGGATCCAGCGTTGGTCCCTCCTGCGTGAGGTTCCAGGCCGTGGTGGCATGGTGGGACATTCTGCTGCGATTTCTCCATCCCCTTCTCGGGGCGAATCTGGTGATGATCTCGGAGGGAGAAATCGAGAGTGTCCAACCCCGTGGACGAGACAAAAGGACACGTGATCGGGAAGGGAAGTGTGTGCGTGTGCGTGTGTGTGTAGGTATTCTGAATTTCGTTGAAGAAAGCTTCCACCACAGGATGGTGAAATTAAGTCGATTTATTCGACATTCTTCGCCATTCGCTTTCCTCCGGTGACGGTTGGGAGTTAAACGATCTTTCAAATCACTCCCTGGTGGAGTTGAGACACACAGGCTTTGTCTCAAGAAATGTCTCAAGTTTCGTCACCTAGCGGAAACGGTTCGCGGAACTAGAAACGGATCGGATCGGGCACGAAGGGCGAGAACGTGCGACGAGACGCGAGGGGCACGAGAAGACGGATGGAAAGAAAGCCACCGCAAAAACCAACCCCCTCCATCGGGTGCAAGGGGGAGGGGAAGGAAAGGAGAGAACGAAAAACGGGTGCAAAGAAAGAAAGCTAGAAAGCGGAATGAAAATTTCTCTTCATCCCTTGTGCTAGGCGGCCTGGTGTCGTCAACACGGAGCTCGTTCGTGTGCGACGGTCACCAATACTACCGTGCTACTACTTCCACCACTACCGTCTACGACTACAGCCAACATTTCTATTAGTTCTCCTAGTGTAACCACTACTTAGTGTTAGGCAGCTGCTGGAAGATTGAAGATGAAATTATTAATGCCTCCTCAGGCGTCACTCAAGTCACTCGAGGAGTCACGAAGGAGTTCATTCCTGCTTGCGCCTTCATGCACCCGATCGCCCGATCTAATGACTAGGCAACATGGCTAAGGAAAGGCTTGATGCTCTCCAAGGCCTCAGTGGAGTGTTAGATTATTATATGCTCGACCACAAACAACACAGGTGCAGCCGTGAGAAGAAAGAAAGCGATCGCTTATCAGAATCAGAAAAAAAACCCCAAGCAAGCAAGGCGAAGCCCATTATCGCGTATCAATGTTTTCGTAATCTCTCCCGCAGCGGCTCTCGTTGTTGTACGATGCCCGATGATTCTAAGCAAATTCTTGTCGGTCCGTTCCCCTCGGCACTTTCGCGACCTACATGCAATGTGGACAGAGGCGATTGGCCTCCAGGTTTTTTCGGAGGGGGTTTGGACCCGGGAGCAAGGTGGCGAAGGGATCAAATTGCAACACTTGCTCAAAAGTCGCCAGCGGATGATAAGAGCGTTACCCCGGTCGGTGGGATTGATAAGGAATCACCAGTTCGTCTACAGGCCGAGTCCATGCCACCGGACGAATAACAACTCCCCGCGGGGTGTCCGAATCTACTCAGGTGCCTTCTAGGCAACAAAAGAGCCATATACTTGATTAGTTCAACCCGAATGCAGTCAGTTTGATGGGTGAAAGGCCTATCGGCTTTAGAGTCCAGCATGATACCGCCTAAGGGAACCCACGGGGTTTAGAACTCCAGAACCTTGCGCACCCCAGCGCATTTATGTACTTACAGCAGTAACGAATCGACTGGCAGTTGTTGGTCGGTGTGGCCGGAGTCGACGGTGGTCCATTGCTGCTGCCATTTGCTCCGCTTCCTGCTCCATTGCCGCCATTGCTAGCGGGACCGTTGGTGGTGGCGCCGTTCGGGCTGGACATGGTGGCGATCATACTGTTCGGGATACTAGCACAGGTGGTCAGATTGTTCGGGATGTTGTTGCCCATGCTGCAGGCAATACTATTGTTCGATCCGATACTGTTCGCAATACTACCGAGCATAGTAGTACTGGTGTTGTTGTTGCTGCCTGCGTTTAACTGTTGCGACATCTTCCGAATGCCCACCAGAAAGAACCACACATGCGCGCGGACGTTTTTGGAATTACTTTTCCCCTGTTTTTCTCTTTTGTTCACACACTCACGATTCTTTCACGATTCTACTGCACGTTCAATCACTACTCCAAAGAGGACGGTGTTTTTCTGATAATCTTCTTGTCTTGTCTGCTCTTGTCAAAACTGTTTCACTTCTTCAACTGTCACTGCACACTTTTATCTTTTCTTTTCACTTGCCACACTTTGATTTGCACCATTTATACTCCAGCAGATCCTTTCGATCTGAACGGCCTCCGAGGCACTGCACTTCCACCTGGCTCTTACTCCACCGCAACGAGAGGACGAGTTTCAAAGTCCCACGCGAGACGACAGTCCCAGAGGTAGCGGCGCTACTAGAGCACGGACACTTGACGTCGTGCCGGACATGGTGGGCGAAACTTTAAACTTTAACCTTATTCCACTTCTCACTCACTGTTTACCGTTTGGAACTTTTTTCGGAAGGATCCTTAACACTTGTTTGGTTTCCTGGAGGGGTCAGTGTTGTACATCACTTTATTCCTGTGGATAGAACGGATCATTCAGAACACTGCGTTCCTGCTTCCGAGGTACTTGACCGTAAATGGATCCCTTTTTCGGTTGGAAAGTCACCAGGACCAACACCATTCGTGCACCTTGCACAATATTACGCACTCACAGCAGTTTACCATATGCACATCAAATCTTGGGGGAGAAATCCTTTCAACTCATGCACCACAAAAAAACGTATCCTGAAGTCCTGCAAGACAGGGACGGACCAGATCCACCCAAATTAACCAAATAGCGTAACGGAGGAAAACCCTAAAGCACGCACGCGTCCGTCCGACACCGATAGTCGGCCTGTGATGCTTGGCTGGTGGTTTTTCACGGGAGGTGTTCACTTGCGGTCTTCCGCTGGATCGCTCGCGCCACCGGTACGATCTGATCTGATCGGTGATTCTGCTCGCCGACTCTGCAGAGCCTTCTTTTCTGCCTTGCGACCACCCGTTCGGGCGGGTTTCAGGGGCCGGGGATGGGGGGTCGCGTAAGCTCGCGCATGTGTTCCCTCCGCTCTCCCTTCCCCCTTACAGGGTCTCTTTCTCTCCACGACAATCATAGCTCGAGCTCGCTCATTCGCGAGCACTTTCTCGAAAGGCAGGAGGGGATCGCACTAGGAGAGAGTGCCTTGTCGTGGTCTTCTTGGAATCGCGAGGTGCTACGGGTGAGCGAGAGAGGAGTATGTCTTTCTCTTTCGTTCCCTTTCCCACACAAGGAACGCGAGAAGCGCGTCTTCGCGCACACGCGAGCTTTCTTTCGCTCTCCATCGCGATCTTGCGATACAACAATGCGGAGCTTTCTTCTGCCTCGGGCTCTCTTTCTCGCTCGCGATAGCATACTCGGGGTGAGGTTCTGTCTCTCACCCTCTACGCACCACCGCCGAAACGCTCTCGTTCTTTCCCCCAGCAAAAGAAAAATCGCCCCACAGCCCCATTTTTTCCACGCTTCATCCCTTATTCCCTTGGCGCAGTCCGAAAAGCTCAGTCTGCACACCGAAAGGCCAGACCTCCTCCTGCGTTGTGCCAAAGCTCTCCGCACGCCATCCCGCTCGCGCTCGATGGAAGAAAGTTTCAAAAGGAACGGCCGGAGAAAAGAACCCGAACACACACACACACGGTCGGAAGACGCCTCGCGATCGGTTCGCGGAACGAAGAACCGTACCCACACTGTCCGTTAAGCGTGGCCATTCCAAATCGCCCCTCCACCCCCCACCCTCCACACTACGCCGGACGGCCGCAAAATATATTTCCCGTCCGACCGTGGCAAAGCAGAACGAACATAAATCCGGGACGCTTTCTTTTCTAGGTCTCTCGCTCGGCGGCCAGGCGGACTGTGCGACCGTCAGATCGGAGCGTCCGATCCACCGAATGCCGTTTTGCTAGGCAACCCGAGGGGCGAAGGGGATCGCGGCCGGCGGCATGCCAAATGGAACGGAGAAATGTTGAAGTCCGACACAAGAAAGAAGGCATTTATTCTGCAATTCTTCTCAGCGATGCAAGGGAGGTTACCTTTTCCCTGTCTTCGATCGTGTCAAGTTCCGGCTTTGGACGATCGGTTTCGAAAACGGTTGAGAATAAAGATTAAACTTTAAAAGTCTTCTTTGTTTTTAACCCTTTTCGATTGATTTTCCTAAAATATATACATTTCAGATTCAAACATATTTAATACACTTTTAGACACAGTTAATTGATTTGAATACTATATTCAACAAATTAATTTTTGAATTTTAATTTAAATGGGACGTAATTGAACCTGACCATAATAGAGTTTGAATTGAAAAATTAGTTAGTTTTCTAAAAATAATTGCAACAAACTTAAGGTTATCCCACTGACCCTCTCACCTCGCACAAAGCTAAAGAATTTTATCTCACATCGCTTTGTAGAACATCGCATCCTGTGCAACCCAGCCTCCATTGCCCCGCGAACACTCCACTCCAGGCCGGCCGGGAATGTCCGTGGCCGGCGCGAGAAGGAAGCAACGGGAAACTGGCCGACGACGCACATGAACGACCACTCGGATGACTACACAGGCGAACCATTAAACCGGCAAGATTCTTCCGTTCGCCGGCCGAAATCAGGTCACCAAGCCACCATACCACTGCCCTGGGCCCGCAGCAAAGAAGAAGGAAGCAACGAGCAACGAGAGAAACGAGAACGAACGGCAGCGAGAAGCACAGAACCTACCCCCCTTTTGGTGATCCCTGTGGGCGGGCGGGGAGGAAGCAGGGGAGATTTGGAACTCGACCCTTTGCGCACCACCAACCCCATGCGTGGTGTCCAGAGTTTTTCGTACCCTCCGCGGCTCCGGGGTTGATCGGGAAAATCGTTTCCTCGCTTGATGGTGCGCGCAAATCTCCGGAGAAGAAAGTTCAAAGAGAAACGCTGAAGAATAGAAAACTTGTGCACAACGACATGTGCTTCAAAAGTTCGCCACGAACGAGAGAATGAGAGAGATGGACAGAGTCTGTTGGGGTTGAGATGGAGTGAAGGAAAAAAAACATAAGAAAACGGCCGACGGAGAGAAATATTACGCGAGACAGAACGGGACGCAAACAGACTGGCGAGGCGGACAAAGTAGCATGATGGGAAAGTGGAAAGAAAGCGCAAACAAATCAGAAACGATTGCGATCGTTCGTGGGAAGAAAGATAGAGGCAGTTTGAGTGGAAGAAACAGAACAAATGAGCCAATTGAAGCGAGATGTACCCGAAAGAAGCTGCAACCCTGCTCGAGGGGTGGCAAAAAAAAAGGGTGGCCAACACTAAACGAAGATATTTCCCTAGGGGTCCATTCCGTTTGGCGCGTTTCTACTGATAGATCGCGTAGCTGCTAGAGGCGCGTAGGCCCTCCAACATGGTGGAAACTCGTTCCATTTTGTTTCGAAACCTTCTTCTCATTCTTCCGCCGCGCCGAGCGGATGCTGACGGATTTCTTTTCGCGTCGGCTTCATCCCACGCCGGGCCCTTTCTTTGCTCGGGCTCGAGCAATTGGCCCAAATAACCATACCGAACGGGTGAGTTTAAACAAACACGCTGGAGTGTCTGAACAAAGTAGCTTAATAAGACTCAGTACAGTAAGAAATGAAACTGAAGAAATGAAAAATGTTTCGTAAATTGTATTTGGCTACATAGACTTCAACATTTATCAATTAGAAAATATATTGACAATGGTTAGTTCATAACGCTCCAAAAATTCATAACCGAATTGAACTAGCTCAAATACGAAATGGAGATGAAAAAGTGTTTAAATCAATACATAAAATACTAAAAAAAGGCAAGGAATAAGCCAAAAATAAACAAATTTAATCGGCAAACAATCAAATGAACGAAAACGCTGATAAAACCATAATTTTATTTTAACAAAACTTGTTTTCTGATTGCCAATTCTCCGTCGTTTGATTTACAAACACAAAACACAACAAACAAAGTTTAATTTATTTATTCTAACGAGATGTCCAGCACGACATGAATATAATTAAACAAGTGTTTCAAACAAATCCAATATTATCTCATCAAAATTGGTTAAAAAGCTGGCTTCATGTTAACAAGTACACCGAATCGGATGGGCAGAACGTAAACGATAAAAAGTTGTAACTGTTAGTACACGGCCGCGCGGAACAAATCAATAAATAAACTGTAAAATAACAAACGTTAGGCCACTTGTGAAACACTAACCGGCCACCGAAAGGGATGGGAGAAAAACGGGACACCAGAAGCGGCCAAGCGCGGAGGTGCTCGTCTTCCAAAGCCTTCCAAAGAACGCTCTCACAAAATAGTTCGCCGTTGTAGAGGGATTCCGATCCAGAAGGAAAAGGAATCAACCACCCGAAGGAGAAGGTGTGAGAAGAGTTGCTCACCCATCGGAAGGCGTGTCTCACCTGCGCCAGAACGGCCACCATCGACACGCAGCGGGATAATCCGTGGCCAAACACGACGTGCCACTTACCCACGCACCGGCGTACGCAAGCGCAGGCACTGGAACAGGGAAGGCAACGCCGGGAAGGAAGAAGCGCGAGACCGAACCGAAGAAAGAGCACGGCGTGATGCGTACGGGCACGTGGGAGCTTCCAGCGAAGCGCAACACCGAAGCGGTACCTTCTGCCGGCTGACCTGCTTCCAGGCTCCAGCAGATCGAGCCAGACCCCCGTCCCCCCTGGTTCCAGATCCGCTCGGCCAACTCCAGCAAACTTCCCAGCAGCCCTCCCGAACCGCCAGAATCAGGTCAACCTCAACACTCAGATGACGGGGGTTCGCTATCGCGACTAAGGCTTCCGTCATGGTCTCACCTTGCACTAGGACAAGCTTAGAACAGCCACGTCGTTAAGCGGAGTGGGGTGGGAGGTGGGAGAGAGGACTCGGGGGGCGTCTTTATCTTATTTTCTAGCCACAAAACTCAAAATCAGTTTCTCAACCTTCCGCCGAGGTCTCCGGTCTCCCGGCAGAACGATAAGAAACTGCCCTATCGAGCAGTTCTGCATTGTGTTTTCCTTATCGCGGCACAATACGCCAGGCCTAAAGGCCGGTTGGCATTAATTTCCCCCATTTTTGGTTCGTACATCGATTCGAAAACGTGTCTTACTGCCAATCATCAGCAGCGTGCTTCATAGAAGCCGTTCTGATTAACTTGCAATAATATCATACAATAATTACTAGCTTCTCTGGCTTGCAGAGTATTTTAATAAAATAACTGCGATGTTAAAATTACAATTCAATAATCAAATTAGTTCGATGTAATTATTACAATTGTCGTTTTTTTAAACGTCGTTTTACTCCAAACATAAGTCCCCCAATATGAAGACGTATAAAAGTTTTTTTAAATCATTCTTACTAATCTTGAAAACTTCTCCTCCTCCTCCTTCTGGATAACTTTATTTGGATAGCTTGACTAAAATTTACATCAAATAAAATAAACAAGTATCAATAACGTAAGCTGAGCTTATAAAACTGATAAAATTATAGATTTTTAATAAATTTGAAAATCCCTCGAGACATATTGTGCATGAAGCAACGAATACAAATAATCATCTGGCACAAGTAATCACACCAAATCATATGACACCTTCTCAATGAAGTCTTGTCCATCTCAACTGTGGAAGAATTCCTGCACAAGAATGTGCCGTATCAGCAGCCCTTCCAACACAAAAGCCCACCACTCGAACCCTCCACTTTTAACAATTACCGGAAACAGAAGCTCTTTCTGCGACGGTAGGCGGGCCAGATAAGTTTAGAATGACTCCGCACTAAGGCCAACCCGGTGACCAGTTATCAGCGCGATAAAATTATCTCTCGCTCAAAGCGAGCAAAATAATAATAATAAAAAATGGGCGATCACGCTTAGAATGGGGCACAGAAGGGTGGTTGCAAAACAACGCATCAATCAAAAAGGGACCGAAACAGTCAAATGTTTCCCACAGATTGTCAACGAGACAACGCTGGTTGGTTAATTCGATTTTGGGAAATATTCTGAAGCTCCGAGGGTCGAGTACTACTGGATCCAGATGGTACAATATGGTGCACGCAGGCCACTACCACCACTAGACTAGATAGATGTCATTCTGACCGTATGGTGTGCGGGTGAGGCAATAACGACCAGCTGTTAGCGTAAGAATGCCCGAAAAAGGCTCGTTGGAAGCAAATTCTAACACGACAGTTATTAGAATTCACGAATGCAGCATTTTTATTTCCTTTTTACGCATCGAACCCCCGGAAATGGTTCATTTTTGGGGAAACATATGGTTCACGCGCGACCAACGGATGACGCCTTAGAATAGCTTGATCGTGGGTGGGTCTTAAGGGCAAAGAAAAATCATTTTAAAATGACCGTTAACTGCACACTTCGTTTGCCATATTCGAATATTTGAAGCATATTCAAATTAAATCAAACAAGTAATAAAAGAAACGTGTACAATATGGTACCGCACCTAATCTAACAAGGTTCTAGAGGAAACAACCCTCTCCAGAACATTTTAGTAAACACCCCCTTCCCCGGACTGAAGAGATCCACCATCGTTCCGCAAAACATATGTTACACGAAGATGAAACCCGAAACATACCATATGCGTGCCGGGAACGAGGGCCACTCTGGCCGGGTGCAAATGCAAATGTTTTCACACGCAGAATTAAAAACGCACTTCAGGAAGCTCAGAATGCACTCGCAAACACGCTGCGGACAGAAGAAGTAAAACAAACCGTTCGCAAACACACACGTGACGCTGCGGCACGGCAGATTGGATAGATAAGCGCGGGAAGGGAGCCTTGGGTGGTGCCGGGGAGGGTGGAGAGTGTGTGATAAGGGTGATTCGATTCACCGTCGAAGGTTACCTCGGTTGCGTGGAGAAGAAGCCCGCAGTCGGACAAACAACGCTCGGGCACCCGGTTCCATATGTTCTTGATTGGCACCCGACGCTACCGCTACCATATGGAACCGTTGCCGGGTGGGAAAAGGGAGCGGAAAAGGGGGGCGCAGTGAGGGGAGTGAAGTGGGGGGAGTCGAGAGAACGAAGTGAACCCCTAGAACACGTGCCTGTTGCGAGGGGAGACGGTGCTCCTGCAAGATTCTTATCTCTTATCTAGAACCAATTGAATACACACAGCCACACACACACACACAGACACCAAATGAGAGCTTCTACAGAAGTTGTAACAGAGGGAAGAATGTCTTACGCACGCCAACGGTCGCTAGGCGAGGTTACGAGCAGTGTTTTAAAACCGTTCCAAGTCGGAAAAACAACATCCGCTGACTGGTTGAATGTTTTGGCACCTCACACACGCACACACGTCCGTCACTAGAACCGCTGGGGAACGCACTGACCGTCGTTCCGTCGTCGACGCATCGGGAGTCGGGATTCGGTCGTCCTGCCTCTAGCACTGTGCTACACACACTGTGCTCTTGTAGGATGAGACTGCGCCTCCTGGCGTGGATGGCGTACACCGCCAGAACCCGAACCCGACCCGAGATGCGGACACAAACCCACCCCCTCTCCCCTCTCGCTCGCACCACCCACCAACACTCGATCCTTATCAGCGTGTGGCGTTATCTCGAGCGTAACACCTACCTAGAACGCCACACGTTGAACCTCCCGAAGTCGCGAAGGGCGTCGCGTTCGTGTGAGAGCGCGAGCAATTATGTATTGTGCACGACGAGATTCACAACATCGCGGACTGTAGAAACCCATCGCGCGGGGACTTCGTCAACAGAACAAGAGCGAGAGAGAGGCCAATTAATCGATCTCGCGAGGAATGGAAATTTGGCAGGAGAGCGTCGCGTGCGATAAACTGCACAAGGAAAAGAAAAAGGTACCGAAAACAGCGCCTGCTAAGATTGAGACCGCGAGAAAACGGTGTGTGCGCGCACACGAGACAGCGCTCTCTTTCCCGCTTGCAATCACGTTCGCTTTTACTTCGGTGTGAAAAGTCGTTCTCCCCCCGGTGGTGAGATGCTGCCAAACGGAGAACTTTTCCTCTTCTAACCGAGGCGCCCCGAGATGTATCCGGTCAAACATGCAAGCGCCACCTGGAAAGCGAGCGAAGAGGAAGGAAAATTCGCACGAAAGAGAGAGGAAGCGAATCCAATTGGTAACTTGTTGCTTGCTAAACAGAATGCCACCTTCCGGGCATGAGGATGAATAAAGTTTGACCAGAGAGAGAACTTGGACGAATTTTCCAAGCCGCCTCTTTGGTCACTCACGCGCTCGCTCATTTTCACGGCGAGTAAGTTCGGGAAAATCTCGCTGAACTCCATGAACCACCCGGCGCCTCCATTGCCTCCCGCCGGGACGACCGGTTCGCGAACTTCGCGTTGCCATCCTAGCAACGCACCCTCCCTCCACTCTCCCTCCCTTCCGGGGAAACCTTACGAATACGCGCGCGCCTGGGATTTTGCGCCGGTTGGAAAATCGAGAAAATCGGCCGTCCCAACCGTTCCGTTGCGTTCCTATTCTGCCCAGAACGCGACCGGCACAATATGGTACGCTTTTCCGGTGCATTCTCACCGGTGCAACCGGGTTTGCGAGGATGCATTTGGTGCGACGGTTGGTACTAAACGACTTTTCATACTTAAACCCGTACAAAGTGGCCGTTAATTTGTTCTGAAGCGAGGAAACGGGTTTGATCTAGGCAACCATATGCTACGGGAACGAATGCGTCATGAAACATATGGTACGGATGATGGCAACAATTTGATAAAGATTTCTTATGTTAAAGAATCAAACCATGATTTTAAATGTATGCAGGTCCTTGATTAAATTTTAATTTAAAAATGACTGCACTTTTCAGGTGTGGTGATTTAAATATTTTTTATTTTCTTTTATTCTGTTTTAGCCAGTTGATTTTTAATTATCGTAACAAAATTTTTAAAACAGGCAAGATTTTCGTGGAGACTTAAATTTTTAATGTTCATCAGTTCATCATCAGTTCCATTACTATTACTATTTGAAATAACAGTTTTGCTAAAAGACTACCGTTTAAATATTTCAAAAGAAAAGTTCTTCTATATTCAAAAAAGAAAAACGCCATTGCCAGCAAATTTCCTTCCCAGAAAAGTTCAAATTATGGTAACAACACACTTTCAGCAGGTAAGATTTTCGTAGAGACTTACATTTTTAAAGTTCATAAGTTCCATTTACCAGCTATTACAATTTGAAATAACATTTTGCCAAAAAAGACTACTGTGTAAATATTTCAAAAGAAAAGTTGTTCTACATTTAAAAAAGAAAGAACATCATTGCCAGCAAATTTCCTTCCCAAACAAGTTCGTGGAATTCGATTCAATACTTTCCATATGGCGGGTTTTATCACGCCCCAGCTCATATTCTAGAAGCGCCCGAGTGCAGCGGCAGCATGTTTACATGAACTGTTCTAATTCTCGCCCGTGTCCTCTGCTGCGTAAGGGGCCCGAGGGGGAAGGGAAAGGCCCGCGATTGAACGGTCGGTTGCGAACCCGTGTAAGCCGAGTTTTACTGCCCCGAACTCGCAACGCGAAACCTAACCTAACTGCGATCCAAAAATAATCTATCACGCACTCGAGCGCTGATGAATGCGCGTCCATTTTCCCTCACTGGCCAGAGCGGTCAGTGGTCAGTGGATGCGGGTGTTGGGGCACGCGGGAGGGCGGGAGTGGGAAGTCATACCGCACCACTCCTTGTTCCTCGTTCCTGAGAAAAAACACAGAACGGAAGTGTGTGGTGCCGGAGGGAAGCTCGGTGTAAGTTCGGGTCGGCGTCACAAACGTCACGTTCCTTCGTGAGGCGCCACTACCTCCCCCCTTTTGCAACTCTGCTAATCGGTCATTTATGAGTCCTCCCCGCAACCCCTCCCCGATCGCGACCCACTCCCAGCTACCCTCGATTGGCGCTCTTGATCCGGTTCGATCGAAATTCTCGCCGTTTTGGCAATCGTTTCGAAATCGATTTTAGAATGTTATCTAACTACGTGCGAATGCGAGCAGCATCGCGGTGTGCGTGGGCAACGCCGAAACATTGGTCATTAGAGGAGGGTGGAGGGCAAAACACAGCGGGCAAGAACAAGTATCGGCGCGTTCCACTGTGTTTGTGTTTCTAAAGAAAGACAGAGAGCGAACCAGGGGTGGTCAGCAAAATTTCGTCTGCCACCAAACGCCTGCGGAGTAAAAGTGAAAAAGGAATGCCGTCCCCGATAGGCAAAACTCTCGCAAGAATGTTCTCGGCTGGACACCGATGGAAAACGATTTTCCGGTTTGAGTTGTGATGTTTCTATTTCGAGCACGCTGTTGCTGACGGACGCTAATTTCTAGAAGCAAGCAATTTTCCTCAACAACAACTGCAATCGGGAGAAGTTCCTTGAAAGCTTATTTAGATAATAATTAATACTTTTCTATTTAACTTTTGATTATTCAAACATAAATAAGACAACAAAAGATAACTAAGACTTAAAATATCCTCTTACTTGGTTTGTATCAAACTAAATACTCAAAGATTCAATAAGGATAAAAAATAACAATAAGTACAATTAAAAAGGAGTTCAATCAATGAAAGGAATTGCCCATGAAATGAAAACTCCAAGGAATTTTATGGCAGTTAAATGCATGCATTTCAAAAACATTGCTAAATTACTCAACTATATAAGTACAAGTGGAAGACACAAAATATGGTTTAAATCGCCTTAAACATTATTGTTGTCCATTAACTAATTTAATCCCAATGTCTATAAATGCATTGCATGGAGTAACCTTTCTTTGAACCTGACTATGCAGCAAAGAAAAACCTTTTTTCTATACACCTCTTCCGGGCGAAAATATAAAAGATGAAACATACGGCATAGAAAGTACCTGCTTTAGCAAATCTATTTTAAAATATTTTTTCCAACTTCCATCCCACTTTCAGGTGCATTACAATAACACACTTTCAACTTCACAACCTAAAACATCAAACGTTCAAAAATTGGAAAACATCTGTTTCAGAGCAAGCACCAAAGGAAACCCCTTTGCTCCCTTTGTGCCCGTTTCGGAAAGCGAATCAAACGAAAACACATCACATCTGCTCGTTCGGCCGCAAGCCGAGTTGTTCGCAGTGTGCGACCCGAGCCTTCGTACAAGCCCAGCCTGGCTGCTACAGGTGTTTCTAGAAGGGCCTGATAACGCGCGTCCAGCAGCAGCATGGAAAAGCAGAACCCCCCCCAATTGTCGGTCCCGAGTGCGGGATGTGAGATAGCCGCTGCGACACCAACATCATTATCCTCAGCATCGGCCCACTGCCCTGAGATAGTGGTGGGTTCCGCGCCTATCGGAGCGGAGAAGGGGCCATAATACGCAGATAACGCGTGCTGCGGCCTCGGTATGCTACGGTGTGTTGTGCTGGGGGTTCCGAAACGGCGTTAAAAACACATGTAAACATCGTCACATGGTAGCCGGAATGTCACCACCACCACACGGCGCGGAAAAGCGCGAGAGAGTTCGCCCCAGAGCGGAAAAGGAATGCGATGGGAAAAACAATAAACACAGATGTCGAAACGTTGTGGAAGTCCTACTGTTGTGAACACTCCACTTGAATCGCGAAATGTAGCATTGGTCGGCTTGAAGTCGGTGAATACATCTGAAGATATACAGACCACAATTGATCAAATATACACTAAAGTGTTCCATATTGTATATTCATCCGTAACAGCTGGATTGAAAATCATTCACTCTTTCTCGCGATAAACTCTTCTCCACCAAAACTTCTTTTTTGACCTCTGAACCGAAACGTTTTCACTCACTTTCGCTTCTGCTCGCGCTAATCACTCACCCCCAAAAGACCGCGACCGGTCGAGC
Organism: Anopheles sinensis; assembly: GCA_000441895.2. Classification (NCBI taxonomy): domain Eukaryota; kingdom Metazoa; phylum Arthropoda; class Insecta; order Diptera; family Culicidae; genus Anopheles; species Anopheles sinensis. The sequence continues at coordinate 211,051 of KE524778.1, read as the reverse complement.
CCCAAGATCTAGAGAAAAGTATGTGGAAAAAGTGGGTGCGTCAGGGGAAGGATGAAAAAGGTAGCACCAACGTGAGAAAAATCGTTCCTTTGCCCTAGGAAAGTGGAGGTTTGGATCATCTTATATCATCACGGCGTTTCCTTTCGGATCCGGATTCAAGGGTTTTCCGATTCTGAGAATTCCACTTCGATCAGATTTTCCATCCCATATTGTTTACATTGTCCTCGTCCAACGTGAAAACGTCAAAACACTATACTGTAATCTGTGAAATTAGACCCTCAAGAGAGAGAGAGAAGGGGGCGGGAGCGAGAAGAACGGCCGAAAGAGAGGGACGGAAGCTTGAAACGGTCACACTCCAACGTTCGAAACTGGTTCAAGGTGTGTTTGAGAGGAAAAACTCTTTGGAAAAACCGGCTCGCCGGAACGCCGGCTTATGTCACGAACGGCCACAAGCACACAAACACACGCACGCACGGCACAACAGGTTGCTCCGTCACATTCTAATGCTGGGACTCCTGATTCTTTCTATCCACATTTCCCCTGTCGCTTTTCCGAGTTTTCCCGCCGATTATGCACACTCACAGACGTGTTTGGTTTTTCTTCTTTCCAGCAAAATCTCTCATCGGGGCACGACAATTTTTTCCACACACACAGAACCTAATGATAACAACGAAGAGGGATATGATTCTTTAAAGTGGCCGCAACGCCATTCTAAATCAAACTACGAACAACAACGAAAGCGAAAACATTAACCGTGAATCGCAGGGAATGCACTTTCCACTAGAATGGTAACATGCGAACGTCTTGAATGCCGAAAATCAAACATCGTACTTCGGAAGCACTTGCAGATACACGGGGACACAACACACCTTTCGCGGTTACTACACTTTCCCGATTTGTTTTTCCTACAGACACACACACACACGTATGTATGTTCTTATGCGGGTGGGTTTTCGCTCACACTCCGCGAACAACTGTACGATCGTAAGGACGCAAGAGGAAAAGAAAAAGTGCGCACAGAAGGAAAATAAAAATACACTAAAAACGAGCGTTTTTTCCACCCGAACTCTCATTTTCCGCGCTCATCCGCACGGTGGGTACTCATTTCCTCTCGCAACCCCCTAGTAGCCAGAGCAGGACGGGCGATATTCATATTGACGCACATCTCATCTGTCGGTTTCGGTTCGATCGGTTCTCGGTCGAGCCTTTCTTTTTTTTTGTTTCTGTTTCGCTTCGTTTTTCTTTTCTTTGCGCGGAAAATCAGCTGCTGCTGGGTCAGTGCTGTTCGTAGGCAATGTGGCGTTTGTGTATCGGGTTCTATTTCGGTTTCCACCTTCACAAGTCGACCTGTCATAGGCGTGAGGGGAGTGAGGAGGGAGAAGAGCGATGATCGCGGGCGTAAGAATTTTCCGCGAGCGATCGTGCGTTCTTCTTCGGTTCTCGGTTCGATATGTTTTACAGACACCCCGGACAAAGTAGGCCATACCAAGCGCGTTGAGAAGGCGCGGGACGGAAGAACCGAGTAGGAAACTTTTCTCACCCGAAGGAAAGCGGGACAAAAAGAGAAGGGAAACGACGAAGCCGAAAAGTAGAACCAACGGTTACTTCGAACCGGAGATGTATTATGTAGATGAATGCGTGCACGCGACTCGCGCTCGCTTGCTGCAACAATGTAGAGCACGGCGATTTAGTGGTTTTAACAGTTTTCCCGTCCCATTCCGCTTTTCCGTTCCGTTCGAGTTCGGTTCGGCAAATTCCGCAATGTGGGCTCGCCGCGTGGTCAGTAGTAAAGGGAAACCTGCGGAACGGAAATGGATGCGATCGTACGGTACCGGACGGGAAAGTCCGGAACCGGAAAAGTGCTGTAGAACCTAGAACCTAGAACACACCTACCAGACCAATAAATTTAATAACAGAAAGACATTGGGCAAACGAGAAAACTACTCCACCCCGGAGCTATTTGGGTTGACCAGTGGACCGTGTCACTGTACGGTTACAACGGCTACGGTACAATTTTTCTACAACAGCGTCATATATTTTCCTAATCTTTAACGCTCGGTGATGGAAATTCGTTTTCATAAGAAATATTTCTTTTGGAGTGTTTAAATTTCAACCTCCCTTCCAATAAAAGACACTGAGAGAAGTTGACCAAATAAAAGAATTAAAGATACTTCCTGTTCATCCAGTCACTTCTAGTTCTAAGCGAAGTTTACTCATCCACAACTGACTTCATCGGATACCTGCAAACGTTCGTGCAGCGAAGAAACAGAAGATCTGCGATGGAGATACTGCGACTGCACATCACCAGCATTAGCTGAACCCCCACCGGCAGCTCCATACCAGCTTCCCATCGGCTTAACTGCTCTGAGAATCAGCTGATGGACCCGTACTGACCTTGTTTCGTGGTGCGAGTACGCATGCGTCATCGTTTCGCTGACGAACCGGAGTCTTTTGGGGTGCAGTATCGGTTTTAAGAACCGGTACATTTGGAGACCGCAAAAAAGAAAGACAACCCCAAGAAAGAGATTCAGTTTCTTCACTTGGAGTAGTTGTGGCATGGGAAAATCCCTCGGTGTTCATTCATCTCAATGGTCCTCCGGATGTAGCTGGGATATCCAAACGTTTAATGTATATCCTTTATCTGAACTCGATGGACGGACTACAAGAAGTAAACCTACCGGAATGATTCACTCATTATGTCATGCTGGCGTACACCAAATTTAGGACGTGAATGTTGAGTCACTTTCGAAAGGTACATTCGTTTGGGAATTGCATATTCTCGGAACCGTCAGTTCGAAAATTAAACATACTTTCTCTTGAAAAAAAATCATTTCAAACGTTAATTTTAATTCCTTCTTTCAATTTTAGTGATCAAAGATTCGAAAGGCAATAGTAAATGTTGTCAAGTCACCCTTAACAAAAGTTTGTTGCCTCTCTTCCTAAACAATTCTATGAAGCGGATCCGACTTTCCTTAAAACCAACGAATCAATCCGGGTTTCTAATGACCAAGTCTAATTATAATCATTTATAAATTACAAACCAACATCCTTGGACGGATCGGTCCACAAAATGAGTCACTTCCAGCAGATCGTTTGTCAAAAAAGCTTTTATTCGTTTTTCAACCCTTTTCAAAAACGAACTTTCCACCCCCTTAAGTCGAAAGCTCGTAACTAAGTCTAAGCTTTTGCGCTTGTTCAGAAGAGCATTAAAAGCTCTTGGTTCGCTCGGAGAATTAAAGTTCGGTGACAGTATTTAAAAAACAAAAGAAAGGAAGTCGAACATTGATGAGAATTGGCAAACAATTATGCCCTTATATTATCCAATATCCATTGCATGAAGTAAGACACCCGGGAGCTTATGCCCGGGACGCCCTGTGCGCCACAGCGAGGCCCGGCCGAAATGACCCCGAACTGCACGAAGCGGAAGTTGTACTCCGGTACCTGCGCCTTCATCGGTCCTCCGGAGTCGCCCTCGCAGTGCAGCGTTGCATTACCGAACCCGGCGCAGATGGCGTAGTTGTTCAAACTGCACGACACCGGAGGGATGCGGGCTTGTAGGAGCACCGGACTGACTTCCAGTCGCTCCGTTAGACCCCAGCCGGTGATCCAGTAAAGTGTCGGATCGAAGCCCATCAGACCGGTTGTGAAGGGCAGACAGACTGGGGCCACATCACCCGAGGAGAAGTCAATGGTCCGGTTCAGTCGCAACAGCCCGATGTCGTGCCCGGAGCGTACGATTCGCGTGAAGTTCGGGTTGATGACGGCATCCTCGACACCGTACCGCTGTATCGGCGCAGCACAGGCATCGTCCTCGCAGTCGGGATCGGTCCGTGTGTCATATTCGCCGATGCGAACATACCGTCTACAAGAAAATAAAACATGATCAAACTCTCGACACAAACAGAGCACACACTTGTCAACTTACAGTCGCTCCATCTGACCATCGATGCAATGGGCCGCCGTCAGGACGTAGCGCACGTTAATCACCGTGCCGGCACACTCAGACGCCTCCGTACCGGTGCTGGACGCGTACACGATCATCGCCATCCAGGGATACTGGAAGAGACGAGCCTGTTGCCCGAAGGCGATCTTGTTCACCGTCCCGGGTAGGCCACAGTTGGTTCGATCGAAGAGACGCATGTTGGGGTGTGAAAGGAGTCCGCCAGAGGCTGCAGTGGCTGGGGCGGGGGAGGAGGCCGGTGCTGGAGCCGCCGTGGTGGTCGTTTGGACTGCCGTGGCATCGCAGCATACATGATATCCGGTGGCCTACGAAATCAGAAGTTAATATCTTAGGTTTTAGTTCCCTCGAAATTCATTAAAATTCATTAAAATAACCCATTTTTCGTTTGCATTTGAGTACAAAGTTCTAATATTTCAAACAGTTCCTTGAGTAACAAATGTTTTTTTTATAGTGTGCTATTTTACAACCAATACTGAATTTACTAAACTGTACACTGAATTATCACGTATAGACAATCCATATATCGGTAGGATTTTGATTTTTTTTTTAGAATTATAACAAGTTCTAAGCACTAATATTATTAAAATTATTTTTGACACACGAGTTTTGACCACAAAGACACTTTTCACCACTTTGCACTAAATCTTCAAAATATCTTCGATAGATTTTACAACTGAATAACAATCACTGAATACATTAATGTTCACCGGATGACACGTTCCTTAAACGGGTGGCCTTAAACGTGTTCCAACTTGACCCCGCCAGGTTGTTTAAACAGTTCCTTCCGCGAGGTAACCGAAGTAGAACCGTTCCGTTTCACAAACTCAAGTCGTTTCTTTGCCAGTTTACCTCACTGAGTCTCGTTTACGTTTTTAACCTTCTTCACTCACATCACGGAGACACTGACAAAATGGAGACTTTTGCCCAAATCACACCGATCTTACCCCAGCCGGAGTGGCACACAGTGAGCCACGCAGGAAACGACCCTCGTCCGGTGTTGCCGTAGTCCCTCGTTCCGATATGAGACGAAGAAGGCGCGCAACCGGTCCACACTGCGCCAGAGGTACGCAGAACCCGGGTCGATTGATTGGAGTCGAGCAGGCTACCGGATCCTCGCCGGCCCGAATGCCGAACTCCAGCGGCGGTGCTAGAAATGGGTCAAACGAAAAGGTTGAATGCGGCCGGTTATGCTAACAGCTTGCTGATAAGAACGTGATCCGGTGCCCTGAAGGGTCGTGAGCTGCTTGTTTTGACTCATTTGATCTCTTTCTCTCCGTCTACACCATCCATTCATACCTTCCTTGATGCGATCCGACGCACAGCAGAGATAGTCCACCTGCTGGAGGTTCGTGTAGCACCAGTTCCGGCGAACGTAACTGTCCTGTTCGGTTGCCTCGAGGAAATCCAGGCAGCGCTCGGACTCGCTGCACACACCCGCAGCCCCAGCGTCCGTTTCACACTCGACACCGGCGTCCTGGTCGAAGAGGAGAAGTGACTCGGTGCAGCATAGCTGCGACTGGTTGGCCACCGGATCGCATCCGATCGTGAACGCTTCCAGCTCCGAACCGATCGTGTCCGGATCGTCCACCATGGCGCAGCGGGCCGGCGGTACACACTTTCCGTCATCCCCGAACGGCGTCGTACAGGACTGCCAGCTGACCCTCTTCGCCAGTTGACGCGTGCCAGCACTGGCGGAACTGTTGGCGTACCGCTCCGGATCGCAGCAGACAAACAGCTGACCGTTGGGCTGCTCGTGGCAGAATCCGTCTCGCAGCTGCCGATGCAGAGATCGATCGTAACGCTTCTGCAGCACCATACTGCGCCCGTACACCGCCGGACAGTCCTCGATCGGGACGCACGGTTCCTCGCAGTCATGCTCCTCGTTCGCCTTCAACGGCTTCTGACGCTCCACCAGCTTCCCCGTGCAGCACACGTGCAGCGTCTGGCAAGACACACGGCCCCAAGTCATCATCAAGCCACCTTATCAAACGATCTTATTTACGAGCCTTACCCCATCCCGGCCGTAGCTGCACGATCGCTCGATCAGGAACGCCTCAAACTGATCCTCCGAGCGGAACTGAAGCCGGAGCAGATGCTGCTTGATCGCGGGACACTTGGACACCGGCACGCACCGGCCTTGCTGCGGGGTTGCGGCACGCGTCTGGCAGGTCACCGTCCCTTCGGCGTGCACTCCACATCCGATCGTACACCCCAACCCCGCCAACGCCACCAACAGCCTCACGATCCTCGCCATACAACCTGTCCGATGGTTTAAATACTTCCAAATTGTTGCCACTGCTGGTGGCAACGGCTCAACAGCAGCGCGATTACTGATCGCGACGCAAAACACGAAGCCATGGGCAACCGACTTCAATACAACCCTGCGGTGTCCATAACCTTCAAGAGCGACGCGACGCGCGCGATGATAATCCGCGCTCGGCTCGTGCAGGATCGTGGACGCTGAAGTTAATTTACAATCTCGTACCGGCAGGCGCCGCATGTGGGCGAACGAACGAGGGGGAGAAGAATCGAATTTCAAGATGAACGACACCTTCGCCTGGTTCGTAAGATCACTTTAACCTTTCGGCAGGGGTCGCCAAGCACGACGAATTGCTTTAAATGTAATGTAACTTTGATTGTGAGTTAACACTTCAACTGCAGAACCAGGATGGTCAACCTTACAATCGGTATCAATGAACATGGTGTTTGTTTTTCACTTCGTCGGTAAAATCCCAAATGAACCCCCTCAGGCGAAATATCTGTCGTGGCTACACCATTTGTGAGAGGTTGTACCTAAAAGTATGCAATAGGTGATATAAATACCCTTTTTTTATTTACCGGTACCGGTATCGTTTAAATGCCGCCGTTAGAATTTGATGCTGTTAAATAAAAGATTTTAGTTATACTTCACAGGATGGACAACATGTACTCACTGATGCATTATTTGCATGAGTTTATGAAAATTTAGCTACGCAATCAGCCTAGGGGTGTCGAAAGAAAATCGCTGGAGTTTTTAAGAAACTGGGGGGGCACGCTTAGCTGAATGGCCACACGTATTAGGTGATTCGCCGCAACTTTTAAATAGCAAACCCATGCCGACAACAGGGATGTACCTTGTACAAGTAATATATCGGGTTGTATGAGTCCAATCGGGAAAAATAGCATACCAATCGAAAGACCTTGAGTAGATCTAGCTACGTAAAAAGTTTCACGGCTCTAAAGTAAGCCGTCAGGACGCTATAAGGAAAAGATGAGACGAAAAATGGGGCAACATCCATTGTTCCATTCAAAACCCGCTAGACAAAGCTTGCATGCGAACTCCTAATTTTGTCCCACCTCGATTTTGTCCATAGAAAAATTGGGGGAAATTAGGAGAAAATGGGAAAAGTCGGCTCAAACTCCTGACTTTTCCTAACTTCTCCCATTTTTTTGTATGGGCAAAATCGAGGTGAGACAAAATTAGGAGGTCGCATGCAAGCTTTGTCGAGTGGGAAATAAATAAAAGCCATTTAAATGTAATAATTAACCACCTTTTTCGATTAATTATCGCTCACAAGCCCCACATGCAAGTCTCGCTTACAAGTTTGTTGTGAAAGTTATCCCAATTTTTCGTAAGTTATAAACATGTCATTCGTCTCCTTCTTTTTTCACGAAGAACATAGAAATTATAGTATTTTTCCATACTAAGCCTCGAAGCAAACTAGACGAGATTCAAATTGAGTACCGTTTTTCGATGACGAATGGACGTTTTTTGGTCACCATGGAGACGTTCGCAGAAATTGTACCAATAGGAAATGAAATTAAACACTTTCGATTTGAAGATGATTTGCCAACCCCTGGAATCTCATCCAAATCATGCACTTGCTAAAGCAATGGACCAGCTACGGCCATTCGTGACGTCACCGGACGGCGGGGAGTCGTGTTTTCGGATTTTCCAACCGGCCCGACAAACAGCTGCCAATGGACAATCGAAAAAATTCTTCTGTCCATTCTACCGGTTCCGCAGTCGGTGTTTGTCGATTTTTGCGTGATGCGACTTCTCGGGAACGGGTTCTGGAACTGGATTTAAGCCGCAGCCGGTTCGGGAGAAACCGGAAAATGGTGAGACCTTAAACGGGCAGACGCTGCTGCAGCAGTCCACCGCATGGCGTGATGGTGACCGGCTCAGCTAATGGGTTTTCGTTTTATGACGGCACGGAATGGGTGAATGCAGCCCGCACGGCTAATGGACTGTTAATTTGTACACGGACGAAAAGTAAACAGGTAACTGCACAGGCAGTTCGTGAGATGGAATGTCCCAAATGGTCCTTCAGGAGGACAATGAACATGTTCTCAT
>KE524778.1:124379-202734 GCA_000441895.2 Anopheles sinensis | reverse complement strand
GGGCAGAAACAATGGGGAATTATTTTTTTCGAACGAAAAACACATTAACTAGATAACGATTTTCGTTCGTATGTTGATTCCAATGATAAGCATGTGTCTGCAAATAGAACTGGATGATTAATTATCACTCCAGCAGCCTGTTTGCACAATTGTCCCTTTATAACACCCTTATGGTCAAGAAGGACTACCATTTCGAGCGAGCCAGCATGACACCACAGTGCCTTGTGTCCTTGTCGGTGTTGATCTTCACCTTCTCTACGACCAATAGCTCACTCAGTCCGCCTCGGTCGATCGACTGTCAGTCCAACGCCGTATTAATGGAAACCACGATCCTCGAGAACTATTTGACCGATCAGCACACCTTGGCGGTAATAGACTCGTGCACCGAAATTCCCATCGTGTCACCAAACTGCCTTCGTACTCCAATCAAACTACACGCCTTCACGCTGCATCGGTGAGTACTGGATGGTACATGACGCTGTTGTGTGAATCTAAGGGTACTCCTTATCGCCAGCTTCCAGCGATTTGTTGAGGAGACTTACGAGCAGAACACGCAACAACTCGATTACCGAACGAACGAATGTTTCGTAGGAGCTGGCCATATCGAGCAGCTGGGGGAAGAGTTGGTCCCATTCCTGGCACACTATAACCCGCGTGCCAAGGTGATGCTGATAACGCAGCACGCGTCCGGGGAGCAGCTGGCCGAACTGTTCCACATCGCCTGGTATCGATATCGACTTCTTCAGCTCGTCGTCCTCAACCACCACGAGAACGATACGATGGAAAGTTGCGTTTTCAATCCGTTCCATAAGCGAACCTCGTTGAGTGTGTGGCCACCGGACACTCTACCATCCGATCTTGAGTGTCGTTTGCTCGCGGGCGTGAAGGAGGTGATGTCGTACAACGTGGACTTGGCCCGGTTCACCCACGAAAGGGTACGCAACCTGCATGGATATCCTTTGAAAATAGCGATGCATTCGAGTAATGGATCGACTTCGGCCTACGATTGCATTCTCGGCGCGGTCACCTTCACCGACATCGATCAGGAGATCCTTTCGATCATGCAAAGCATGCTGAACTTCAGCATGATCCTGCACAATGACGAACTGGAGCTTTCGATCGGATACATTCACCCGAACGGGACGCCGGTCGGGACGCTGGGATTGATCGAAAACAATCTGGTCGATCTGGCGGCAAACTCCCGGATCATACACAACTACGACACACGCAACCTGCTATACCTGCACTACATCACGACGGAGAAGCTGGTGTTTATAACGCCCCGCAACTATTACCGCAACCGCGACATAACGCTCGTCTTCATCAATCCGTTCAGTGTGGCGTACATGCTGACGAATGTGCTGCTATCGTTCGGTGTCCCGCTGGTGATCTATCTACTCGAGCGCGTGGCACACCGGTTGCCCGTCCCGGGGAACACCCGGCAACAATCGTTCGGCACGAAGGTGCTCAACACGGTCGGCATCATCTACAACGTGTCGGTCCGACTGCCCCGTTCGGCCCGCAAGCGGTGGATCATCGTCGGCATACTGGTGTACAACATCGTGTCCTACCCGATCTGGCAGGGCGTCACGATCCGCTACCTGCAGCCGAGCAACGAGCAGGTGAACAACATCAACAGCCTCGAGCAGCTGATCGAAACCGATCTGACGCTAAAAGTTTCCCAGTACCACGAGCACATCGTACGCCACGAAGGACCACACCAGCAGAACCCGGTGTACCGGGAGCTAACGGGCCGGCTGAACACCAAGAACACTTCCTCACTGCGCGGCTCGATCGAGAAGATCATCATCGATCGCGATACCGCCCTACTCATCTCGGACGTATACGTCCCACTAGTGCTGGCCGGCAACTACAAGTGGATTCCGGGAAAACCGGACGCCATCTGGTCGATCGGGAAGCCGATCTACGAGTTTTACAAATCGATGGCCGTCCCGAAAACATCCCCATTCGTGCAAACGCTCAACTCGATCGTGCTGGCTTGTGTCGAGGCAGGGCTTAACGATCGGTTCATGCATCAACTCGAGACGGTTGTGCAGCTGATGAAAATCCGTCGCCTCAAGGAGCATCCGGCCAAGCCGAACTACATTGTGTTCAACATGGAGCACCTAATGCCGCTGTTTGTCTTCTACTTCGCAATGATGGCGCTGGCGTGTGTTGTTTTCCTGTTGGAGATCGTCGTTTGGCGTATAACGAAAGCAAGGGCGCATCGAGTGATTCCCGCACCTGTCGACGATTACGTACCATTCGAATTTGTCCTTTGAGAAACCGTCGAATCTTTGAAATGAAAGTTACTTTGCACTTTTCGGCACGCATACAAGGGGGACTCTCTGTTTTTCTCAACTCTCTATCTAAACAGGTTCCCTTAATTGGTCCAGAGAATTACGTCACGACACGTTTGTTTGTAGCAAAAATTTTGATGTATATTAATCAATCGTACAATAAAAAATTCTCGCATTAACACATCAAATATTCTACCTCTAACCATGCGCTGCTATTTGGACACATTGTAGTTCATCGTCGGCGAACCACAACGGAATGTTTGGTCTTTGGCCACATACAACTATTTCAACTCACGTTACGATATGTGTTTGTAGCTGTTAAGTTTATTTAATTCATTAAATTCATACCGCATCGTTCCTAGTTTCTCTTTTCTTTTGTGGTCGATCTATACAAAAGTACTTGAACATGTCCGACATAACGTGTGCAACGTTTTACGCTTTCCTGAAACTGTAAAAAACAAACGTGTCCCGAGAAGTGGATGGATCATCCACGGTTTTGGAACAACTTCAATTTCAATTTGTCTCTCATCCCTCTATTCCACCGTCCTAAATAATACGAAATCCTGCCGAGACCGGTAGTCTAGATTTGTTTTTCACTGGGAAAAATGTGATTATCAGCTGAATTATTCCGGTGACTCACTGAGCCTCGGAAAAACCGAACGCTTTTTTTCCGCCTTACCGAAAGAAAGCAACTTCGTTGCCTTCCGCTTCCGAGATTGGCAGTTTTATCCTTTTTTGTGCTCTCTATTTGTCTTTCCATTTTCTACTCTCTTGTCTTGTCAAGAACAAGCTCTGGGCCGAATGCTTTCAGCATACATACTTTCGACCTTTCGGAGGAGCGACCCTGCAGTCTTCTGAAGTTTAATTTTAACAACAAAAAAGGCAAAACAAAACAAAACAAATCACAAACCGTCCCTTCTTCTTCTTCGCTATCGTGCGTATTTTCTTTTCATTTAGTCTTGTGTCTACTTGCGTCACCTCCCGTTAGAGTTTCCGCTTACCCCGTACCGGTTGCTTTGAATTTTGGCTTCGTAGCTGTGCATAACCCCACGCCGGTCCAAGTCCTAGACCGGGACGAAAAGCTGCACCTGTTCTACTATGCTGCTCACCTCCGACACGCTGTCGACCGCGGGCATAAGGGAAACCAATCTGACGCCATTGTTGTTGGTAATCTCGATGTACGATCGTTTCTGGAACACCTTCAGGCAGTTACGTACCGTGTCGGTTGATATGCTTTCGCCTGCGGGAAAGGGGTGTGTATTTGTTAGGAAAAGGATATTTTATAAATTATTTAAAGCCCATCTCACCATATTTGCAGTCTCCCATCTCAACACGCGTAGTAATTTCTTTGATACACAGCCGAATAAACTCCGATTCCACCATGGAATTGCCGTCGAGCAGTTGATGAAGCGAGGAAGCGACTGCGGTATACGTGTGGGTGAATGGGGCCAGTACCGATTGTAGCACGAGCCGATCGCAGTGTTTCTCCGCCGGGAAGTGTATCCGTGTGCCGTTGTCCCCACTGTCGATACCATTCTCGAACGGACCTCCTCCACCATTAACTCCTCTAAATCCTCCTACGCCTTCGTCAAAGAAGTCATCCTCCATGTCGTCGTCCGGATCGAGTCCGTCACGCTGTAGGCTTTTGGCGAGCCGTTGGCCCATCGTTTGATCTTCCGTCAGTTCCACCACCGGCTGGGATAGTATCTCGCGCAGACACAGATCGTGCAGTGCGCTTTCGAGCACGGTCTCCAGCTTCTGGCACGGTTTGCAGAGGATGAACTCGTACATCAGCAGATCGGCAAACTCCATGCTCATCTGCAACAACGACCGCCGGCTGACGGTCACCTCGTCTGCATAATCGTGCCGATCGGTACTGGCTTTACGTTCCACTTCACGCTTCAGCAAACAAGCGGCCGTAACGACGATCGACTCGACGGCAAAGTGTGGGATGAGGCAGTTCGAGTAGTACGACAACTCGATCACGTTCGGGATGAGTAGGACCGGTTTGATGAAGGTTTGCCCATTGCGCACCTCTTTCGCTACGAGCCCGGGACCAAGCAGATCCGTCGCGTACCGTATAACGTCCTCGGAGGATCCGGTGAACCCAAGATCGCGCACTCCACTCAACACACTGCGCAGCTCGTCAAGTGCCTCGACCAGAATGGACAATGGCGCTCCGTCGCGGAAGCGATTCAGCAGAAGAAATGCGAGCGCGTTTGTCGTCATGACGGAAGTGGCGCGGGCGCTATCGTACACCACGTGGCGCGCAATGTTATCGATAAGGTTGCGCTGGTCCTGCTCTTCCTGGACGACGTCCGTACCGAAGAGGGAGGATGATGATGGTTTATGTTGCAGTCGTCTAAAAACATAGAAATAATATCATGAAATCAGCAAAATAGGTTTTAAACATTATCAATTTTGTATTCCCCAATAACGGTTTACGGTTACAACTTCTTCTAATTAGCTAAAAATCATGTTTCTATGTTGGTTTTCTTCATTTCATAACCTAACGACCCAAACAATTTTATTATTAGTGCTACCTACCGCATTTCCGGTGTGTAGTTGTGCGCCATATCGGACTTGCGTAGCGATTTAACCAGTTCGCTTAGCGAGAACGGTTCGTTAAAGTCAATCCTCATCAGCCCGTACCGAGCCTTCAACACCTTCATGATGGCCGATGCGGCCGAGGCAAAGCTTTCCGGGATTTTCTTCTGTCCCAGCTGCTCGCGTACAAAGTTTCCATCGACCAGCTTTTCGTAGTTGATCGATACCGGAACGAGCAGTGCGTCCGAGATGCTTTTGTCATTGAATGCGTCGACAATTACTGAAAGGATTCCACTCTGCAAAAGACAAGAAAATACGCTTGAAGAGATGGTTCGACGAGGTCGCGAACGAAGAGAGTGATACCTTTGGCATACAGGGTTTTCCCGTTCTTGTGCGGCCACCCTCGATGAAAAACTCCACGTTGTGACCAGCCGTCAAACACTTCTGCAGGTAGGTGTGCAAGATCGCACGGTAAACGTGATCCTTCTTACCGGTCAACGGATCGATCTTGCGCTTGATGAAGAACGCACCGTCGTAGCGCAGAATGTGACCGAACACGGGAATGCGCAGATTGTCACCGCCGGCCACCAGCGGACACTTGATGTCGTTGTTCAGCAGGATGAAGCTGACCATAATGTAATCGAGGTGGCTTCGATGCAGCGGTAGAAAGATGAGCGGCACGTCCGGGTGTTTCTCGATGGCCCGCTTGATCATTTCAACCTGCGCCGGGTGAGCGGCCACACCGGACATAAAGCAGGGCAGCAGCTTGTACAGCACCCACGAGGTAATGCGCAGCACCAGGTTCGAGATCTTCGATCGCATACCGATCAGAATCTGTATCAAATATGAATAGAAACATGAGTCGATCCGTTTCGCTTGGGTGAACGACGCACGACTCACCTTTCCGGCCCGTTTTTCATGCTTCCGCAGCATCTCCGTGTAGTAGCTGTCCTCGTCGAAGCTTTCGTCATCTTCCGCCACACCGAGCTCGGCCCGCTTTTCGTTGATCGACTCCTTGACGGCCACATCGAGCGCCTCCTGGACGCGCTCGTCCGGTATAACGGCACCGGCCACCTGCGGGTACGAGAACCGCCTCACTCGGCATGCCTGCGCCAGATGCGGACACCAGACGCTCCAATCGAACGCACCACCACCCGGTCCGACGCGGTCGTACTGCGACTCGACGTGGGTTGTAACGCGCAAAATGTCGATCGCATGGCGTCGCCGATCCTGTACCTCGAGTTGGGGACGCTTTTGGGTAACGCAAAAAGGGGAATTTGGAAAGAAATCAAACAGATTAGATTATGGTGCGAACGCAAATAGACGCGCGAGATGATGCCGGTTACGAAAAGGGAACTCGTTTTTGCCCACCCAAACGAGATTGAGATCGTAGATGCGATGATATCCGTTTGCCAGCGTTGCTGCAGCAGATCCAGCGAGGTTAGATAACGAAGACGTCGACGATGAGGGAGCCGACACAGGAGCACCATACCATCTCCTATTGCCCCACATGATTCATGCTTGCGCTCTGTTTATTTTCGCAAAGGAATCTTCTTGAACGACCCTTAAGATTGATTTCTTCACTTCACTAGCGATGATTGATCCAAATATCGATCGATCAACCATCAATTTTATTCAGAACACAGGGCATTTTATGTTACAAAATATTCGCCTATAAAAACATACAAAAAATAAAGCAACTTCCGAACGTATTGACACTGAAAACTGTCCCCTGTTTTGGGGATATGGCCGGTAAAAATAGAACTTCCACCCGTGACAACCGTGAGCTACGCGAGAACTGACACCAAACAAGACGCTCGAGAACCTCGGCAAGACGGTTCGTTTTGATGGGAAGGTGTAAATACCTCCACTCTACAAGTCGGCCTGAGAGAGAGAGACCGGTACGCCTTCCGTACGTTGGTTGAGTGTTACGACGAGATGAGTGCAATATTAATTTAAAAAATAAACTTGCACACCCAAAGACGTTGCTCGCTCACCGGTCGAGGGTTGATAAACATGCAAATAAAAAGCGACCCTACGTACGCAATCAGTTTCTCGTCTTCTCTTGTCACACGTGGGTAGAAGATAACGACAAGTGCAACGGTGTGTCAGTGTTAAAAGGGAGGTTTAAAGGGTATACATGCGACCGTTCATTCATGCCACAGTAGTTTGTTAAATTGATTTCGTAGGAGGCAAAAGGCAAAAAGGCAAATTAAGACTAAGCAAATGTAAAAAGTGTCAATAAAGTATAAAATAAATGGAAGGTGGAAATTTAAATATGTAGATCATAATAAAGGTTAGGTGCGACTTGAACAAAATATCATTTAAAATATGTGTCAAAAATTAGATCGATAAACACATGATTAGGTTAGTAAACAGATGTACAATCTGGCCATTCGGTGCAGAAAGCGTATTAAACCAAACCAAAAAAGTGTTCCAATGTATGGTCGAACGTTGGGCGGAAGAGTATGGTTTTGTGTGATGTGATGTCTTCAATGAACCCCCCCGCGGGAACTAAGGTGAAGCTTCGAAACTTACGCTTTCGGTCGGCGAACAGTGAGGACATGCCATGCCAGGGATCGGTTTGAGGTCCGGTTGCATCTGTTGTATCGGTTTTTCCTTTATGTGAAAGAGGCTTTGCTGTCGCATCTGTCGGGTCGGGTTTTTGTTGAATCCATGGCCGGAGCACGTGTTGTTGAGGGTACGTCGTTGCATGGCAGATCCACGTGCCGCGTTAATATTGCGTTTGTGTGTGTGCATGTATGTATGTATGTATCGTTTGCGTAGATAAAACATATTTTAACATATTGCCAATTAGGTTTATGGTACATCCAAAGTGCATTCGTCGATAGATACAGTAGTGCGCGATCGGAAGGTAGCGGCAAATTTTGAAATCATAATCACCGTAGAAAAGAAATAATAAAGCAAAAGATTAGAAAAGGAAAGGGATGAACGTGGTGAAAGTATCGATTCCAACATCGGGAATCCCTTTGTCGGATGAAAAGGACGATTAATGTGAAATGAGCGAATATAATTATTCACAGCTCAGCGGGAAAATTAACGCACTCCACCTTGCGAGGAATAAGCTTCCCCTGCACACGTTAGTCACTCGATAATAGGGTGAGGAGGAGTAGAAGCGTGCCTTGCCCTAGCTGTACAGTGACTTTGTTAGAATGTGCTTTAAATTTTAAACCGCTTTAAAAAATAAGTGACATACCTGGCGTTCATTTTGCTTGTTTAGCTGACGCTGCTGTCTGCCCGCCTCACCGAAGCGACGCAGTATCGAGTAGGTGGAAAAGCCACCGTTCTGGTCGGTGTCCGTGCCCGGACCGAACACGTTCGGCAACCGGAAGGACCCGTACGCCTCCTGCACACGATTCGATATGATATCCACCATATCGATAGCCCTGCGAATCAAGAGGGAAAATTAAATTAAAATCAATCTAAATCGTTGCGAGAAAACGTCTGTTAAATATTACTATCCTTGACACAATTGGAAATAAATTCAATTTGCAGTCAACTCTTGAAATAAGTTTCAAAATATAATGTTAAAGCATAGGTACGAAACAAAAAGACAAGCTTATCTTCTAACTTCGTTCAATAATGAACTTTGCTCCGGAAAAGGATTTTAAAACAAACATACGCAATATCTCCCTTGCCGACTCCACTCATCGAAACTCGCGCTTTCGAGTTGAGATATCTAGGAACTGACAGATAAAGCATCCGCATAAGTCATCGTCATCGGGCTTCAAAGTCCAGCCCGCACGCTGAACCTGCAACCTGCTGGTGTGTAAATATTTTCCTGCTCTCGCACTCTGTCCCGAGGCTAATGACCTGCAGTATTTACTCACCCCCGATCGAACCGGGCATTGTCCCGCCTGTGAGCCTTTTAGCACCAGTAGCAGTAGCTATGACGTGAGGCTCGCACATAACACTAATTATCGGTAAAGCCATGTCGAACCTGTTCGATTACAGGTCCCGCCAGGAAGATAACAGTCCCGGCGAAGTGTCAAGGTCGAGAGCCTAGGACGACTGCGAGGAAAAGGGAAGCTAGATAGTGAAGTTGACAGCTTTGGCGATAAGGGAAAATGATCGTCTTTTTTGTGTGTTCGTGTAGGGTATGAATAAAAAAAAAACCTCCGTCAGGATACTCAAGCCCTAATCAGGGGAGGGATCAATACTTAACGATAACTCCTCCTCCTCCTCGTCTAACGGGGTGGTAGCAACAAGTAAAGCAAACAAACGATTTCTGTTTATGATTTCCGTTCACAAAAAGGACCCCATAAACAGCGATGCAGGTGACCTGAGGCATCGAATTGCAGCGAATTACTGCATTTACGAAGATCGATCGGTATAACACAAACGTCCACAACCTGTCCTCCCGCCAATCCGCAGGTACAGCAGCATTTGAAATGTTTACCAGCGGGTCACGGGGCGAGGGGGAAAAGGGAAAGGGCCATGTTATCAAACATGCATCTATCGGTTTCCCATTAGGTTATCGGGATCGCTAATCTCGACCTTTTGGTCCGCTGGAAAGGGCGTACGACATGGGTACGGCGGATTGTACCCGCATCAAGTTGAACGACGACCGGATGGGTTGTACCAATCAAGCCGATTAATCACACACCAAAAAAAAACAAGAAACCACTAAAAGAAACAAACCGATAACACAATCTGGCCAGCTGGATGAAGCTATCGGTAATGGGAGAGAGAATATTGACCGGCAGATAAACATACACCGGAAAGTTTTTATTTATGAGAATCATAAAAGTATCAACAGGAATTGATTGTACGAAATTAACGACACACTGAAATAAATAATCGTATAAACTGAATTAAAAGTAAACATACAAATTATCACAGTAAATTTAGTTAAATTACTTTTCCTTTTTCGATTGTATCTTTTTCGATTGTATATAAAAAGGATGTAAGTTTACTGATTAGGTAAAAACTAATGACAATAAAAATAATTGCACCTTGGAATTGAGAAATCTGTAATCTGAAATGTCTGTGCATAATTCCAATCGAAAGTCAATTCAATGTGAAAGGAATAACAATGTATTTCAAAGGTATAAATAAGAAACCATCGGGGGGCATAAAAATTAAACAATCGTCAAGCAATAAAATTAAAAATGTAACACTTGCAAGCTAGTTTTATACTGCACGCTTGAGTCATCAAAAAAGGAATTGACCATATCATTCTTGGCTATCACTAAACGGAACCTAAATTACTGCTTCAACTTGACACGTGCTAATCTGGCTCTAATCGACCGTAGAGAACAGAGGGCAATTAAACATTACATCGTTGTATCGATCCCAACGGAGCTCTTCAGGGGAAAAAAGAAGTCACCGTCAATTTCTCATAGTTCCCGGCGGCACGGCCTTGACACTTCCGTACGCAACTGTGAGGCAGTGCACAATTGCGCATGCAACCAAAATACGCTTGGCCATGCTTACGGGTTTACGCTAAATACGCAACGCGGATTTTCCTCAGAGCGCAGTGTGCGCGCGCGACCAAGAAGATCGACACAGCACGATCGTCGAACGATCGAGGTCGGAAGGGGGTGTTGTTCCGTGTTTCTTCCACCCCGCAAGGCGCATAATCCACACGACCTCTCGCACACCAACAAACTCGAAACCGCCGTGCCGTGGCGATGACTGATGTTCGAATGGGAAACACGTGTTGCGGTTGCAAACGCGTTGCGTCCGATCTTCTTCTGGTCCATCAGCCGGTGTTCTTACATTCCGCCAGATAATTTATTCCCTTTCTGGCCCACCAACCGAAGGCACTTTCTAAACGATCAAATTGACCGGAATTGTAGGACGAGCAGTGCGCGACGAATGTCTCGCAAACCGACAATGCAAATGAACTGTGATGTAATGGAGTGAAAAGGTTGCGATTCGATGACGGAAGCGGGTAAGGGAGCGATCTGCATCGTGGCCGCGCAATCCTCGACGCACTTTTGTGAGTGAAACTCATACGATTAACCTATTTGTACATTGCGATAGAAGTTGATCGAAAACAAAAGAATGAAAGTGAAGATAGAGCAAGAGTTTCAATGCAAGAAGATTCTTTAGAGCAGATGTGTCAAACTCATTTCATGTGCGGGCCGCATTTATACTTTTCCGATGATTCGCGGGCCGCATTTATACATTTCCGATGATTCGCGGGCCGCAAAGTTGAATAGAAAATCAACATGGTTCAGCAAAAATCGTTTTAAAAATGTATAAAATTTCACTTTCGTTATCTTTCATTTACTTCTACAGTTTGCAATCTTAACATACTCAGATGATTTAAAAATATTTGCAATTTTTCGGTAATCAATTCTTAAAATAATAAATAATAATTCAAAAATCAATCTCAGTAAATTCTCGCGGGCCGCATCCAAGGTCTAAAAGGGCCGCCAGTTTGACATACCTGCTTTAGAGGTTAACTAAAATCGCAACTATGTTTTCCCAAGACAAGTGAAGCGCTATAAAGTCCATATATGGACACTCTTGATTCGAAAAAAAGACTCTCGAAAACGAGTCCTTTAAGAGAGCTGTGTATAATTCTATGGTAAGTAATTAAAAACATTATTACAACTAGCCTTGAGAATCATGTAGCAACTGCGTAGAATCTTCTCTTACAATATTTACGATTCTCTACATGTCTGTAACAAAAACTCCGTGCACTTAAGACGGAAAAGGTGTTGATGGAAGAAAACAAAGGCAGTCGCCAGGTTGCGACATTAAACTCTCGACTCAGCTGCAGTTTGTGTGCAAACAATGCCAAGTGCAATAAAATTATAGAAAAACACATGTGTGGCGCATTTGATTGGTACTTTGCGGGATATTTACTACAAAGACGATAGGAAGCAAAAGTGAAGATTGAACAAACCCTGTAGATTAGAGACTGCCGCTACTACGGTCGTAGGATTGTCCACCAGTGAGTACTCTTGACAGTAATCCTTCCATCGTCAGCCGAACTCCTTAAGCCGATTGCACGCTGCTCCAATATCCCAGAACACTCCAAAGGGACTCCAAGAACCATAAGTCTCATAATTTTAACAAGCAAACTAGAACTAGTGCTAGATCAAAATATTCTTAAGAAGGGCGAATAGGTATCAATTTCATCACACGGTCATTGAGACGAAGTTGGTACCTCTTGTGTGTAACCACACTGAAATTTGGGTTTTCCTCGCGTACTTCACATTTTTGCAATGCGTCCTAGAGCGTCCATTCACATTCGTAACCAGCTCGTACGCGAGGCCTTAAGTAAGTTATTCAAATTCACTTAAGTTCGCTTCAGTTCCCTTTATCACACATGAATACCCTGCCACTCTTCCGATCTCTCTTTTCGCCCCTCCGGTGGCGATCAATTACGACGCGATCGTGACACGCAACGCACATCAGGCCTATTTAAGGTCGAGCTCCTGCCGACCACACTCAGGTCTAAGGCCTTCTAACCACCATTGATCCACGCCAGAAGCCGGATGAGTTTGTGGCACGTAGGAAGCAATGTCAACCCAATGAATGGGTGAATGTTGGGAGGGCAGGTATCACCTTCGGGAGCACAGCACACGCTCTGTAGCCCTGGCGTTTCTTCCGTGGTACTTCTCCAGTATTTGACCATCGCCGTCCGGCTGACGTTCTGAGTCCGTTCCCAATCAGTGAGTCCGCAAGGCCGTGATCGATCAATTGCCAAGATTGGCAGGCAGTCCGTGCACCGATTGCCGATGATCGTTTCGTGCGATTGATCTGCACGATCGTCAGGTCAGGTCTCTGTCGGCTGATACCAACATCGGAAAGAGTCCCCGACACACAAACAAGCATACAAGAAGAGGGACAAGGGACTTCGGAAGTGGAGCTCCACCGAAAGGTCAAGTCTTGAAGTCTAGACATCGATGATAACGACGAACGTTAGCGATGGCGCTCGTTGAGGATCATTGAGTCAAACGCTGTTTCTTTGACTCGGTTACTTTCATCCCAAAGCCATGTTTGCCGAAGTGCAACTAAATCGAAAAACTTAACTTAATCCTTACCGTTCCTTGTTGAAGAAGTAAGCTACTATGCAGAGAAACAACAGGACCTCTATTATGCCCAGCATTTTGATGAGAGGTTCTGGCGTTGGACTCTCAGTCGTGCCACTTCCAAAATCTGTCTACACAGGTCTAACCCCCCTTCTTCACTGCTCACTGTTTACATTCGTTGTTTAGAAACAGTGTTGTAAAGAACAGCTTATGCTTCAATTTCGGGGTTCATTCCCTTCAAGTGGAGGGACTTTCATACACTACTAGAACACACACACACTTATTCTCGGCAGGACAATTGGATCCTCAATTCGATTTCATTTGCCCAAAAGAAAAACACAAACATCCGACAGGGATTCCTTTCGCTTTTCAACTGCTGCACGACGACATGGCGATGCCACGTCCCGACCACCACCGAACACGACAATGAACCACCGGTCGCCTATTGGCACGGCTCCAATGGGACGGAAATAAGAGATCTCACGTCACTCCGAGGCGGAGGACTAACCGGGACCAACCACTCCGCACCGCGTGATCAGACCGCAACAAACACTCGATCGATGCACAACACCCCGCCGAAAGAAGGGTTGCAATGGTACCCCAAACACTGCACCGAATTTCTAAAGCGTTTAATTCTGCACCGAGGAAGATGTGTCCCAGTCCCAGTGAACGATCAGCTCGTGGAATCGATTGATCAAACTTAACCGAACGACCTTCCAACCCCTCACAAGGGCTCGCTAGTCCCCACGGGAATGCTTCACACGGTTGCGCGTGATCACTAATCAACACAGGGGCCACCCTTGTCTGGGAACTCCACGCAAAACTCGATCGTCTTCTTCCTCCTCTACCCTCTATCTCTCTATCGCGATTTATTTTCTCGATCCACACGTCAACCCGGCACCGTCCAAACCATATCCGACGAAGTGATAGAAAAGCTATCGACAGACTGCCGGCACCGAGCGCTCTACACGATGATTTTGTTCGCCGCCACAATCTGCAACCACCGTTGCCGCTCGCCGACACATCGCTCTTGCTCTCTTTGTTTTTCCTAGGGGTGGTTTCCACCCCGCGGTCGGCGCGGCCGAGATGGAATTACAGCCCCCGCACGCACACTCCCAGATTGAGATGAGCGGGATGGGCCATCCAAAAGGGGCAAGGGGGGCAGCGGATGGTGGCACGGATGGCGGGAAGTTTTCGCGAGCGCGGCGCAATTGATTCTCGCGTCGCGTCGCGCCACCCGCCGACACCACTACTCGCGCAAGCTCACGAGCGGATGGCGGAGTGGCCACAACATCGAGTGCCAGTATCAGTGTGTTCTAGGAGGCCTAAAGCTGCCTGATAACCCCGCCGGTGTGGATCTTCCCAACCACCCAGCATCGTTGAACGACCGGACCAAGACGTTTGGTTCGTTGTCTTCATTCATACACTACCGATGTCGTCGCATCTTCTTTGTCGCAAAATCCGATAAGAGCTTCAACAGGGGGAACTTGTAAAGGCCCTAGTAAGACATATTACACCAGTACCGCAAAAAGAAAGAGAGCTTCAATTCCGATCTGTAACGATCACAAGGGTTTGAGAGAAACCCTTGCTCATGTCAAAGATAAATCTCTACCACTAAGAAGTGCAATCGGTTCCCTAAGAAACTATTACGGATAAACTATTTGTTGACCGTTAGGACTAAGCAACTGGCAAGCGTATTTTATGGCGTGAGCAAGGTGGAAGCCCCTTTACAAAAGCAATGCTTTTCTTTTTATCATCAGCATTCTTGTGCAGCACGTGGTTTTGCCTATGACGATGCTATGAGAAAGCAAAATACCGTGACCATGACGCTGACCTCTCTCAACCACGCCTGCCGTAGGTTAGTGCTTGGGTAAGTGAATAGTAAAAGTAAACAAACAACAAGATACCAGAAAGGCACATAACGTGGAAACAAAAACACGAATAGTCAAGTATATACCTATGCTTTGTCACTTTTTGGTCAAGTGAAGTAACGAAATTGACATGCGATTATCACGAACAAAAATCATCGTTTTACTTTGCTTCTCATCATTAAACTTTCAGAAACATGCAATAAAATCAACGAACAAAATAAATTATACCTAGTTGTTGGAGTTACTATATGATCTTTCTAAACAATAGAATGTTAATGCCTTTTTTATTTAAAACGTTGTGAAAATATTTTAATCCCGCGGGCACATTAGACACTACAATAAAATATGTCTTAAGCTCCAAATCATCCAATAAGTTTGGCGATTGTTTTAGGATTGTAAAATAATTAAAAAAAATAAAACAGAAAACGAACCGAACACAAAGAATATAAAACACTATCTCCCTTTGTTTGCCAAGTATTTTGGTGGATTGAGATAAGAGAACCCATTATTTGGCAGTGGTAGGGAAAAAAAGAGCATGCAATTCCCCGCAAATTGACAACCCCAACCATAATCCCCAAATCACCTCCGGAGGCAAAAGGGCATTACAGTGGCATTGTTCAAAGAGCCCGCTGCGGACGGGGCAACGGTCGCCGGCGAATCGATTTAACCACCGCGCGCTAGGCAACAAACCCTCATCGTCTACGAAACCTCACCGAAATCAAGAGATTTGACGGAAAAATAATTCTATGAATGTTTAATTCAAAACAAATCCCTAAATCTCGACCGCTAGAGGATGGCTGGGGCTCTCTTATCATCGGCCACGAAATGATCAAAGTCCACATGTGGTCCCTCTCTCCCATTAGGGTACGTTCAATTTGTCATTTCCCCCCCGAGAAGGATTCCGCAAAACACGACGCGCAAACCTTTGCCAATAACCGATCGATTAGATAACAGCAGATAAACAAGGATTTAACTAATCTTGGTCGTGTGGGCGTCCAGAATCGAAATCAATCCACTGAAATGGAAGCAAAATGGATTGCGAAGCTAACAACGAAATCACACATTGACCTCCGGAGCGGACAGATAGCGTTACTGCCGTGACGTAAATGTGATGCCGTTTCCACCGTTCCCCCTTTGGGTGCCCGGACCACGAAACACGAACCCTGAAGGCTCGTTCGTCTAAACGCGGTCACCCGTACGTACACACGTACGAACTGTGATCGGTCACGGGGACGCTGGCAGGACGGCGGGACAACGCGTGCATACGCCCCTGATACGCCATCGGAATGACTTTCATGGTGGCGTGATGCGCAAACACATCCCTCACCGCTAGCCGACGATCGACGATCGCGGTTTCTCTTTTTCATCCTTTTTCTCTCCGTGCAATGTAAACATATTTTACTCCGACTGCTTTCCCGACGGTGACGTTTTGTCTCCCCGGGCTTTTTTCCATAGCATACTGTGCTGATCTGTTCATCATCCCAGCATCACCCGTGCTATAACGTCCTACAATGAAGAAAATTAGCTCGAAACATGAAACCAGAACCGCGTAAGATTAGCTTGAACCATGGAAATTCTAGTAGCTCATCGTACTCTGAAACCTTTGAGCCGTTCATAGTGTATTAGAAACAGTTCGCTTAAAACTTAGAAAATATTACATCAGCCGCCGGATGGCCCTGGGAGTCGTTTCATGCAAAACGTTGCCACCAGTTGTTTACATTTGTCGCTCTGTTTTGCAAGTGGCATAGAAAGAGATAGCATGAAAACACCGGTGCACGACGCAGATATGATGGAGCTACAGCTTGCGTGGATCACAGGCGATTTTACCTTCGAAACAAATGCAGTTAACTTACTATTTAATGCTTACCTTTAATTGATGACAGGACAAAGTGAAATCTGAACTCTGCTATGGCAACAAACCGTTTTCGTGTGCTTCCGCTTGGTTCCGCTTTGACTTAGCAAGTCGTGGAAAATATGCTAAGCGAAGTGTACATTTGATGCACTTTACAACACGATTTTACCCCAACTTTGGTCACCAATTTCGATAAACTTTACGGGGAAAACAATCTTCACTTGGTTCACAAGTTCCCTCGACAATAGTTGGCCTCTGGTCCGCAAGTGTTTCACAAAATACTGGAGAAATTTGGGGCACACGCCAACTGTACTGCCACGCGACCACGAGCTCATTCGACACATGTATCTAATTCCGTTCGCGAATCGTCTATCCGGCACGTGCGAGTGAAGAGGACGGAGAGCTCATTTGATGCCGACCAAAATAGACGTCAGTTTCAAAGCTAGCGAATGACAGCCAATGTCATTGCTGTCAGCGGCGAAATTCAAAATTCCCTACCGAGTCCGTTATTTCTCTCGCCGCTATGAAGTGAAACGAAGGAGTAATTTTTAAAATAGTATTTTATTTGACGTTTCTTCGTTACTCTTACTTTGTTGGGTTTCATAATCGTGCTTTCCACGGTTTGCATTCGCGCAATGATCCATTTCCGTTATTTTTGTTTCTCTGTTATTTGATAATTTCACCAATATCTTCCGCACAGAGAAAGAATGCGGACACTACTTGCATCTCGTATCGTGTTTCTCCTCGTCGACTCCCAGCGCTATCCCGCCTTATGTTTGCAATTCTTTTGAATAGTTTAAAGTTATTTTAATTTGTTTGTTTGTTCTTTTCCACACAAGATTCACATTGTCCGACTCATGGCGGTGGCGAAGTATCAACTCCATTTCCGGTTCTGTCACAGAGAGGGATAAGGGCGACGGGGGAATAGGGGAATACTGCAGATAGCGTCTACTTGATTCGATTTATCTAAATGTGTACTGCTTGCCGTCAGCTTTCCATTTCGCAATCGACCGTTTGTACCGTGTTACAATTGGTCCGTTCATTTCCTACCGTTTTTGCTTGATTTCTTTTTACTTTTTATTTTGTACCAACTCAAACAACCTTCTAACGCTTGTCGTGTCACAATCTCCGTTCAGCTGTAAGAAAATATTCATACATCCACAAGAAATGAGAGTAAATTAAAAATGCAGCGCCTTTTCCCCTTGCAGCGGCACAACTTTGCGCGTTGGAACCATACTGGCTTTGAACAATTTAAAACCCCACCTCCTTCGAATTTACTTGAAGATGGGCGTCAAGTTATCGCCTTTCCCCCCCATATCCTTC
The DNA here is from genome assembly GCA_000441895.2 of Anopheles sinensis. Lineage (NCBI taxonomy): Eukaryota > Metazoa > Arthropoda > Insecta > Diptera > Culicidae > Anopheles > Anopheles sinensis. Next base: position 184,829 of record KE524778.1, on the reverse strand, counting down.
GTAGTATCCTATTATTGTTGGTACCATATCTCGCCCATGTTTATTGTATTCTTATCTTGTGATTCGTTTCAGTAATATCATCTCCATAATAAGGTGTCAAGTGAATTGGCAGCATTCATTGAACAATGTATTTTATCTGTATTTTTCATTTTATTAATGGATTGCATTCTGTAGTAGTAACGTGAGTAAGGTGTGCTTCTACGGGAACAAACATATTTCACTCCGTTAGCGGTTTACTTCATCATCGTCGGACATCGTGGAGTTTACGAAACGATTCTTCCATGTCAAGGTTTTTTTTGTGATTTTGACTCATCTAATTCTGTTTGACTCTGTTATCGTTGTGACTATTGTTGTTGCTTTTGAGTGGGATATATTTTATAAACGGTTTACCTTAGCGCGGATCTTACAATCAAAAATTTGAAATTGTTTTATTTTATATTTACAATTAATGTTTGTTTGTCTTGACACACTTGAACTGCATTGTACAAGTTTATTTTCCTCCCAGTATAGGAAAATGGAAACCGAACCGCTCGCATCTTGTTTATCTAGGGGTACACCTAAAGTATGTTTCGTTTGTAATTTAATAGTTTTGTTTTGTTTTTTTTTCTGCGTTCCCCATTTATGATTTCTTTCTTTTTACAGATTCTATCCCTTTTATGCGTAAGGAACATAAATGATTGCTTCTGGAAATTATTTTCTACTCAATCATGCGATCAAACTAGCCCTCCAAGTTGACGAATCAATAAATTAATATCATGAATGTAGAACCAAACAAATTTCAAAAACGGAAATCAATTATAGTCATAGTCCATAAAAAAAAACTCTTCCGATATAACAAACTTTTTCGTGCATCTTTAGCATAATGAGAAAAATTAATGATCTAAAACTTAACTGTTACAGTATCTTTAAAAAAAGATAAATAAATAATGGCTTAATTTCTACACCACTTTCTGGTTGATCGCTCAGTAATAAAAAAACGCTCCAGATAATCAAATATAATAGGATAAAAAAGAGGCACTGCCCGTTGTAGCTTTAGCGTGGTAGAGTATCGAATAAAACGAAAAATATAGTCCATAAGAGCTGCACTTTCAATAACCTATAAGTAATCTACGTCGATCACATCATCGCACGCCTCTCGTATCGTTTTGGCCGGGAGAGGCCACTCTTAATACGTTCGTGGATAGCATAATTAGAGTAATGGTTTTCGTATCTGTTCGGCATGAAACAGCTGTGGCCGCGACACAATGCACTGTTCAGATCGCTGCCTTTCGGGATGGCACCGGCAGTAGTGTCTGCAGCTAGATTCACCCATCGCCGAAGCGAACACATTTGAACCGGGTGTTTGATGCGATCCACTGGAAATGGATAACATTTGTTCGCACCGTTTCGCACGACACAACAGACATCCTGGAAGCTCTAGCGGAATCCATGTCCACAGCGGGGGACGTTCCGTTGTTTGATGCCTTCCCGACAGTTTACGCCAGCTGCGAGAGAGAGCGTGAGTTGCTTCAAACGATGCTGCCATTAGAGATATTGATAATATTAGTAGATAATTGTAAGTGTCATTTAATTTCACCATTCATATAAAGTCGCTTGTTGGTAGTTCAAACCAAAAAAAAAAAAAATACGCCAAATGGTTTCCGCCAAACGACTACCGACCATTTCTGCTCCCCGATTTGGCCTGTGACCTTCGATTTTAGTGGATAACCATCAAGAATGTGTGTGTGTAGGTTTTGTTGTATGTGTTGTTCTGCCGGTTTTCCCCGGGGGTGGAGGGTACTTGATTATTATCATTACAGTATCCATATTATCATAATGTTTCGCTTTAACTAATTCAATTTGTTTCCATATAATATCGTACTGTGCCGCAAATTATTAATAGTATTATTAATGTTATTAGTATTATCATTATTATTTGTTCCTTCGTTCCCGCGCTTGCCGAGGGAAAACAACATCATGTACAACATCAGCATCAGCTTCGAAGTGTTAGCTTCGTATGCAACAGAGCTCGAATCACGCATCGACAACCTTTCTTCACCTACGCAGCCTGTAATTTGTAAGAGCGTGTGTTTGGTTTGCGACCTTGTTTTACGTTTTCTTCCCTTTTTGTTTGTGTCTATTTCAGAAAGGCATTACGAAGAGGCAACTCCGATCGGGAAATACTTGCAACCTTCTCTATAAGAAGCGCGGTGGTCCAGAGTGATATGAACTATGCGGCAGGCCGGGGCTGGCACGGTGCAGCGTGTACGGTGAGGAGGACCGCTGGGCGAGCGATTGCTGCTGCGATGGTTGCGATGGTTGCGGCTGCTGCTGCTGTTGGGAGGATGCCGGTACCACGTTCAGTAGCTGCTGGGATCCGGCGAGATGCTGCTGGCTGCCGTGCGCAAGCGACGCCTGCGAACCGTGCAGCTGCGATGAGGCCGAGTGAGCACCGAGCAGCATCGACGAGGACGAGGACGATGAAGAGGCCGACGGCTGCATGGTGGACTGGTGCGCTTGCTGCTGCTGAGATTGCGATGTCGATGGTTGAGCCGCGGAACCGTGCAGCGGGTTCAGCAGGTTTCGCGTCATGTAGTGATGGAACGTGCTCGTGGACGATGTCGAAGGGCCCATTCGATGGTGCTGTGGAGGGAACAGGAAATATAAATGTTAGTAATAGCTTTTCATTCGGAATCATTAATTTACTACATACTAAACCACAGAAACCAATCACACAGTAGGCCAAAATAGAAACAAATGCCGCATGCTTCGTTTTTGGATATGATACGAGTTTAGGGACCAGAGAAATTCTCCGAATTCTCGCCACTGTTGGGGTCAGCATAAATTTATTGCTACAGCTTTTTATGTCTCTTTATCTTGATGGTACTGAGTCCAAAAATGAACCGTTAGCACCGACAGCTGATGTAGATACATAGCAGAACTGTGCTTTTAAATTGCAATCATATGGATTTGCTGGTACGAATGTGTATTAGAAAGTATTCTTTGAAGGTTTTTACATAGTTTAATCATTAGTTACATACAGTATAGTTTGAAAATATTCTTGTTTCGCAAAACCACCGGAGAAACAATTAACCTCCCCAAGCAAATTACATTTGCTTCTGTTTTGACTTGCTGTGTACTGACTGTTTTGTGGTTTATTGTAGTTGATTAAAAAATAATCTAACATAACAGACCGGACACTCCGTTTGGAACTTACCGGAATATTGTGATGCATTGCACCGATAGCTGCCGCTGCGCCGATCATATGGCTTGGACCGTCGCCCAAATCGAGATGGAGACTTTCCGGCATATCCGACCCGTTGCCGACATTCCCGGCGGACGCATTTCCACCGCCACCACCACCACCACCTCCCAAGTGTAGTTGACCGAGCGAAGCCGTTGCCATGGCGACGTCAGGCATCACATCCGAAAGGTGCCCATCCGAGCAGGCCCCGATTTCGCCCAGATCCAGTCCACCGCCACCGATGCCACCGGGAGGACCAACCGCACCTCCACCGACCGGTGCCGACAGTCTGTAGGCGACGATGTCTCCTCCGGGGATGACGGAGGGCAGCTCTTGCCGTCGGTGTGCACCGAGCAGCCCGAGAGGGTTGTTCAGCGAAGCATGCAGGCCACCACCAGTGCTTCCGGTGCTTCCGCCGTGCGCTAGCAGTGGATGCTGCAACGGAGGACGCTGGGAATGGTGTCCCGACTGTTGCTGCTGGGAAGGATATTGCTGCTGCTGTTGTTGCTGTTGTTGCGGCTGTTGCGCCTGTTGCCGTGGGAATGTCATGTTGCGGCCAAAGCAGTGGACCTGCTGCTGTTGCTGCTGTTGAGCCGTTGCTCCGAGATCTCCACTGCCGGGCATGGCCGGTGAGGGAGGTGGCGTGGAGTCATCGTCCAGCGACTGCTGGCTGGCATGCCGATGGTTACCGTGATGCCCATGATGCCCGTGAACGCCATGATGATGGTGATGCCGATCGTGATGGTGATGATCGTGATCGTAGTCCTGTGGGGCTTTGTTCGCTCCACCGTTCGAATCGCCTCCACCGTCCAGACAGTAACAATTGGCGTTCTCCAGCAGCTCGGCTACCTCGTCCGGAAAGTTGAACTCTCTCACCACACGCAGGCGAATCTGTCGGTTGATTTCGTTACGGCTCGAAAGAGGCAGTCCGAGGGCACGCTGACAACCGGGCGCTTGGCGCAACTTTTGCTCACGCTTCTGCATCGATTCCATCGTTTGTGCATCGGGAGCGGGGATGGGTGCGGCCGTCGCCGCCGCCACCACGTCGACCCCGGCGGCCGACCCACCGCCCAGCGTCGTGCCGGCGTTGCTGTTCAACCGCGAAACCATGTACAGCGTGTCGGGAATGTCGGGCATGTGATGGCGCGAGCGGCGCATCCGCAGCAGCTCGATCTGCTGCGACGCGATGTGATCTTCCAGCAGCGCCTTCACCTCCTCGTAGTACGGCATGAAGAGTCGGGGCCGTACGAACAGCCCGTGGTTTTTACCCCCGCGAATCCACGCGTTAATCCGCAAGCTTTCCCGCTCGTCCCCGATCATGTGCGACGGCGGCGTACTGACCAGCCCGCGCCGGATGGCCTGGTTGAGGATTTCGTTGTTCGGCGGCAGCACGTGGTCCATGCGCACGTGCGGCAACAGCTCGGACAGGATCTCGCGCAGCTCCACGTCACTCAGATCGCGCTTCTTGATGCCCTTGCGCGTGACCGAGTGGGCCGTGTGGCTCAGCAGGTTCGGCTCCCGGTCCTCCATCCGGCGGATGAGTTCCTGCTCGCCCCACTTGAGCACCGCCTGCAGCACCTCCAGCTCGGACGCCTGCAGAAAGTTGTTCTGCAGTGCCTCGATGAGCTGCGATTTATCGAGCTGAAACAGCACCGGCGAGCCGACGATGGCCGAGAACTCCTCACGCAGATAGTGACACGCCTGCCGGTACACCCAGGCCGATCCGTGCGGCTGGCTGCCCCAGCGTAGCACCGTCGCGAGCGTGTCGAGCGACAGCCACTCGAGAATCAGGTCCTCACAGCCCTGCGCCAGTATGTCCAGCTCCAGGAAGCGGCCAATCTGGTACAGCTCCATCGCCTCCTCGAGTGGCGATGGTCGCGCCCGACCGGTATGCGTAAGGGCCTGCACCTCGCCCAAGCTGCCCGCCCCACTGCCACACCCGTTGCCGCGGAGAATCAACGAAAGGTCCACCGTGTCCAGGTAGATGGCGTGCAGCAGCACCCGGGCGTAGCGCTTCGGAATGACGCCCTCGTCCAGCACGATGCGCGTGGTGGCGTGCAGGGACCGGTCGGTGCCGTGCAGCTGGTGCTCCTCGGAGATGTTGCGCGTCCGCCGTTGGATCATGTTCTTGAAGAACGGCGATCGTGCGCTCAAAATCGCCTTGTGGCACGGGAGCTCCAGCTTCGGCCGGAAGCCGTACTCCGAGCTGCCCGAATCGGGCCGATGGTAATCGCCACCCTCGGAGGTGAAAACGATGGCCGCGTCCGCGTAGTCGCCTGTTTCCAGCAGATAGCGCAGATCGTTCTCCAGCGGGTTCGGCGTCCCGAAGTCCTCGCCCAGCCGGCGCAGCAAGCTAACGTCGATGGTCGGGTCGTGCGTGCACAGGTCGCCCGTGTAGAGGTAACGTAGGAGCGAAGAAAACATCGCAACGTCCACCGGCGAGGAGCGCAGCTCCAGGCAGATGCGCGCCCCATACCCCGGGCAGCCGGCAAGCAGATCGCGGAAGTACGAGCAGCGCGCGGACAGGATGGCGCGGTGCACCGGGAAGACGGTCCCGCGGAACACCAGATCGCAGTCGGTGCAGTGCCGGAAGTCGTACAGGCTGGCGAGATCCTGCTTGAAGGTAGTGGCCGGCGGTCGGGCCAGCTCCGCCTGCACCGAGAGGTCCTTCAGTGCGGCCAGCGACTCGTACTCTTCCAACAGCGCCGACAGCTCCATCGGGCTCCAGCTGGACACGAACTCGCGCAACACGCGCCCATGATCACAGGCTTTCGACGAGCGGCGTCGTCGGATCAGTTTCTTCTTGAGCGTCGCGAACCCGGTCACCTTCTTGCGTCGCTCTCGCACCACCGCCCCCGGACCGCCACCGGAACCGCTCCCTCCTCCTGCTCCACCGCCCGGACCGCACATCGGACCGTAGCCGAGGCCACCGGCCGACGTTAGCGGCGTCGTGGTAATGCCCGCCGTCGACGTGATCCCCGACATACCGCTTGCTCCAACGCCCCCGGCACTACCACCTCCCCCAACTCCTCCACTACCTCCTCCTCCGCCACCACTAGAGCCGGGACAGTCCGTTGACGCTGTTGCACCCATCTCCGTCGTAACGCATGGATCACTGCCACTCTTACTCTCGCACCAATATGACAGTCCACAGGGTATCAGGCATCCCCATAGGCCGGGATTCATTGTCCAGCAACGGCGTCGGTGACAGCGCGAAGTGGCAGTACTGAAAACGGAGAGAAAGCGGAACGTTAATCCGATGTCAGTATTCAGGCAACCCCGAAGCAAAGCCACGGAAAACACAAAACTCGCTCCAAATTCGTTAACAACGAAACGAAACTCGTCTGTCTAATCTAATTAAGCCGCACGCATATTATGTCACTCTGGCCACCAAAACAATGGTACGCCGTGGTCGGCGGTGATCCTTTTTCCAGGGCGAACGAAAACGCACACCAATAACGAAAAGCACGCCTCGCGCGGCCAATCGATATATTCATCAGAAACACTCGCGCCCATTTGATCGATGACGCGAAAAACATAAAATACAGCTCATCCAAGTCGCCATGGGATGGATATACTGTTTAGTAATTCGTTTTGCTTGTGCTCTAAACAGTTTCCATTCGATTATCAACCATCAACAACAACGTTAACGAGAGAATAGATCTGTATCTGTTTTATTTATAAAATTAGTAAAAATCCGAATTTCGACAGGCAAGTTTTGCCAATTCCTATTGCAACATCATTGGAATTTGGCCAAAGCATTTATTACATAAAAACATGTAATATAGTGTAGGACAAATACCTAAGGATTTCATTTGACTAAGCGCGTGGGCATTATCGTATTTGAACTAATCATAAAAGACGATGTCGGCAATTATTTTGGATGTGTTCTGTGTGTCTGGCATCTTTGCATCAAAACAACCGAGATTTAAAAAGCTTACCTGAATGCAATTGTGCGAACATTTTCACTTAAATATTCTCGATTTCTCTCGCGCTCACTCCGCTTATTTGTCGGTTGGCGTTGTTGGGTGGCACGATTGCTATTATTATAATACGATGATATCCCTTATCGATTCTCGTTTGCATGTGCGGCTACCGTTTTGAACCGTGTTGTGCCCTCTGGATCTATTGGTTGATTTACTCTCAGCAGGCCATATTGCGGACGGATTGCTGCTACACGGTGGTTTACGCTATTGGCTTTTGCTCGGATTGTAGCAGGCGTTGAACTATGGAACGAGCACCACGATCACGTATCCTTCCAAGTGTGCCTCGGTTGAAATTGTTGGCAAATCTCGAAACGGATGTCCTTTTTGCAACGATATGGAAACACACTCACACACCGACAAACATACGGCCCAACTGGTAACGGGTTGCGAAAGATGCTCGCCCACGACGATCAAAACTCCCCTCGAGCGGTGCAATCAAATGGCAGCACTGTGTTTTCCACCCAAAAGAAAATGCCGCAGCGTCCCGAGGTTCCGTTTCTTCGATGATTATCGTTATTGGTTACGGACGATAGAACCTCTCGTGCTGGCTGGCTGGCGTATGTAGAGGAATGTAGCCCTTTTTCCCACTTGGAAGGGCTGATTGTTGCCTCTGCTGCTTTCGACACGGCGGTGATTTGTGTTTAGTATCAATCGGCCATGTTTACATTTCCACTGTTTGAGTAGCAACCATTGTCGCGTGTCGATTGATGATGTTCGATCTCCTCTCGAAGGCGCCTCGCTTCTACCGAAAAGGGCCTGCTCTTCTTCTTCTTCTTCTTCTTCGGGGGGAAAGTTTCTGTTTTCCGTCACATTCACACCTCCTCTTCGTTTTCTTCTACCTCCTTCCGCGCCTTCACCCTCAACACCGTTGGGTGCTTCTGGCTTTTGGTTTCTTCGTTCTCTTGCCTCCGTGACCCTGTTGTCAGTGCATCCAAGGGACACATGGATATTTCATCCTTCGTTTTTTTCAACTTTTTCCAAAACACAACACGCGCGCGCACGCACGAGCACACAAAGTCACACACACACAATCCCACACGCACAATCGCTGGCAGGAAAACAAACACGCACGCTCGCACGCACAGCACTTATTTATGCTCCTACGCACGCCACACCACTCGGATGTATTGAACCGTGCAGTGTATGTTGGGGGGTCATAAGCACTGGCATCCCCAAAAAGCCCAGCAGCAAACGGTGGAACCCTAATCAAATGCTCCGCTTCCGCCTGCCATCATCATTCCCGAACGGACTGGACGGGGTTTATTGTCGTATGTGCATCACCACCTCGCTCCACCACCCCGCGAGCCACCACCGCCAACGCCCCTTTTGCTTATCCTTTCCGCCTGCGCTAGGCGGACAAGAGGGGGGAGGCAGACGAAGAGCGGTGCACAAAAAGGGAAACACTTTTCACCTTTCCACTGCACAGCACCACCACACCGCGCACTCTCCCCTAACGGCAACCCAACATTCGACAAGGGCTGCGTTTGGGGATTGCGAATCTCTCTTTTGCTGCGACCGTCGATCAATGCGACCTGCAGTCGCCTCGAAATGAGCCTCCGAACGGCCGGATTCCGATGTAACCTTCGCGGGCTAGCGTTCGCACAACCGTCGGCCGTATTTTCCAACCTTTTCCACTTCGCTGCCAACCGATTAAGCACTCTCAGGAAAACAGGAAAACTCCAGTCGACGACGACGGCGACGACGACGATGTTCTGTAATTTTCAAGTTTTTTGACACCGCTAGTGTTGGTAGCTCCGACATGAATCTAGCAAATTCGTACCGTTCCAGGTATGGGAACGGTGAACCTAGTTCCGACAAATGATGCGTTGTGGATTTTCATTCGTTATTTAGCTTTTTATCACACAACTGCCTTCGAAATGATACTTCTTTTTAAAGTAGGAAGCTTATTGTTAGACAACACCGAATACCATCTATTACAACCTGCTACAACTTGTATGAATATTGCACTTAGTTCCACGGAACCAGTACCATTGCTCTGGTCCGGGTATTTAATGTGTCCCAACACTAGACACAACATAAAACTGCTACCTCCGAGTATCGCACGCACACTACCACGAATACCTGCTGTGAGCATCGCTTTCTATCGCTCTCTTTCTCTTTCCTTTGATGTTGTTACGATGTATTGCATCAATTTGTATTCCTTCCTTAATTCATTATTTAAAATTTTTCTATTTTTCAGTTAAATATAATTTTTTAAACAAGCACTGATAAGAGTTTCACTTAATATTTGGCTTTATTATGAAGTTCTTTGAGCATAGGATAAACTAATCGAACTCAATATGGGCAGGAAGCGTCCCACGCTTTCGAGCTGCTTCGACACGTTTGTAAAAATCGGAAAAATCCACGTGCGAACGAATTCTTCGATTAGAATCGTACGGATTACCAGGTTGGGTGCTGCAATTAGAAAAATATATAAATAACTAAACCATCGTTTTTCCTGCTCCCTCTATTCAACATACATGTTTGAGCTCGTCACCGATATGTTAGAGCTGATAGTAGAATGGTTCCCCTCAGTTGGGGTAGCGTCGGAGCTGGTCGAACTGTACGAGATGGTTGAGTTCAAGCTTCGGTTTCCATTCTTACGATTCACGAACGCCTTCGGGAGCACATAATTAAAGTTGCGTATCAACAAAGTCACATCGTCGCGGCTGTCGAAAGCGGTGGGTTTATTTTCTTCCACCAACTGCATGTAGGTGTCATGGTGCGTCTGCACAATGCGATGCACCACCGACTGTGCCACTCCGCCCAGCGTGGACTGGTTCTGAAATTCCTCCGAAATCATCCGCACCAGTTCCCGATTGCCGGTGGATATGTCGCCGGGGAAAATATCGTGCAAAGCTCGACAAAGTCCACTGGACATCAGCACTAGGAACCGACAGGCAGGAGTAATTTCAATACCGCCGACAATTTCCGGCTCAAAGATTACCGGTTCGGCGGAAGCGCTCGAGAGGAAGTTGCAATCTTTGTAGCCCGCTTTTCCAAGATAGTTTCCAATGCAGCGCGTACTGTACAGGGGAACGCCTTCAAAGTTTTGCGCCAACAAACCGAGCCGAAACAGGCGCGCAGCTTCCTCGGGATTGAGCAAATTATGATCGACACTCAGCTGCGTCACGGTCAGCGTGTCGTGCTCGTCCGTTTTACACAGCAACGCTCGACAGTTTCCGATGTTGCCCAAGTACAGATGCGATCTGTGCACCAGCCCCAACACCGCACTGCTCCCGATGGACAGTGCATTGTTGAGGGAATCGAGCTTCTGTAGTACATTTTCGAACTGCTGCGAAATTTCGTACTGATTCATCCCATCGGCCGACAGGTGTAGCTGGATCGCCGTCTTGGTGGCCACGTGTTGGTTGATCGACTCAAAGTAGCCTTTCTCCACCGACATGAACGATTGCCGCATAAGCTCCTTCACTGCTTCGTCGGTGTTGCATTTTTTCAACTGATCCAGCAGCAGATCGGCCGCCATCTCTTGCAGTGCCTTTTCGGCCACTATCGCACCGTTATGCCCCGAAAGAATTGCATACATCGAACTGAAATAGATAAAAACACAACGTATTACATGGCCCCTTGCAAACATTCGAAGCGATTAAAACCCTTACGTCGTTTCATTGGCGTCCTTGTTTGTCGTCGAATTGTTTGCTAAGCAAAGGCACTTTTTATCACGCGATTCATAACCGACGCATCGGGTACCATCTTCCCTGAGAAGAAAGAACCAAGGCACTAATGTTAGTACACACTAAACGTTCCTGTTTAGCTGAGATACTTACTTATAGATTTGATTCGTTGCTTCTCCTACACCGGTTTGATTGCAAACCTTTAGGTCATCGGTCCAATGTTTGGTCTTGATACTTGTCTCCATCATTACTGCTTCCGGTCGTGGTACGGCTAGGCTTTATACGATTAAAATTACGATAATGGGCACTAGACTAGTTATAAATATTGCTTCTCAACACACTTTGGGCTGGTCAGATGGCTCGTTTGTTTATTATTTACGTGATTAATGCCTCGCAATCCTAGATTGCGTTGATCTTTCGGAGAGTTTTGTTGTTTATTTTTTCCTTTCAGCAGCTGTCATTAATGTCAACGCGATGCGGACCAATTTTCCAATTTTCTCAAATTTGAAATAACCGGTAGCACATCAAATAGATGGAGAAAAGGTTGATTGATTTTATTAGAGTGTTAAAAGCTTATTTGAATTACTTATTCCTGATCATCGCTAGCACTTTCCTCGTCACTTTCTTCATCTTCGCCCTCTTCCATCCTTTCAACTTCTTCTTGTGGCTGATTCTCCTGGGTTTCTGAGCTGTTCTCATTCGCATCCTCACTGTCCCGATTTTTCTCTTCTGAATCTCCCTCATCACTTCGCTCTTGTTCCTCCTGGTTTTCGTCTTCTTGTTCACGAGCTTGTTCTTCAATCGCCACCACGTTTTCCACCGGTTGCGCCTCCAAGGCAGCATCTTGCCCTTCGTCGTCCTCCGAGGTATGTTCGATCCGCCCATTCACCATGGGAGCCCCGTTTTCGTCATTGCCGTTCATGACACCGCCGTTGACTGATGTCTCTTCCAACCGGCGATTCAGATTCTCCAGTTCCTCGCTTAATTGAGCATACCGACCCTGTAGGGTTTTTTCGCGCTCCGTTTGTCGCATCACGTCCTCCGTCAGTGACTCCAGACGCTTCGGAATGGCCAGATCTTCCTGGGCGGCCAAAAATTTGAACGTCGAAAGTGCCAAACAGTTCTGCTCGATCTGTTCATTGGTGTCCTGGAACTGCTTGATCAGGGCTTGCGCCCTAGCCTGATACCCGGCCGTGAGGATCTTTAGCTTCTTCTCAATCTTGCCGCACCGCTTCGCTTCCTTGGCCATGTGCTTGCGGTTGATTTCGAGCCGTTTTTCTGCCGACTCGATGCGATCCTTCTTGCTGGCCAAATTGGCACGCGTGTACCGGTTCTGGCTGGGAAGGTAGAGTACCTGGGACAAACATTCTTGCCACACCTGCGTGTAACTTTCTAGCGAAAGGTCGCCGTGGGCCATGCCCTGCTTCACTACGCCCATTTCCGCGGCCAGCATCTTGCGTGCCTCGTTCAGCTCGTTCTCGTCAATGTTCTCGTACGGATGTTGCTCCAGGTACGCCTGGTACTGACTCAACGGGGGACGCTTTGATGGTAGAACCTGCGTGTGCTGAATTGGATTGCGGTAAGCATCATAGTTGAGCATTTTTACCATCTCCTGCTTGACCAACTCCTCCGCTTTTTGCAGATCCGTTAAACCGTGCATTTCGTTTGACGGCCGCAACACCGTCGTGTTTATGTCCAGTGGACGAGGCAAATCGCGCTGGATGACTTGTGAGCGCAGCGAGAGTTCCTTCGCTTCCTGTGCGAGCTTGTTACGCTTCCGTTTCTCATCTACGTCCGCTTGATCGGGCACCAACTGTTCCATGTCCAGCGCACCATCATCGGCCGCTTCGTCCGTTTCATTATCAGGTACAACGATCTCGTAGTCATTTCTTGGCGTGGGAAGGGATGCCAAACCCTCCTTCAGGGACGATTTTAGCTGCTTCTGATAGGACTTGTAAGCGGCCGGTGTTTCCGCCACACTCAAACCGTCCTCGGTGTTAATGTTGAGCTTATCGCGAAGGAAATTCGGCGTTGCTCCGGGTGCATGCGGTTGCGTGGCCGATCCTCCGACCGGAACCATCGCTCCCGAAGCGGGTGTTAAAAAGCCTCCAGGAGTAGCGGCGCCATCCGGTCCTCGCACCGAACGGAACGGAGTGGCCAGCACCGTATTCGGTGTAGCGACTACCTGGCTTTGCGGAAGAACCCCGGAAAAATCCGACTGATGGAGCGGTGTATTTACGCCACCTTTCAAAGGAGTTTCCACGTGCGTCAGGGCCATCATGTTTTGAGCTTCTTGTAAGATGCGATCCGTCACCGGTGCAGGAGTACGCGGAGTGGCCGCAACCTGCGGCGTAATGCTGTAGTCCGCAAGCAATGCATCCGTTGTTTCAACGCCACTCTCCGAGGCCACCTCCTTCGCAATCTCACTCGCACGGCCAAGCTTAACGACCTGTTGTAGCTCCTGGTCGGAAATCTGTGGCTCCGGAAGAACCAGCTTGGAACGTTTTTTAGCCGGTTCCTGATTTTGCAACAAAGCCGTTGGCACATCGTTTTCTTTTCTTTGCTTGAGCTTTTCCTTATCCTTCTTGCGCTCGCGGGCTTCCTTTTCCGTGCGCAGCTCCCCATCGAGACTCTGTTGACGCAAGCTGGAGAAGTCGGCCGCAATCGGCACTACGAACTCATCGACCGTATCGTAAAAACCAGGAGCCGGTGTTTTCTCGAATGGAATCTCCGAGTTGTAATCGATTCCCTTCAGCTTACGCTTCCGATTGCCTCCACCGATTCCGGCCGCACGAAGCTCCCGCCGTTTCTGCAAAGCCGCCAGACGACGAGCTTCTTCCAGCTGCTTTTCACGTGCCTTGCGCTTAGCCTTCTTACCCTGCGTATTGGCCAGACGGGCACGAGCCTCCGAAAGCATCTCCAGCTCGTCTTCGTCCATGTCCTTCGGATCCGGACGGGCCGGTTTCGTTTCCGGGTTGGGATCGATCTCGCCGGGCTTCAGCTTGCGCGGATCATCCATCCCATCCTCGCCTTCCTCCTTCCGCTGGGCCTGATCGAGAAGATACTCGTACCGCTCCAAACATTGCGCCGCCGTACGGCCAATGATCGGTGCAATCGTGCGCCATTGGGTTGGCATTAGCTTGGCCAGATGGAGCAGCTTTTCATCTTCCTCCCGAGACCATTCGGTCTTTTTGATGCTTGGATCAAGCCACTCGTACCAGCGAGCTTTGCACTGTTTTGCTGACTTCCGGTGCAGCAGCGACGCAATACGGGACCACTGGTTTTTGCCATATTTCATGACGGCGGCTTTGAGGATTTCATCCTGCGGACGGAAAGGTTTATCGTTACAGATTAAACTTGCAAAACACAACTAGCCGGTTTCCTTAGAAGAAACCAATCCGGTAGCAGTGGCCATCTTACCTCTGTGTTCCGCCAAACACCACCCTTTATCATAATTCGTGGCATTTTGACGAGGCGTTGTTGATCACACTAACAGCAAGATGGTCCAATTATTTTATTCAATCACACTTAAACGCACTTTTCTGGATAATCGAAACACGGTTGATTACAATTTTGCTTGTTTCTTTTCCGATGCGGGCAAGCATCGATTGACAGCTAAACGTCAAACCGAAAAAAAAGCGAAAGGTCAAACAGGCGTGTTTATAGCGTACGGTCAAGAAGCTCAACCTAGAATGCGAATCAAATTGCAGTTTGTGATATTTCTAGCACGTGGCTTTTGGTGTAAAGGGAAAACATATAAAATTTAAAAAAATCACATTTCTTTTCAACACTCACGAAAGGATTTGCATGATTTTATATTTAAATTGCTCTGTGTTGTTTTATTGCCTAATTAATAATATTCTTAAACCTAGACGACATTTCATGGTGATTTTCAAATCAACAAATAGCGATAGTAAAATAATCAACAACAACAAAAATATTCCATACTGATTTCCAGAAATCTTTACTAAAGATCTAATTTTGCTGCTGTCCTCAATACACTTTGCAGTTTGTGCATCCGGGCAAGAGTTAAAAAATCAAGAGCACCATAAAACAAAGACGGACAGTTGTGATTTTATTTAAAAACAAAAAACGAATTTAATTCATTTACTCAAACGAATGACTTTGGCAGTTTTGTGATTTTTTTAAGTCCCTCCAGTCCTACTGTGCCTACCCTCACGTTTCGTAGGCATTATAAAGAGACAAATGTAAGCATGCAGTGAAAACCTGGGATCACTGCATTGCATATGGCCTAAGGTCTGTGTGTGTTGTTTTTTTCTCGTCTTATAATACCTACATTAGCTTATCCTTCCTTCTTTAAACGAATCTCCTCTGGCTGTTTGATAGTGGTAAAATTGACTGATAATAAAGGCCAATAAAAGCATACTAAATAAATTACCCACATCGTGCGTTGGAATGTTGTGACCGAGGATTAAATTTACGATTGCACCTTAATAAACGAGATGAGAAATACACGGCAAATTGTTACAACTTTCCAAATGGATACTTATTTACAGAGACAATAAAAATCGGTTATTGGTACTGAAGCACCTTCTTCTGGGTGATGAGATGGTTGAGTTAGTCCTTAAACTACTTCTCAACCGTATTTGTGCCGGAAATCGTTTCAAATACCTCCCGGGAAGGTACCCTAGCCTAGGTTAACTATGATGTCCTGACTTACTATGTACAACGGAAACATTCTCTTAGGGTCCTCGTCAAATCGAACGCCTCACTGATATTATCACATACATGAAATGGGTGTTATCTATCCATCCTATTGCGCACGATGCACAGCATCGGCGACCGGTGCATAGGAAACATTGATTAGCTGTACAGCCGCGAAACGGACGTACTGGCTGTGAAGGCCATCGTCAGCAGCACGAAACTGGATAGCAAACCGCGGATGTGGGGCGTGGATGCGCCACTACATTTCAGCTCGTCCCTAGGATAGAAGCTGTCCGGTGGGGCATCCTCGCTCACCTTACACCGTTCGCCACGTCGCTCGAACACACTATTGCAGACGTCCTTACAGGAGGGACAGATAACGGCACCGCGATGTAGCCATCCTTCGGCCATAAGCTGCACGTTAAGCTTCTGACCGGCGAAGAAGCACTCGTACGATTTATTTGCAATCATAATATGCAGCCGTCCGTGATCACAGCGATACTGATAACAACCGGAGCCCCAATGCTGCCATTCGCGGGTCTGTCGACAGGATCGTTCCTCCCACATGTTCTCGCTGTGGTCGAAACACTTCGAATTGGGGCCGTACGATTCAAGGGCAAAATTTTTCTCCGGTTCTACAAGCAAAAAAGTGAAGGAATGAGAAAAGTTAGTAAAGGACACCACTTCCTCTAGTTCTGTGATGCTTGTACGTACTAGGATTGTTGTCCTCGAACTGGCACTGCGATCCACGCACGACCACGTTTTTGCTGCGCCATGTAAACTCCTGAATGTACGGGCAGTGATCGGCCAAAGACACTGATCCACCGTAGAACCCTTCCTCTCCGACCGGTACGTGTGCGAGGGAATCGAAGTTTTGGTATTGCGTTGGCAGTGGTGCTACGTGGCGCACCAGGTTGCACAGTGCAACCGAGCTGCGATCGTCGGTGCATTCCGTTTGAAGCGGATCCCGCTTTACTTTGGCGCAGAAGGGATGTATGGAGCGGCCCCTAAACGAAGACAAAGTATAATAATAACTTCCGACAAATGTTTCCACGTTCAAACGGTATCGCACGGTTCCTTACTTCAACGTATTAGACGTAATCCACTCCTTACAGCTGCGCATGGCAAAATTACATCCCAAATTGCGGCCCCACGTTAGGGGCGACGCCATGCTGTAGTTGGCCCGGTACCATCCGGAATCCTCCATCAGGGCTAGAGTGATGCGCGAGAAGGCAGAACTTTGCGTATGCGTCCCCGTCATTGCTTCATTTTCCAGCACACGCTTTTCCCAATGCGTTAATGCTGTTCCCTCGCCACCTTGATCCTCTAGTTCAGCACCTTCCAGCTTCTGGCAGTTAAAATGATCGCGTACTTCCTTGACAACGCGCGGTGTCACGAACATATCGATCGTTCGGTTGATTGTACCATCGCGTACGGCCCAATCGGTACGGACGACCTTCCGGATCGTTTCATCGCTCCATTGGTGGATTTGGAACCTTAAAGGATTGAAGAAAGCACACCACTCAAGTTTTTGTAATAATGGTACCAGCAACTAAACTTACTTTTCATTTAAATACGGTTTTCCCGTGTCTGGCTTCCGGGGTGTCCTCGGCGAACCATCGTCATTCCGGAAGAAGGCATATAGACTGACCGAGAATCCGAGAGCGTGCAAAATTTCGTGCTTCACCGTCGAGAGCAGTGTCTGCAGTTCCTGCGGTTTTGTGCTGATACTGTCCGGGCAGAGATTCGCATGACCAGCGATGGGTCGATCGAGGCCAGCTTCCTGTTGACAATGAGCGGCGTACGCAACAGTCAGTCCCTTGTGGCACCGTTCTGACTGCAGTGCGGATACGTAGAACACAAAGTCTGCATTCGATATACCAGATCCGGCCGTCGTGTTGGGATCTTCGTGACAATCCTGTCCGGTGGAATTGCAAACCCGACATACCTGACAGAAAAAACGCGCACGTAAGATTGAATAGCCACTAGAGTTAAGGGTTCAAACATTCACTTACATCGAGATGATCTGGTGGAACTTGGACCTCACCGCAGAGTGTGATCGGTTTGCACGAATCGATGCAGTAGGTCATCGAGTTCTTCACGAACACCTGGCTGCTTTCACACTTCCGATTCAGTCTTATGATTTCCTTCGTCTGGCGCACCATAAGGGCTTGCTCCCAAAACCGAACCGCTTCCGGAAGTATGGTGTTCTAATAGAAGGTAATTCATTATTAATATGCATCCTAAAGAGGAGTACGCTAGTAAAACTTACATTAATGAGGGAAAACTTATCGGTGTCCAATCGATAGACAGACTCATCGTAGACGATCAGGATGCGAAGTGGTTGATCGATGCTGCGTTTTCGGATCACATGATGCGGTTCTAGCTGTACGCCGTGAATTACCTGAAAACAGATAAAGAAGTTCATACGTAAGAAAAAGCGCAAATTCAGAATACACAATATTTTTTAGCCGTTAAAAAGGGTAAACACTGTACCAAAATTGGTTCTTGTAACTTTTCGGTCCAATTTGATGATCGTACCATAAATAAACGATCACAAGACAACTATCATGTTTCATTGGAGTATTATTTTGCTTTCGGTTGTTTAGATAATTTCCGTTGCTCGAACTCCAAGCTGCACGTGGTTGTACCGTTTAGAGTAGCCAGTTTGGACCTTGAGACGGTAGTGTTTTTTTTTATTGCGCTTCTGTGCGCGAGATCACGTTCGGTTATGCTACAATGAAAGCAAAGCACATAAAACCAAAAACGTGGCGACTAAACCGGTCCGATCTGCGCCTCCATTGAGTACCGTTTCAGATTCAGTTCGGTGGTGATAAATTACCATCGGACTTATAAGGAAAACGATCAGATAAAAACAAAAACTCGCTGTTCAAATCATACGAATAATTTATGTTCTACCTAATAACAATTTCACGGCAGTCAAGGAAGGGAAAGATTAATATTTTATTCGAATGAGGTTACTTGTGTGTTTGGGACATGTGATCACAAGTAAAAAAAAACAATCTCGAAATAAGTTCCTTCAATAGTTGTCGCACTAACAAACATACTCTTTCCCACGACTTGTTCTACAATTCAGAAACAATCGCACATAACAATGATGACACACATTCCCACGTCGGAAGGCTTAAGTAGAACCAATTGTCAGTACCTCCGACTTCCGTTAACGTAATGGAGCCCTTTGCCTCATCTAGTTCTGGCTAGCCTACGTGTACGGGCGCCAGCTGACTGCTGGCCAAGGCAACCGAACGGAACTTTAGCCTCTGGGTCACGTTCGTTCGTTTCGCGAATGTCTTGCAAGCAGCTGTGATACCGGTGTGGAAAAAATTAATTTGCAGTAAATTACGCTCGACTTGGGCCAAAAGAATCTTTCGACAGATCTTTTGGGGTCGGTAATTCGGTCCCGAACCGGTTAGTTTCGCCAGCCAGATGTTCCGGCAAAACATTTAGATACGAAAAGGGTACTAGGTTTTGGTTACGTGAAAGAAAGTCACGATAGGGAAAATAATTCAAAGAGTTTTAATCTGTACGAAATAGCTTTTTTTAGATGTATTTTAAGAAGAGAATAACAACACTGTATAGAAAAATCTTTGAATTCAAAAAGACACACAAAAGAAAGAAAAAAGCAAAAGTAGCACACACTTGGCGTTCCATAAATTACATAAAGTCGATCCGTTATTATTTTATCACACTAAAAAACCTCATACATGCAATATTCGTCGATATAATTACATATCGCTGCTGTATAATTTTACATTTGAAACAAAAAATCGCGTACAATCCCCAATACAATCGCTGACTTATATTCTCATTTGTTCCTTGCACGGTCTACCGGTTTTCAGGCTTTCCCAAAAGCGAAAGGACCGGCAAACGGTTAGCGAAACCACTCCCTACGATGGCCCACAGCTGTTCCGAAGTTCGTAGTTTGAAGAAAAAAGCACACGCACATTACGTCATTCGGAACTGAAGGACAATTAAGCAAACTGGTATCGGGTTTCGGTTACTTTAGGGTTAATAAAATGGTACTCCTGGAAAGCCCCCTTTTTTGCATTTTGTCCTACTTATTTCAACGGGAGAAAACTAGTATAAAGTTTTTCGAAACAAGCCGTACGAGAAACAATAAAAAGTAACCGCGTTGACCAGACGAATTTAACCCGGGTCTATCTAGGAAAACGATCATTCTTTAAACGCTTGAGCAATGTTCAAATTTCACACATGGTGCGTACAACATGTAATACCAGTAACAACAATAAAAGCTTGGTGCATAATAAAAACCCCTTTTTCAATCTCTAAAAGCTTCAGGAAACAGGAACCAAACGCCACACTTTTGGATGGGCTGCATCACCGGAACAAGCTTTCCCATCAATTAATGCCTATTAAATACTGCCAAAAGCGAGCAGATGGGCAGAACAGCTCACAGTTGAGTTGAACAATTTTTCAATTCGTCAAAAGAGGAGAGAAGCAAAAGCAATTCACCTAACCATTACGAAATGGCTGATAGCGAAAGTGGCCAACCATAGGATGGTGGCTTCGAGATGGCATCTTCTGGAGACGATCGAGCATTACAATGGCTGTTTTGATGGAAGGCATAAAGCATCCGGAGGAAGCGGTGGCCAAAGGTGAGAAGAAGTTATTACATTTCGCAACAAATTCGAGACGGCTTCTTTTATCATCTTATTCAATACTCCACGGTGATAGTGCAATGGTGAACCACATAGAGAAAGAAAAAAAAGCTCAAAACACTTCTATTGAACCATCGAAACTAAGGAAGCTTCAGCGAACCATTCGCACCAGGAAGTGATAAGAAACCTATCCAAACCATGAAGATGAACCAGTGTAGAGAAATTTTTATATAACCTGTCTACCGTATCAGAGAGCCCGTTTTCGGGGATCGATCACATCCGTGTTCCGTTTCAGCAGACGCTTACGAGGAAGTTGCCCCAAAATACTCCACCAATCTACAGTGATGGTGTTGAAGATAAGCATCTCGCCTGACAAGCAACCTTTTGTCTACCGAAAGGTACATCTAAATGTGGTTCTCTACCATCTCCTCGAACTTGACCATCATGGAGACATCCGGCGGTATGTTGGCCGCAAAACGAAATGATCGTCACGGTTGGCCAGGCTGGCTTTTGTGGGCTGAACCCGACAAATTCATTTCATGGCCACGGTTTGCGATCAAGATTTGATTTGAGGGTATCCAACATCGAATCTCTTGGGTCATGGTTTAGTTACGGTTCGCTCGGTTGTATGATTAGAGGCCCTTCATTAGCGGGGAGTGTCGCGACACCATTAGAAGTTGTGTGAACAGTTTGTTTTGTTTTGTTTGTTTGTTCATTATGCTGTGTTTAAGTTGATTTATATTTGCACGAATATATATTTTTCCGTATTTCCACACAAAGTATTACATAAATTACATCCTAAATAAATTAACAATGCGATTAAAACTGCCGAACAAAAAACCCAACTAAGTCCTCTTTCATACTTCATCCAGCTAATCTTTCCGTCAGATTACTTTTAAATCCGCGGTTTCCGATTTTCCTTTCTCACCAAATACTTCCAATGCGGAGAGAAATCAGAGTACGTGCAGTCAGGACCAAAGTCTGTCTATCAAGTTATCCACCAGGGGGTTTAGTTTTCCGTGACTAAGCCTCGAAGCTGTTGCTCCACAGTTTCGACCCATAGCCGAAGGGGACGCAAGGTCGGATGGTTGCACAGCAAAACGAGCTAAGGTTCAGGTTGCCCCTATTCTCATCCCCGTCAGGCATACGGTGGGTTTACTTAACTGATCAGTAGATGTTTTGCGTCATCCTTTAACCGCCGGCGGTCCTGTTCCCACTTGGAATTTCGAATTTCTTTACCGGTCATGGCCGTTGGGCCGTATTTGAGCGGTATTTGTTAATTTTTTGCAAAACTACTAGTTACTTGTTTTAGCTACTCGATATCGGAGCTCTTGGTAGTTCAAAATCCGACACTACTTCTACTTGGCTCTAGTGGTAGGCTAGGAGTAAAATCAAACCCATTTGACGTCCAGAAGAGTCATTAACAATGGTAGCCTAGTGTTTCCTCAAGTATCAGCTGAATGTTTTGGTTTCCGTACAACATGACATTTTCTTCCAATACGAGGATCACAAACGATCGCACTGTTTGTCTAGCACTCAAATGATGCATTCAGTGGATTTCATTCAATAGGCTCCCTTTCATTGGAGTCCAACAAAGCTAGACGATATGTTCACGATAGTCATCAGTGATTAGTTCCTTGGCTAACGTAACAGGGGGGCCCAATGCTCCCTCGGAAAAAGGCTCAATGAAGTCAGCATCATAAACAAGCGTTTCTTTTCTATTTCTTATGACTCATTTCGATACACTGCACCCTTTTCTACGATGCCAAGGGTGTCGATAGCCAGGAACATAATTAACGGTTTTATAATGGAGCCGACGCGGAGTGTCCGTCGGGTAAACAAGACCCGTTTAATTAAACCATAAAGCGCGCTCCAGCTTAAAGCCGTCGACCGACCGTCACCGGAGCCGTTTCCACAGTGTGGACAGATCAGTCATCATCATTTTAGTACTCGGTGCTCGTATGCGACCATGTTTCCCTACCGGTATCTTACTCTTTCTCGCCGGCTACAGTTACCTCAAGACGTCGTCCGATATTGGATACCTAAGGAGTGTGTCATTTTTTCCTAGCTCAGGAGAAGTTGCAGAAAAACGTTCCTTAAACAGCTCGAGAAAGTGTCCAAACTATCCGCGCGGATAGTGATCGGGTTGTTATTGAATCGAACTCGGCGCAATCGGGCGAAATACCATTTCCTGTTGCTAATGATTCCAACTGCGACACAATTAACCCGTTTGGAACCGAGGTAACCGAAGACTGAAGGTGCCTTCCAGTGGATGCTGTAGCTGCTGGATGCAGTTTTCCCTTCGCCACCGATAAAACATACACACCTTGTTCACATCCGTGGGACATCTTCTGCGTTGGTACAAGCGGTGCCATCCTTCATCTCTGACGGGAAATTTTTGTTGAACAGCGAACCATGTTTAAACATCGCGGACCCGTTGGAATCAGAACAATGAGGAACCGAGATGAGGAAGCATTTTGCAGTCGAAAAGCAACATTTGACAGGCCTGTGGCGGTGTATAAGGTTGTCCGATCCACAGACACAGAAGATGGTTAATGATGTAAGCGCACAACACAGCACTCGGAGGCGACAGATTGGCAAGACAACCCCGAACGGCTTCACGTTGATCGTGGTTCCGCGGAATTCCACAACCGCAAAAACCCGGTGATAGTGGAGGAAAACCCTCTCGTCACTGGAGGGCAGAGGTCCCCCGAGACGTCATGGGAAATGTGAATGAGACTGAGAAAATCCGAGGCCGCAATGCAAATGGTCCACCGAAATGAAGTAAAAAAGGTCCGTTGGCAAAACGGGTCAGCCCTTACGGAATGGGCTAAGAGAAGTAAGTAAATAAGTGAGTGCAAACATCACGCTGCCACGGTAGGCTTTACCACGCGGTTCCGTTGTCTTCGCGTTGGTTTGTTACCGTATCGAAATTAACCTTCCTTTCGTCGGTCCTCCGGAGAAGAAGAACGGGCAAAAAGCGGGCCAACCAACCGCCACGACGCCACGACACTCCGGGCTTTCCTTCGGGCCTTGTAAACTGTCACGGCGTGTCGTTGTAAGCGCGCGGGAAGGTTTCCTGTGTGCCCCGTTCGACGTGCAGCGGGCAGCCACCATTGTGACCGACATTCGATTATGTCACGGCGTAGGCTTTTCACACCGGCATTTCTCGTGTGCCGTTGAGAAGGTAAGTTTTCAGTTTTATTTTCGGCTGGAAATTAGCCGCTGGCTGCCGCCGGTGGTTTGTTTGCTGGTGATGATGATGCTGGTGAGACCTGGGCCGTTGTGGTGCGACATGAAATGATTAACGGGACAAGATAAGTCAATATTTTGCCTGGCCCCGGCCACGTGAAAGTGAAACGGCGAGAAAAACGGCATTCGAATCCGACGCGTGTTTGAACAAGAAAGAATGCCCGACCGTGTATTGACGTTGGTGGCGGACCGGGGGGCCAGTGTGTGCACGTGAAATTAACGGTCCTAAGCCGACAAGTGAAGCGGAAATACAACACGTGGCAAAGTATCACACCGTAAAGTAATTGCTCAAGATCGAAGATTGTTGTGAAAATAGCAGAATAAAGCGTTTAAAAATGATCATCTATGAAAGGGAAGCTTCCGATCAAAACAAATCAACTGAAAAAAATAATAAAATCATTAACTAAGCAAAGCTCGAGCAATTATTTGTAAGTTGATAAATGACACGGTCGACGTTTGAAAACATCAGAACCTAAACAACTATCAGTGGGAAAGGATTTACTGGAAAATTTAATTTGTTACCACAATCAAATCTTGTCGAACTTTTATCTACAATCTTTCTTAAAGCCATTAAAAATACTGATTGAAAATTGATTGCAATAAGTTTAGCTATCACCAACTCCGTGAATCAAACGCATCGCTTGATAGTTGGATAAATCGGCGACATAACTTCCAAACACTTATCCCTATCGCTGATGAATGTTCACCAACGCCATCCGCTATCGTCGGCGATTCGGCGCAACCGATGCACGAAAACACGTTTTTCTTTTTATCGAAACACCGAAGCGAATGTACGCTTCCCGTAGGATTCTTTATCGCGCACCATCCATTATGCACTGCGTACTGCGATGGTTAAAACATTCTTCCTGTTTTTCCGCCGCTCGCTGATAAGCATAAACGATGTTTTTCTCGCTGGGATAACACGCACCCCGTCGACGCCTTTCCCTGAACCGAGCGAACCCGGGTGAAGCTCGAGAAGCAAATAGAACCCGTTTATGTTGGAGCCGGCTCATTAAAAACCGGGCTTCTGGCTTCCCACCGACCACTAGCTGTTTATCCGCATGCCCCTCCTGTCGTAATAATTTCGCCTAGTTTGAGAAAGCTGATAAAAGTGAAAACGAAAACTTATGTAGGTGATGGCCACGGCAGCGAGCGAGCAGGCACCGGGAGGTGTTGTTTTTTTGTAGGTGGGATCAGCGAAAGTGAAATATCATGTTGCGCCGGCATGAGTCGAACGGGAAAAGCCGATGCCCGGGCCCAACAACCTTCCGATAGGCGAAATGCATAATCGGTCGATAGGAAAGAACTGGTAAGTAATTACAGTGATGTACTTAAAATTTTCCTTCTAGTTTGTTTATACTAAGCAAATAAAATACTTTGGGATGGATCTTTTCGGGTTAACTTAATTGAAAAAACTAACGATTTATACGATTTCTTTTCTCGGATTAAATTTACTCTTAAGAGAAAAAAAAGCAACATCCGTTTGAAACCCACTGTCTCTAATTCTGCGAAACGCCGCGATCATGTGACCATGATTTCAAAAACGATCAACTGGGTTGTCGATCGCAAAACATGGGCGGTAGGCATCACTATTTCGTTTGACATTGGCCATCGATCCCTTACTTTCGCGTGTGTTCGCGACCATGTGAGCTAGGAAAAATGGAAGCCAAACGCATTTGCAATGGCCCTGTGGGCGACATAAACCAGTTCGTAGCTGTCGTGGCTAGATGAAACAAAACGTAAGAAGGAAAAGACGGCGATACCTTTGAAAGCAAACACCCTAGAACTGGTTTTCCGGCGAACACAAGGATCACTTTTCACGATCCTCGAACGCTCGAAGGGGAGATCGCAGAGACTTGATCAATCTGTGCCGCGGTGTTGATTCATGTAGGCTTTTAGAAGGCTCTTCGATCCATTTCTTTCAAAAGTCGCGGTTTTAATCCTCGCGTAGGATGACCGCAACAAAGGGATAAGTGTCTCGGGAGACCACCTCGCACGCGGTCTGGGTTTCTGTCTCTAACGGCAAAGCAAGTATAAGCAAGCGAGAGGGAAAATTTATTCGCTGCAACCTCACAATGGCTGCGCGCGCAATCAGTTCCCTTTCCCAGCGGTCGCGTGCACTTTCTCGGACAAGCTTCAAGTCACGCTGCACTCGATGGAGGTTACCCCCGGTGGAATCAGGAAACGAAACGGCCGAACGAAATAAAGCTCGCCGGCCCGTCGATGGCCAGTCGAACGCCACCACAAACACTACATCACATCTCAACAGCTGAGAGCAATCCGGTGGAAAGTTGGAATCGTTTCTCTGTTGGTTTTTGGTCTTAATTTTTGAATTATTAATTCAACCGGAATGAGATTAGTGCTTGCGGTTTTTTTTTATTTCGCTTCTTCGTTTTCGGGGAGGTGGAGGTGTAGGTGCTCGTGAGGCTCGAAAGTAGCCCCTTTGGTGGCCGGTTGGTCCTCTCTGGTTGGGTGGCGTTCCGCTGCATTTTTCTTCCATCGTTTTGTTTTCTTCATAACAGTTTTCCTTCAGCGCCCGCGAGTCCCAGTTGGGATTGTGGTCGCTGACGGCGTGAGACATAGAAAGTGGAGAGATTTTGCAATCCGATTCCCTGCAAGCCGCTCTGAAATATGCCTTATTTATTTGGTTTGACATGTAGCTATACAAAAACAATTTAAATAAAAAATCGATAGGACTGATTCTTGTTATCCGGCGACGCTAAAATTCAAATGCAATCTTATGTTGCAAGATCAAGACTAGAGCAGACGCAAATAGGGCAAAACTGCACATTGCTCCAATGCATAATGCATTATTTACAGCATCTACAACATAGTAAAGGTTATTCGGCTTCTTTTAGCCAAGCCTAGCAATGGTGTACTCTAGAAAAAAAGAAGAAATGGTGTAGCAAACAAAATTGGCATGCGTTCTACCACAGAAGTAAATAAGATTCTCTTATGTTCATTGAAGAACATTGCCTTTTTGAAATTGCTTATATTTGTCGTGCTTTTTTAAATTTTTACTTTATGTAAAACTATTTCCCATTTCCTTCATATTAAACCACGTGACCCGTTACCTCGCCATGTGAATATATTGTGACCATTAATAGGCATTGTTGCCGGTGAACCTTTCTGGTGCCCTTACATTTCTATTCAATTTGGCTCGGGCTCTTTACAGAATAAATGACAAATCTCGTACCAAGGGGTGAACTTTGAACCACGTGCCATTGTATGACATGATCTATTTTCCTCCCTTTAATCCCCCCCTCCACCGACGGATTATGCAACGCAACCCCATATGCATGGTGCACGTTTTCATAGTTCACCAAATGTAGCGCCAAATGTTGTCGCACAGCAGCAAACGAACACAAACGGCTCCAAATTAGAGCACACGGCAGGGACGTGAAGGGAGCCTCGAGCCACGGTTTATGAAAACTATTAGCCACCCATTTTGTTGTTTGCTGCATATATGACGTCGATAGTTTTCCGCTTTCTGAAACAAAGAGAAAGCTCCAAGCGATTTGGATTGATTTTTCTCTTCTTTCAATTTTTGAAATTGAAGTTTAGCCAACGATTTTGTGGCTATTAAGGGGAGACGACGACACGTGGAGCAAAGTGTTGCGCAAACGATGCGCCGGTAAGATGTCAGTCGCGATTGAATACGTCTTTTTCATTGATGAATCTTTGGACCCCTCGGCATCATCAACATCACGATCATCACACCATCAACAGCAGCGTCATTTTCACATCGTTGTAAAAATCTAACAGCAAACCGTGGGCATACTTCACTCGCAGCGGAGGCTCTCGTTTCAAGCGAGATGTGGCTCATGTGATTTACATCTTTCGTTTACCTTGGTAATTGCATCTTTATCGAGCGCGTTTTCACGTACAACGTTTGTGTGTTTCCGGTTGCGCTGGTACTTTTCGTCTTTCCGTACCCGTTTTTCTTTGCTTCAGCGAAAACATTCGCCCGCATGACGCGGACGTTCGAGTGGACGTCTTCGAGCTTACTCACATCTCAAAGGAACAACACAGACAGCGGTGGCAGTCGAGCTGCGTCAGCTTGCACGATAAATTAAAGCCCTGCAATTAACTCCCGGCACATGCTACCACACCGACAATATGATGGAAGTCTTTCCACCCGTGCCTAACGGAAACGGTCTGGTTCCAAGCCTTTGCAGTGATTTAAGCGTGTCAGTGAGAGAGAAGTGAAAAGATTTTTGCATCGTTTATCCAACAATTTGCTTCTATTTATGTCGAAACGAGTTTTGAAAACGAAACACCGCAGATCTCCACCGTTAAAAGTTCCTTTTGTTAGGATAGCCACGATGTCAAATCACACAAAACAAGTGGACGGAAACGGCGAATGGAGAAGTCAGGTGGCCAAGCCGGAGTCCCAGACACATCTGAACCTGCCCCTCGGTCCCATTGTAGGCAGCGTGTTTGTTTGTTCATAAACAATATTTACCATCCCAACAATTCCGACATTCCGTGTGCAGCTTCAGTTCCTCCGCACAAACAACCGGGCGGCAAGTGGGAGGAAAGAAAGTGGAGTTGAGCTCATTTTCCTTCCTTCTGTTAGTTTTTGACAGTTTCACGACGACGCTTTATAAGCAAAAACCCGCGAACTCACCCACTTCCACGCGTTCGTGCATTGTTGTTTCCTTTTGATGCTAATTTCTCACATTAATTGATCAACATACGCGCGGTTCCCTCTCGTTTGCTGAGGAAGCTTATGATGCAGATGACGATGATGATGATGATGATGACGGACACATTCGACTCATCATCCCACTCGAAGAAGATATTTTCGTTTGCCCGGTTCAACGTGGTTCAAGTGGTTTGTTTGCTTGACTTTGGTGTATGGTTTCTGGTTGAAGACGTGTATTTATGTTGTCCGGTCATAAGGGATTTAAAAAACCTTAAAATTGAATAATTTTGCTTCCAAAAATCTCCATTTCGGTGCATTTGGGTTATACAATGTTGAATCATTTCCAAAAATACCGCACATTGCGCAATGCCGCAAGTACCATCTCGCGAAGGAAGCCACCATTTTTCACCCCACAGTTCCCACAGTCACGCCATGCGCGCCTTACCTTGTCGGTGTACTGCAATTTTGCGCCAAAATTGACTCCGAAAGACCCCCCGTACTTTCGGCGTGTTGCGGCGGCGATTGGATTGACGCGAGATCGCAACCCCAAGTGCCACCTCATTAGGGATGGCACCCTGCACCACCCTCTCATAACCAGATGGGCATCGGCACCCCCAAAGATGGGATAATGTTTCGATTCTAAGGCTCGATAAATCCACGATGCACGACCGGCCGCCAATCATCCGGCGGTGGTCGTGCCGTCGGACCGTTCCGTTCACGAAAGCGGCCTAGAGCCCATGGTGGGCCACGCGTTTGGAGGTTATATAATAATGGCTGCGGCGCACGAAGGTGCCGAAACGGTTGGAACGTCTCAAATCAAATCAAACAATCGAATTTTGCTTCGATGCGGGATACTAAGGCGGTGTAGGGGGTGGCAGCATGCATCCGGCCAGGGGTATGACTGATTGACATCTTCTGAGAGATCCGAACGCATCCGATGGCCGAGCGATCATCGATCGATCTAGTCGATCATCAACTTTATAGTGTTGAATAACAGCATATTTCAGGAAAGTGAGGTCGAAAAGGATTATGTTTAATGTGAATAATTCTTAAACAATTTAATATGATCAAATTGTCTACTAATAGAAGGACGCTTTTCAAAGCGTAGAATGATTCTAGGAAAGATTATTCTAATGCCTGCCATTAATGATTCTGACACACTTCAACATTGCATTGCATGACATTGGTTATAAGAACAAAAATGTTCAGGTGAAATCATCCAAAATAATGGCGTAAAGATGCAGCTCCGAGACAAGGTTGCAGCAATCTTGAAGATGAGCATTGTTAGTGGAATGTATTATTGATGTTTTCGCCCAGTCGTGCACGTTTGACACACTTTTACCCTGGGACATAGCACCGGGTTGCAGGTGCCTTTCTTGACTTCTAACCATCGGTACGAACTGTTTGAGCCTGCGATTACTAAGCAGAAGGTGATATGTCGTGTCACTCTATCACGCTCGCGGACGCACGTCCCGCACCGAAACGAGCCTACAAATGGCCGGCTTGATGTTTTATGATAATGATGACAACATTACAAGCTCACGTTGACTTGCAGTATTTGTTGAGTGGCGAAACTGCCGATCGAACCCTCCTCCGTTCGTCGAGTGACTCGTAAGCTATGAGCGATGCATGATAAATGCATCTTCTGCAAGCGCTTCTCACAACCGAAAGGAGCCACTTAATCACCGAGAGTTCGTCAGCAGGGCCATCTTCGACGAATCCGACGAACGTCTGACGTGCATCGATGCCAATAAGCGCATCGGCATCCTCCAAACGACATCGAGTGAGCGAAAGATGGCGGCTCGATTGGGTCCATCATCCGTCAAGTGAAAACGCACACTTTCCACGCGGCTCGTCGTTGAATGCACAAAAACGGTCCCATTTGCATGCCATTTTACACCAATGGTTGCGCCTTTTCGCCACCTCAAGCCATCACACCTCCCCTTCCTTGGGGGTGTTACAATGCTACACCGCAAAGTCCGCTCCAGCTGAAGGCTCGCGATGCACCGAAACCCACCCAACTCAACGCCGATCAGTAATGAGCCGAACAATATTGCAAGCCTAATGAAGACATTGGCCCACGTCCGCCGAAGTGCTGTTACGCTAGCCTTTTTCGCGGTTTTGCATACGGAACGGTGTGGCCCGTTTGGTACCGATCGAAAGTTCGCCTCGGAAGGAAGGCTCCGATCGTGCACGGAGCATATTCGATCGGTATACTTTCTCGGGCATTTTTTCTCTTCTTGCATGAGACGGTAAAATTAACCCATTCGAAGAACTCGTTGTGAAGATTATTACTAAACCAGCAATCGATATTAAATGGGGAATCGCCCCATATTGGATACGGCGAATAGAAAGTTGCTAACCATGTTTCCTGTGCTAATGTGAATTTTAAAAATGCATCTAAATGCACATAAAAGAAACCCATAAAAAACCTGTCTACGAGTTAATCTATTTATTTTTTCTTTCACCCATCCAATGCCGTAACGTATTTATTTCCCGGTCTTTTGGGAGGGAAAAGTCTTATCCTTCAGAAGCTTTTTTTGCTGCTAACCCATTAAAGTACAGTTTTGCATTCAGATGCTAATGAGATGCAGATAAAGCCGAGGAGGATAACATTTTATTTTCACATAATATGTTAAAGCTTTTAACAAAAAAATATACAGGAAAAAATAAGAATAATAAAAAAGTAAAAGAAAGCATAAATTTAAAATCCCGTTATTTACTTTGTGATCAATAAACAATAAAGAGAATTAAATGATTTTTGCATGGAGAGTGTTATATAGTTAAACCCAACATGTGACTTAGAAAAGAACCATTCGGTGGGTTTTAATTAAATGTTCCATAAAATGTCTAAACAACAATCCCAACAATAGCTCCGACCGCACCAAATTCCCTTCCGTAGAAGCTCAACACCAGCGCTGGTCGATGTTAATCGGCCCCGGGTGACGTAACAGAAACTTCCAGCCGAAAAGTCTCTATCAATAGCCGAAAAACCGGATTCCACCGTACGGTTTCGGGTTGTCCGATTTCTCACCGGTGGGAGGGGAAAAGTTCGCCATCAAATCATTACCGATGTCGTTGGTAAGCAGTTAACCTCAGCCGCCGGTTAAGGCGGTAGGAGGAAAGGAAAAGCGATAAGATACTTTACCACCTAGAGTGTTGCCGTATGCAACAAAGAGCCAAACTTTCCTACCCAATCGATATTACATCAACATCACATCAAGGTTACCAACAGCCACACCTTGGCGGTCAAAAGGCCCGTTCCTAAAATGTCCCAGAAAACACGAGAAGCGAGAAGCGAGAAGCGATTAAGTAACCTCACATTTCACTTTCATTCAAAGATGAGACGGACAGACCTCACATCGGCGGACGATAGTTTATTTGTACTTGCAAAGGGTGAGCTAATCGTCCGGAGACATCACCCACGGCATACGTCGAGTGTGCGGTGGTCTGGTCAACATGCAGACGAGACGCTTTGCGTGACGAGGTTGTCGATGACGCCTGCGATGTGGTGATGTTACCAACTATGACATCGACACCTGCCTATCAGCGTCGGGTCCGACTCGCTAGGTTAGTATGCTAATCGATCTATCAAATGCCACACCCGGCGGGAATGCATGCATACCAATGTGATGTTCCCAATGCTTCGACGGTCGCTTTCTAGGCGCACAAGTTGTGTCGAAGTTGTGCCCAACATCTAAATCAATCGTATCGGAGAGTCCCTGACTACATCGACACGCGATTGTTTTCCAGTAATTTATTTCAATTACCTGAAACTCCTTCTAGGTTGTTTTTCACGCAATCCGACACAACCGAACCAAGTCCAAACGACATTTAAGCCGGTTCCAAAGTATTCGTTGTGACATTTCAAACGATAAGTGGGACTCTCTCGGTTCCTGATTTATAATAATCGGTGCAACCTGGTTACGCTAAAGTTTACCGGCTAACATTTTCCAGCTCCAGCCGAAGCAGGAAGTCTGGCCAAACGTACTCGTACGGCAAAAAAAAAAAACAAGCCGATTGTAAAATGTCACCACCATTAGGTGGAGTTGTTGGGAGCTAGAGCTGCATCTTTACCACCGGTGTCTGCTGCGTAAGAAGATCAACAAACTGGCACCCAACGTGTGCCTTTCTGACCTTGCAGCTGGAGGTTAATCGGTTCCAAATTGCGTCAGGTGAGCCACCGACACCATGTGGCGGTAATTTACTTTCACCCGGACGCACCCGGATGGGCGACGGAACAGATGAATCAACTGCCGGCGTAGTTTGCAGACCTCCACGACGTCGTTGTCGATTGTTTCATCGAGCGAGGACTCGCTCTCTCTAGCCATCCAGTTCAGTGCCTAACCACCGGCCATCCATACTTAAACGGTTGCTTCGATAATCGATGGCCTGTTACGGATAATTATAGTATTGACCGAAGCGAATGGGACGACGGCTTGTGTGGCGACTTCCCGCCCAGTCGCATTTTGGTGAGCACGCATGCATACGAACAAGCCAAATGCCATAGGTTTTAGAGTTTAGTGAACGTTCTCCGATCGCAAGTGGTCCTACGACAAAGGAACTAAAATGTAATCTAAATTGTTGACTGTTGATGTCTTGTCCTACCAACCATTTGAAAGGTGCCTCGCAACGGGGTACTGATATTTCGAAACCGAGAAATCACTCCCGAAATGTCTCGTCGGGCTATTCGTCTTTGCGTAATCTCGATTACCAATCGTGATGGGTTCAGAATTGCATGTGAACTAGCCACATGTGAAGATAAAGTCATTTCTCAGCCTCATCAGTTGATTCTCACGCCTGCACAACGCACAAAACTGAGACCAGGCTGGATGATCCATAGTACGGTAGCACCTTCCCGGCTTCATCTGGTTGCCGGCAAGCACCGCCGGTTTACAACACAACAAAGTATGCGCCCTTGCGAAACTACTTTGATCACCCCGCAAGCGAACGAAACCGCCTGAGAACGGTATCATGTGGCAGAGCTTAAATGCTGGCGTTCACTTAGTAGTCCGGTGATACAGGCTTCTTCAAGAGTATGTGAGCAGTTACTGCGGCAGCATTTACGGTGTGGCTACGAAAATAATGGACGTCACTCTAACACTCTTGCGGCAACCGATGAGCCTTGGTGTAGCGTTTGGATTGCCCACGAGATGGTTATCTTGGGGGATGAAACGTAAAAAATCTAGCCTACTGTGGCCTCCTCAACCGAATTGGATATGCCTACTTGAGCAACCGAGGCGTAGAGTCTACCGCGTCAAATGGAAGCATACGATAGTTTATGGATTAGATACGGTAATCAAAACACCCTGGGATCGATTAGTATACGCTTTGCAATTGAAAATTGTGAACTGAATCAGAATAGCGTACCCCAAGTTCGGGAAACAATTGAAACGCGTGAATAGTTTTCACGATGAAGTTAACTTCTTAGAGAGGCTACCACAATATTCCTTTCAGAATATCCATCGAGCGATCATCGTATGATCATATTGATTTAATTTTGTTTCGAAAATTGAATAACATTGGCATACATTTTTCTCTTTGTGTATTTCTACTGCAGTACTGAAAGATCTGGTAGAAGGGACCAACCATAAATCAGTTCACAAAAACCGCGAACATGGATACCCACCATAAAACGGATTGTTAGCCTTGTTTGGGTTTCGTTACCCTACATGCTTCACCCATTCATTGTTGCCTAACCAAAAAGGTCTTCGTAGGAGACTTCCAAAAAATTACTCCATCGTGCCAAAAAAAAAACCCATCGCTGAAACAGTAAAGAACGGCCCAAAAATAACCCTGAAATTTCTCTTAAACCACGGGTGGTTTTGGGCTTCACTCGAGATGAAGTTTTGGCCCAGTCTCGTTAAATCTTCTCTTCCTTTTTTTTTGTTTTACTCTGCTGGCGTTCGGAAAAGCTCACACATGGGGAGCGAAAAAAACAGTTCAACGCATAATTAACCTTTCGTTCCGTTGCGTCCATGGTCCTGCACCAGAATGGGCCGAAAACAACGGTTACCATTTACAAAACATCCGTCCCCGACCGGGAGAGGAAGGTGTTCCGAGGTTGGTGGTTAGGATCCCCGTAAGTTCGTCATACGAAAGTGTGCATGAAAATGAAAGCGGGTTTTGTGGGGGGAACTGTGCGTTCCATTTGACATTGAAACACATTTCTCGCGCTGAGGTTCGCGTAATACGCGTGTTTGCTGCTGCTAATGACGACGGGGTGGACAGTTTTTTGTTTAATTTGGCGGCCGAAGTTCGATGCAACACTCGCGGATTACCGAAACCCATTAGCATACATCTGTGATTGTGATGCGGACATCGGCTAAATGTTTACATGGAATGTGGCACCGAATTGTGATGAGCATTGTTTGTTAAATAAATTACAAAGCCTTATCAAAGTAGGCCACACTAAGGGAAGCCTTTTTGCCTTTGTCCTACAGCAGCATTAAACTAGGATTTTGTTTATTTTTGCCTCCCTTCTACAAAGTCTCCTCATGCCATGGCGGGCAGATGCATGTTAATTGAATTTGTCGGACAAATTCCCTCTCCATTCCATTATTTACATACATTGTTGTACAACATATCAGGCCCACCAATTGTTTGGCAACCCCATCACGAGTTTTGTTTGTGTACATTTATCGAAGTTTGCGCTTTGCGTAACCGAAAATCAGACGCCATGCTGATGGGCGTGCCGGGTGGAATACACGATCGGAGTCTTCTGAGTCACAAGCCCCGCTCCGAACAGTATCCGCTGTCAATACGTATGTGGACACTCAAATTTATTGCACCCCACAATCGGAACGCGACCACATGAAGCACGTGGACCAACGTCGCGTGGAGAATGGCGCGCAAAAAAGACGATAAATGTATTTGCGTCGGCGAACAGAACAACACACCATCGGAAAAAGCTTTGCAATCACGTGCTTTCACGGACCGTTAATTAACCTGTGGACGGTGTCGCCTAGTTTAGTGTTTGGAGGCTCGAAAGGCTCCCTCGAGAGACCATCACCGTCAGAATTGGCCTGGGTGATTTAGGTTAAGTGAATGCATTGGCGTGGGGATGGCGGGGGTGGTAAGGAATCGATTGGAGAAAGGATTTACCGTCCACCGGAACGGTTCTATGTTTCACAAAATGATTTACAGCGCAATTGTGCACGTTTGTGTGCGCTTTTATTGCGAGCACCTCCGAAGGCAATCACTATATGCATGCATACAATTTTACACGGGATACGTGAGGGTGTTTACCATCCGAAAGCTTCCAAATGGTAGTTAACGTTTACGGCAAGTTAAAAAATTTAATAACCTCTCCAAACAAGATTAACTCCTTCCGAAACATCCGCTCGAGTCGGAATGAATAGATTGAGTTTCAAACACACACACGTGGGGCTTTTTAATCTGATCCTATTGTTTCGGAAGAAAAGTAAAAACCACATGAAACAGAAAAAAACAAGCCAAACACAAATCGGTAAAGCGAAAACAACATCCATAACACATTTGTGCATTGAATTCACAAAAAGTTAAACGTTTCGTTTGGGCCGTGCTCGAGAAGCGTGCGCGAATTATCGTTTCAGATACGAAACTTTCTCTTTTATAGATTGAAAAAGACGAGACCTAAGACAACAATCAACCAAACACTCATCCCGGCCGCGATTGAAAGTGAAAACGGGGACAGAGTCACTGCTTCCATGATTGCAATGGCGGTGGAGTGAGTCATTTTAAATCGTTGACCTGAATTGCATATGCGTGAATAATAAGATTATGCATACGGTACTTATTACTATATCTACTCGGCAGCGCCAGAGGGGGGCTGAAATCGAGCGGGAGCCGTGCATCTATCCGAGTTTTTACTACCTCTCCACTTCCAGTCGCAAAACCGTTTTCGTCGGTTCTAAGCCACCTCCAGCAATGCCAATCAAGCGCGCAAAATAAATGATATAATTAATCATTCTGCCGTCACAGAGATAGGCGCCGGACACAAACGGATACGGCATAAAGGATTGATTATGCTCGTGCACGGCACGGTGACGCAGGCAGCTTTTGGCGAGGATTTCGAGGAATCACGTCACGACTCCGGTTGGTACGCTGTAGAGACGAGAGAGTTGCTCCGTACGTGACCACGTATG
Organism: Anopheles sinensis; assembly: GCA_000441895.2. Classification (NCBI taxonomy): domain Eukaryota; kingdom Metazoa; phylum Arthropoda; class Insecta; order Diptera; family Culicidae; genus Anopheles; species Anopheles sinensis. The sequence goes on along the minus strand of KE524778.1, from coordinate 148,654 downwards.
GTTTCCCACGTAGGTTTGTGCCGGTACCATCGAGATGCACGAGACTGATTGGAACATTACTACCATCATCATCATCATCGTCGTGCCCATTGTCATGGTTTCCTTCGACGGAATACGTTGGCTGGCAGAATCATCTAAGAATATTCCACGGCGTCCTCAGACTTCGGTCGACTCCAAGTCCGTGTTGCCTTCCGTCGAACATTGGTCTTAGTACTAAACGACGAACGAGTTGAAGGATCGAAGCGGTTTGTGGCACTCCCACGGGCATCATATCCCATACCATCTTGTCCTCCCGGGTAAGTCGTCGGATACTTCCTTAAACAGTTGCTTGCGTTATTTACCTGAGAAAGAGAGAAGAAAAAGTTGAACGAATGTTAGTCAAACAGCATCGAAAAGGAAGGGGTTTATTCGTTTATGATGTAGTCATTCTACATCACGGAGGTTCTGGGTAAAGAAGGTGCGTCCATTAAAGCCATCGATTCTACATCATTCAACCTCCCTCGGATCCTGTTTCCTGAAGCAAACACTGATCGCTCGCACAGCTCCACTTTTTCACACACGATTAGCACCGATTAATTGCGTTGCTATTCCGTAATATCTCCTCCTACCAGGTCACGAAAGAATTGTTTAATAAACTCCTTCGAAGAGTTCTCGCGCTCTCCATCTACCGACCGCCTGGTCGTTGTTAATTTATGTGTTTTGTCGGCCACACCTGTCACCGAAGGCTCACCCTGAAGAAACTTCGATTCGAACGGAACTTGTTGACTCGGGCTTCGAGCTAAATCTGAAAGCGCGGATCAGGTTTTCCTCCCTTGTGTGATCCGATTCTAATCGACTAGACGGTGACCTTCGCTGGCCGTTAGAATTCTCCTTCATTCCCCACACCACTCACTCCGCACGTTGCGGTTTACTTTGAATAAGCAACTTGGTAACTTTACAATTGGTACTAACCGGTCCCGTCTCGTAAGACGTAAGTCGGTTGGACTTGAGAACTGCGATGCTATAACTTCCCCTTCTCTCATTTAGAATTTTGCCGAAGCTGCATGAGGTTTCAGTGCTTCCGACTTATTGGAGACTTAAGACTTCCAGTTTCCAAGACTTCCTTCAGATCCACACCAACATGGTACTAATGATGAGTTAGACCGTCGCCGAAGGGATTTGCTTCGGTTGGCTTTGTTCGTAAAACCTTCTCGGTTTAAACCACCGATTGAACCACGTTTCCTTCCGTTCCGTCCGCGCAACCCGCAATCGTTGCTCGTTGGCACACTATCGAAGGATTGCTCACAACAGAACTACAGGTTCGCTAATGTCAAGTGCAACCGTCGCGCACCTCAAGGTAAAACCGTCCGATGTACGGCCAGGGTATGTATTTAACGGGGTTTTAGCATCGGGGTTCGTAGCTAATACCCCCACCTCCCTACTTCACTATGTAGATATGCAAATAATAATATTGATTTGCTTCGCCAGATCCTGCCGGTGGGCTTCGTCGGGGTGCCTGAAGTGGCCCAGAAGTGCACGGTTCAATGGTGGGCTTCTCAGCAGAACTCCACACTTGAGAACTTACGCGCGTCAGGTGTGGGTATTTGAATTTTATGAAGTAAAAGGAACGCGTCCGGACGGGTTTTCGCTTGCATGCGAATGGAAATTAGCTACGAGGGCGCAAGAAGTACGCGCTGAGATGTTGTGTCATAAGAGTTTTGATTCAGAAGGAACAATGTTGTCGACGTGACAGAAATTAAATACGTGTTCATTAGCGAACTACAAGGAAGTAAAGTTGTCCTAGGCTCTTATTTTCCACGATGCGGAGTTGTTTTCAACATTGATGATAAGTTGTCTTTGTAATGTGCGTTTGACGTAATATTGTTTCCTCCAGACTGTTTCAAAAATTATCTAATAATCTAATTATCTTGAGGAATCATCTTCTTGAGGTTTTATTAAAAATATAACTATTTTTTTAGATCGTTCCCTCCTTTCATTTCAATGATTGCCACACATTGCGAGTTAAACTTTGAAGAAACACGAGTCCCCTTCTATAAGCTTCTCGTCACAGAATATACCTTTCACTGTAAATACCACATTTGCAAATCCAATCGAAAATGGCTTGAACGATGATGAAAACAAATCATTCAAGCGTCCTCAACCTTCAACCGAGGGTGAGCGGACCTTCCAGTGCACGGTACGGGGTGGTAGTTGGTTACCGTACACTTTCAAAGCTTCCGAAAAAGTCATGGCAACCAATCGCAGTTTGCAGCGGACCGTTTGCCGATTTTAACCATCGATTGACAGTAATCACATAGCAAGCGGTTGGATTGCTTCCGATGCGTTCATGTCGCGCGTACGATCACGCTCATTGTTGGGCACGAAAAAAAGGTTGTTAAAGGTTAATCACAACCCTCCTATCTAGCAATGCATGCGAAAACAGAGTGAGCGGCCAGCGAATAACTAAGCATCACCGGCGTCACGGGGCCGGAACGGAAGATTTAAGTTGCCCGCCGAAGTGTGTTCAATGTGGCGACGATGGATGGAAAGGTATCTCCACGTACCTCCACGGAGAGGGCCAACCGAGAAAGTGGACGGACCCAAGGAGGGGGGAGAGATAGATCACCCACTTTTCCCGCAAGCCAGCCGTGCAGCGATGTGCAGCGAATCCCAAACCGATTCCTCGGAGAGCTCTGCATCCGGTAACTGCATCGCTAGAAGGAGCTTGAGGTCTTTCACTTTTGTCTGCAAGGGTATGATGCTGATGGGGGGAGGTGATGGTGGTCTTTAGCGATTGGTACGCGATTTATGAGCATTCGCCGTTCGTTTGCGGTCTGTCGCCTGTAGAGAGCTAAGGCTACCATGGAGAGAAGCACCTTTGTCTGCTTCCGCTGGGACATTTGAACAATTTCTCCACCCAGATATCTCGAGTTCTCGGCTCAGTGCACCGCTTGCAAACCCAGCTGGGTGCAACGTTGAACCTTGACAGTCATACACGGCCGGGTAGCTAGGGGGGAAGACACCATACCTTCGCCAAAAGGCTGATGACTTCGTGCACATCCCCACATGGGCTCCCGCATGCTCGGTGACATACCAACTTTTCGCATCCCCACAGCATAGAGAAATAGTCATTGGCAACCGGGTCGATTAATAATAATATTGCACCCGGCCGATGTCGCCGGCCCAGCCCAGCCCTGCAGACGAGGACCTCGAAGGTTGGGCACACCCTGTGGGGCACCGCGAAATGTTGCAGTTGGCGTTCGTTAACCTTTCGGAAAAACCGCGACCGCACCTACCGGTCTACCGGAGGGCAGGAGGAGGGAGTGGTGGTTTGTGGTTTTATATGCTACTTGCGAACCCTTCCTCCTTCTTGCCACACGCCGGGCGTACATCGGGTGAACATGCCAAATCATATCGATCGCCCTTAACTTTGGAACGGACCGTTTTATTTCACGGGGGACGGTTTGATGGGATCGTTGGCCTGTAATTTCTTGGTTGATCAAGGTATAATTTTTTCATCTTTTATAAGAGAGAATAAAATAGATCATTTGACGCCAAAGGGTGTGTAACGTTCGGTTGACAACTAGGTTGACTTTTGGCGATTGGACACACTGTTGGGATTGATCATGATCTCAAGTAGAAGAATAATATTATTTCTTGGAAACAAGTTGAGAGAAAGATCATTTATCATGAGATAAAACGAATACAGTTAACTCAGAAAACCACACCAACCTAAAATCAAAATGCTTTAGGTATAATACGGCATAATAAAAACGGTATAATAAAAAACACCTTTCTCCACGTTGAAATTTGGCAAATTTATTGCAACATTATTTTGCCGCAGAACTCAACATAGCCGTCGCCAGCATGGCTACGACATTTCACGAAACGATCGCCACGATACGACAAATAAAAGGAGTTCGACTTCGATCCTACTATAACTGCCCCAAGGGCCTTCAAACGACTTCAATTGTGCTGCCAGACACCCAATAGAATCGTAACAACCGGTTCTGAGTGAATTCAAAGTTCGGTCCGAAATCGAAAATCGCTCAACTCCAAAACCGTGCCGGGAGTGGGTGGCGATTTCTATTCCTACCGTCAACGTAAGCGTTCAGCTTAGCCGGTCCTATAAACTCAACAGTTGGTTGGCTTCTGAGTTGCCATCATGCCTAGCGGTTTCGTTTCATCGTGATCGTGATCGAAAGTCACGCCCGACTAGAATTATGTTTGCCCTAATGTTCACAAGTGGAGAGAGAGAGACACGTCAGAAGGTTCTTTGTAACCGAAATGTTTTATGAAAAGGGAGCTGTAACAAAACGATACATCACAGGAGATCTATAGCTCACAAGACTTAAAGTAAAAAATGTTTAGAACATGACTTGGTGGATTCTTCCGATAGCAGACCATCCTAAGGAATTAATCAACGAGTAGATCAAACGATCAATCGCTGCGTTTCTCGATGTCACGATGATTGGCGTCAAATCTTTATTACTTCCCGCCGAGAACCGATTGTTTTCCATTGTCTCAAAGGTGGGGCAAGAAGCAATCTGAAAGGAAATCATCCTCAAACAATGCACCTTCATTGTTTATGCAATTTAATCTAAAGTGTTAGCAACGAGTCATGCTCCAATCATAGCGAAACCTTCGTCGAGGTTGTTTGTTTTTGGAATAGATTGTGGTTTAGAACGGCTTGCGACATATTTTAAGGGCTCTCCGCCGGTGATGTCAATAGAAGAATGGTTGTTTGTTTCGACGTGTGCCCGTCGTCTCGTACTTCCAATCCCCTTGGCGACATTGGACAGAAGGTGCATTATTTTTAAATGAAACGTGACTGTGAACATGCAAGTTCCGTCGTCCTAAAGCGCACACAACCAAGGGCCGCGACGCTATGTACCTTCCGTGAAAAATATTCTTTCACTGGTCCTCAACCCACTCGAATGGACATGAACCTTCTACCGTGAGAATAATTACAACGCCGGTGGTGTGTGGGAAGTCCGCCCGAAAAACCTGAGGGGAAAACAATCGGGTTAACTGGTCGCACCTTTCGAGCGGCCCGTGACAAGTTCTCGAGCTCCAAATGGAAGTTTCGTGTCGCTACAGCCGGCGAGGAGTTGCCATGCTATCCGGTGGTAAATATTTATTTATGATTCTATGCGTGCGCAATGGCGAAAACGAGTAATTGTACTCTTTTTTCGACATTTTGGGTACGCACGGGCCACTAAGTGGCCCTAAAACGAAAAACGCCTAGTCCGCCCGGTGAACATTCCTCCTGCGTTATGGGAGCGTTCGGAATTTATTCTTTAATATTCGTAAAAGGGTTCGAAGTAGGACACCTAACATTCTAATGTGCTTAACTCGCGAAGGACAAATACTACTCCCGAGTAAGGGCCCCAATGGTACATCCATTCATTCATCATCTCAACGTTTATAGTTCTCCCCCGTCGACAGGTTGACGGAGCGAAAATTAGCATCAATTTATACCACCCACTGCCGGTCGGTTGACGGGTGGTGGGTGGGTGTCAAATAACAACCCGACCGATCGTGTACCAAGGGATCATTTACGCGGCGATGATGAGAACAAGTCCAGACGCCGAGTTCAATGATCGGGTAAGCATTTAGCATCGCGGAGAAACAATTAATCATTACGACTTATCTGGATCGAGTTACGATTCGAAAAAAAAATTCGAAAAAATAAAAAATTAAATAAAAAGGTTATTCTTCTTCTTATGTGGCTCAACATCCCCAAGTGGGACAAGGCCTCTCTCCGAAGAGAGTTACTGTGACCGATAGACGGTATATTATTAAATCGGTGGTCAGCCGTTCGTAATACCGGGGGGTGCCAGCCTCAGGATTCGATCCCACACCTATGGCGTGGTGTTTTCTTGCGCTACTGCTGCGCCATGGGCACCCCCTTAAAAAGGTTATTACCACATTTTATATTACACAATTTACCTAATTTACCTACACGAAATTTTTAAATCAAAAGGCCAACGATTGAAATTCAATGATGGGTAAACGACCAGGTTGATAATATAGTACAACATTTAATTTGATTAATTATTCCAAAAGCTCAATTAGCTTTCAATTGGCATTGACCAACACTCAATTCGCCCCATACGCAACGGATCTCTAGTTAGTTTGTTTCCCCATTTGTTCCACCAAAGCGGAAAATGTGTACCAACAGTGGAAAATGCGAAACGTGCCTCTCTCTCTCTCTGCACCCCTCAATCGCGTTGATCAATTTCTTCTACCTTCTGTTTAAGTTTTCGAAATCGATTCCAGGGCGTGAAACGGCTCGGCGGTCTGCCCACTGCCAGTGAAAATCGACCGCTGATCGTGAAAAATCCCAACCGATGGTCCAATCGATCCAATGGCCTGCGAAAGGTGAGAAACCTCGAAACACTGCGGGTAGGTTCGTGTTTTATGTTTTACCCCACCCATGTCTGCCACATTTGTCGGGCATGGTCAAACAGCATGAATTTTGATGCGACATTTAGGCATGTTGTAAGCGAAGCACATCGCACCTATCCCCCCCTATTTGGTGGAAATAGTTGTATGTTTGAATCGACTGGCTGCATTTGCCTAGTCGGGGCACGCGTGCATTGTAATAAATGCGCCTTCCCCACGCTGCCCCCTCACCCCCTTCCACACACGCAATAGGTTTTGATGGACCGATCGATCGGGTGTACTAGACAGGGATTCGAAGGAAACTGTCCGATGATGAAAACATGCCGTTCCAAAATACGGTGCATAAACCGCATTTTTAATCGAACTTTGCCAATGGTCGACGACACTGTCAACACTCTCCCAGCCTGTAGGCTGTGGTCATAGTTTGTATGGGCGGGCGTGTCCTTCGCTTCAATTTTCAGGTCCCGTTCGGCGAAGCCATTGCCATTGCGTTGCTTCATAGCCCTGTCTGCATAATGATGATGATGATCCAAGGGTGATTCAACGTCGAGTGAACTTTCTTAAATAACGCCATACGTACGTGTCGCCGAGTTGGTAATTTTGTGAGGCAAAAGATCTCAAGCGAGTGTTGCAAACTGATCAAATTACGGGTACCTTTTGGTAAGGTACAATTGGTACAAATAAATTAAAGCAATTTAAACAGGTGATTGAAGGGTTCAAAGGGAGAACTTTTTTAATTTAATTTTACGTTCTCCTTACGAATTAACATAACAGAATATTCTAGAGTATATTGTTAAATTATAGAAGACATCCAATGAAATGAAATTGAATGAAGAAATTTTAGAAGGAATGTCATATCGCTAAACATTTCCATTTAGCGATGTCCTGCTAGATCATTCATTAATTTATTCATTCATATTGTCTTGTAGGTCCAGATGAAATACTAAACGCTTGTGAGGTTCTTTATCCTTCGCATTTAGTTCATCGAAAAATCAATGTGTCTCAATTTTGCATGTTCAGGTGCCGTATGCGAAATGACATACTCAGTGAAATTGGAAACTTTGCAGAGGGGGAAAATGGAAATCATCATTATCTCTATTACCCCAACGAGTGATAACACAGATTTATGACGACATCACTGCAGGCAATCATGCACCTAACGGTCATTCCATGACGAGTGGTGGTGATATAAAACTTCCGCGCTTGTCCAACATATGGCAAGGGTCTCCGATTGCTAAAAGAGCTTTGGAGCGTGCAAAAATACTCCCTTGAAATGGCGACTACACGTGCGAAAGGTAAGTTGTAACTGATAACACTATCTGGATAGCGATGGAGACAGTATTTATAATTGCATTTAAAACCAACCAGCCGAGCACCCCCATCGCCTCGAGATGGTTTGATTACGAAAATAAAATCCCCGCTCTCACCTCGTGCGCCTTCGGATGCTGATGTTTGCAGTGCCCCTCGTGCCCGGAAGTGGCCAGGGCAAGCGTGCTGCCGACAAGCGACAACAGGCACACCGCAGCCATACACCATCGCCAGCGTTCGTATCCTGCTGGTACGGGCACAGGACACGGCTGTAGGGCTCCATCGCTACCACTGCAGCTCTGCTGGTCGCCTTTCCGTCTCCTATTTTCACGTTTATTGATTTTACTACTCCGTTGCCGCATATTCGTAGCCACTTTCGAAGGTGTTACCACCGGCGCCCCGTTGGACGGCTGGACTGACATTTGATGCTTGAATAATTTCACCGTAACAGGAATACCATCTGAGGCAGTGACCATAAAGGGGGGCAGGGTTTGAGAAGCCACTTTCCTACAATCTTGCCGTTTGGCAAATCGACCACCAGCGAAGGGTATTCTATTTCACGCGACTTCCTTTCCGCGCACGGCGAAGGGTTTGTGGTCGATACGCTTAGAACATAATGAAAGGAAAATTCGACCGCCCTTCCACCTTTCCTCCTACCGCGCTGGGCACTGTGACCCAATTGCAGGGAAACTCTCACTTTCCGGCGACGCGAACAAGGACACACTGGATTCTGCACATGCACAAGCCCTGGACACTTCGCACAGTCCACATACAGAACGGAGGATGTAGGAATTGGGGGACCGTTTTGGGCTACACCGCCACTTCAAAAGGTTACACGGATTGCATGCGAAGGAGCACCTTGGACACCACCGGATCGTGTTCGACTTTGTCTGAAGCCGCGTTTAATAATCGAACCAGCGCTACACCACCGAGCGCCTCGATTGCATAAACCGAACTGAAAGCGGTTCCCAGCGAATGGACAACTTTTATTCCACCTCTTCCAAAGACCGAAGTAGTGGCCACCCCGCCACTACCAACGCGTGAACACATTTTCGATCTGGTGCAACTTTTATGTCCTTTCATCGATTTTTGTCAGTAACATTTCAAATGACAAATCTCATCGAGACGTATCATTTTAACTGAACAGGTATTTTTCTATCACTTAAAGTTTTCGCGAAACGGCAAGGAAAATCTTTGTAGCAATGCGAAAGTCGTTTTTAAACATAGTTCATGCGAATGATGCGAAGCATGGAAACGACAAAAAACGAAGAAAAACATTACCGAAACATGACAGCTAGTAAGGGCGGTACGTTTACAAGTGGATCGTCGAACACTACGGTTTGTTCAAACACTGAAATGTTACGGTTAAATTTAATATTCAATTTTGTCCTTTTTTGAGCTGGAGAATTTAGAAAGGTTAATTTACAGTAAAATCTACATCTCACGATACTAAATTGTATGAAATATGGAATTTTTTATAAGTTTTACCTCTCGCAAAAGATATACCGTTCCCAAAGGGCTGTTGACAGCACTCGCGGCATCCATTTGTCAAATCGCCATCTTTCAGTTTTCTAGAAAAGTTTTGCTACCCCCAGCATTTAGCATTTCGTTCGACACTTTCGCACTATTTTGCTGAGGAATTACAGATTTCCCACTGCCGACGGTGACGAAAAACGATGGCGGAATACTTGGCCTCGATTTTCGGTACCGAAAAGGATAAGTGAGTATTGAAAACAGTGATTTTTCGTACCATCGCGTTTCGAGTGTCGGCGTTCTGTTGGGGTGTTTTGTTGATCGACGCCATCCTGATGAACCCGAACGTGTTGTTATGATGCTCGACTGACTGGTGCTTTCTCCCCCAATGCAGGGTCAATTGTTCGTTCTACTTCAAAATCGGTGCCTGCCGTCACGGGGACCGCTGCTCCCGCATTCACAATAAGCCAACGTTCTCGCAAACATGCCTGCTGCAGAATCTGTACGTCAATCCACAAAACTCGGCCAAATCCGCGGACGGCAGCCATCTGGTAGCGAACGTGTCGGACGAGGAGATGCAGGAACACTACGATAACTTTTTCGAGGACGTGTTCGTCGAGTGCGAGGACAAGTACGGCGAAATCGAGGAGATGAACGTGTGCGACAACCTCGGCGATCACCTGGTCGGCAACGTGTACATCAAATTCCGCCGCGAAGAGGACGCCGAACGTGCCGCCAAGGATCTTAACAATCGGTGGTTCGGCGGACGGCCGGTGTACTCGGAGCTGTCACCGGTCACGGACTTCCGTGAGGCCTGCTGCCGCCAGTACGAGATGGGAGAGTGCACCAGGTCCGGGTTCTGTAACTTCATGCACCTGAAGCCGATCTCGCGCGAGCTGCGCCGCTACCTGTACTCGCGCCGCCGGGGACGTTCCCGTTCGCGATCGAGATCACCACGCCGGGGTGGTGGTGGAGGTGGCGGTGGTGGCGGCGGAGGGGGCGGTGGAATTGGTGGTGGACGTGACCGTTCACGTGACAGACGCCGTTCGCGTAGTCGGGAGAGGAAAAACGATCGCAACGATAATGGCCGGAAGGGACGATACTGAAAAGCGAACGGAGTTACGATGGAAAGATTCCAAGCCATCAAGTAGGATGCATGAAATGGACGATTTGCTACGATCTTGACAACAGTTTCATCATCATTTAATTCTTTCGAGCACACGGCGTACGTTCGCTGGCACCTCGAATTACTTTCAGCTATAATTAATTGTACAACAGACACGAAAAATACATATATGTGCGACCAAATGCATCGCTTATATGCCATTTTATTCCCCAGTCAGTAATAATTGGTTTACAGTTGTATATTACCATGTAAAGAAAAGAATTACGATAAAAGTTAGGTTCTTTTTCGATCTAGCAAATTTTAGTTTACCCAATTTTGTTGGTTTCTTTTTTTCTTCTTCGCGTTTGTGCGCCTCATGGAAGGAAATCGCTTGGGACGTGCGGACGTTTACCTCAATGCCTACCTTCACTCTAGTCTCTCTTTTGTTTAATTCTTTGTCCAGAAAGAAACATCAACAGGCCACCGATACTGATGTTAGTATGTAAAAAATGGGAGTTTCATAAGGTGCAAAACGTTATTACATCCAAGAATGAGAGAGCGCAGCACTTCCTTCCTTCCTTCCACAGAGAAAAAACAGAAATGAAGCCTTGCTGAATATTTGAACATGCATATATCAGTTTTCCCCCCCACAATCTATCGGCAACTGTTTAGTTTAATTTTAAATTGCACTAATCGTTCAAAATTTAAGCGACACAAACGGAACCGATTCGATTCCTTTCCAATCAAATGCAGACCAATGCCTTTGGTGGTGATGCCCCACGCCGGTGTGGCATTGCACCATATCGGTAGGTTACTTTGTGAGTTAGCGTCTTTCGCCGTACATTAAAATATGATGATATTAAATAAACGTTCTAGATATGCTGCATGACACGGTGTGTCCAAAACGGGCCTAACAGCCGTGACCCAATGCGCTCCTCGCCGGCATCCGCTGCGTACATTAACTAAATGAACACCTGCTCCAATGCGAGCGCTTCCGTAAACGGTTTCACGATCACGCTGGTGACGAAGCAAAAGATTAGGCCGAAAAAGATCGAGATCGGCAGGGCTGGCAGCGCTTTGCGGAAAATGGCCAGCAGCAGCAATGTCAGACAGAGTCCCTGAAAGAAACGAAAAACCATAAATTTATACTTATTGGAATCCTATGGACTTGAAAGTGACACCGAAACATACCACGAGAATTGCAACGAAACACGCGATGGTCGTGTTCCAATCTCCATAGCTTGAAGCTTTACCGACCAGCACGGAGTAGAAGATAAAATCACCGAGCCCCAGTTTGATTCCTCCTAAAATGTTGACCGAAAAGTATCGATTAGTAATGGAAAAACATCGTATCACTTTACCATCGTACTTACTTTCTTCTGCCTGCTCGTACATTGCAGCGCCCTGCTGCTGGTCACCCCCGGGACGATTCGTTTCCGCTGTCACCGTGCGGTACTCGGGTCTGGACGGATTGTTCGCAATGTTTGCCTGCACCTCGATCTGTCGCCGAGTGACTCTTTGGTTGGCCGTGGCAGCCCAGTCTTGCGTGAAGCCTGCCGATTGATCTGCAATTATTCATCAGGTGAAAGGAGTTGATATCTTCCGCTTGAACTTGTCTCACGCAGAGGATAAAATGAAAGCAAACAATCTAGTTTCAAACCTCCACCCCACGCTATCGGTTAGTAAGCCAGGAAGGAATGTTAAAGCAAAGAAAAATTGCGGCCCGATGGACCGACGGTGATCAAATCAGGCAGGAAGCAAGAAATTAACAAATCATGTACCCATTTGTAAATCATGCGTTCTATCATTGCGAAAGGTAACCAGTGGCGTACCTTCTACGGCTGCGCCTGGTTGCGCCGGTCCGAGATTGTTGACCGCTCCGTACCCACCGGCCATTCTGCTGCCACTTCCCGTGCCAATCGTCCGCTCACCCGACAACGGTGCGGATCGTTCGGGGTCCGTGTGGGTACCAAGATATGAGTACATAATTGTGGCTGCAAAATAAAGGACAATCCTTAATTGATGCGGTCTCATTACAGGACGACAAATTGGCGGATGATAATGGTTTACATGAGTAGATGAGGGCTGGAAAAATCTGCTCGTTCCTCTCCTGTGCCGTTTCAACCAATATCCTTAGCGGTCCTTTAGGAGTAAGTACTGCAATTAAATCTGCAAAGGATAAATAAAAAGTGAAATTTGATTGTAAAGTCTTTCCTCCTTTAAAAAAAAGCTGCAACTAACCCCAAATCGATATCACAGCCAGGACTGCCCAGGTAGTCCACTCTGGAAGATACTTGATAAAAACTAGCGCCATCAGCGCGGCTACAAATATGAGATAGCCCTGCTGCAACCGTAACGGGCCTTGCCAGTGGATCGAGATCATGCCAACGACGCCAAAGTTCCACACAAGCAGCCCGGCAGTAAACCAGTCCATCGGTATGTTGTACGCGCGCAGGATTTCAAACAGGTACAGGCCGCTGAACAAAAACAGCAGCAGCAACGACGACACGATCAGCCAGCCGTGGATCACCTTGTAGCAACGGTGCTTGTACAGGACGATCAGCAGTATCGTCATGATTACGATCACCGTCATCAGGATGAGCGAGTTTGCGAGGGCATTCCAAATTTTCGTCCCTGTATCATCCGTGAGTTCGTGAAACGGTGTGTAAACTCTGGGAAAGGGAAAACATATGCCAGGTTAGCGATAAATCACACCGTAGTAGAAAAAGTAGGCTAAGGCACTTACAAATACACATCTTTGATGGTGTAAAAATTGATCGAGCTAATCGTGGCTACTACGACCATCATGCACAAGGTTACTGGAACGAACAGTTTTATCACATGTTGCGCTCCGTATTTCAGTCCTTCCTCATCGTTCAACTGTTCCGCTTCCTGCTGCTGTTGCTGCTGCTGTTGCCTCGAACTGCCCGGCGGACCCCCTCTCGATGGTCCGGCCCTCCCTCGGCTGCTGGTATCGCGTATTGTCACTTGCGGGATGGAGTCGGTAGTCTGAAAGTGGTAAGTGGAAAACAGTCATTATCAACGCACTTTTGCATCCCACACCGTCCAGGATGACTCATTTACGTATGCGTAGCGCATAACAAACACTTACCCCGTAAGATGGATGCGGGGAATTGCTGGCGTCCGGGGGCATCTTTTGCCAACGCTTCCGCGTACCTCGCCCATCTGCCGCATCGTTCGCCCCGGCCACAGGCTGATGATTATGATCGATGTTGATATGACCGTCCATTATTGTGGTGGCACCGCAAGAAAATGCTCCAAGATGTGTGTTCTGTTTCGGATTCCACCAGCTTGCTCCCGTTGGCTGGGAAGGCCACTAAAACCGTGGTTTGCGGTGCACTTCGGTACGCGAGCTGTGGGTTGGATGATTCATTTAGCGTAGCACTGGTGAAACTATTGCCAGGGATTTATCTGATTTCACTGTATAAATTCCAGTGGCTAAAAAAAAGCGAAACAAACGGAACACTTCAGATCAGAGGTCTCGTACTTTTCTTCAATTTCCAATGACGTTTGTCAAAACATTCCAGGCAAAGCTGTATGAAGCCGCAGCTACACGATGTGCAAAGTTACCGTAACGTATACTGTTGTCAACATAGTAAATTATCTTTGTTATGTTTCGATTTCAGAAGATTTTCTCGAAACTTTTCCTTATCCTTGCGTTTTTGTCACGAACCTGGCTTTGTGCAAAACTGGCTAAATTTACTTGACAATCGATATCACCACTGAATTGACTCAAGATTGCTATACAACTGTTAAAAAGTGTGTTTGCAGCTTAAGACCAAGATTCGTCAACTTTTATCCTCGAGCAAATTGAACGTTTGTCAGATATTTAAAAACCCTTAAATTTTTATTCGTTAGTTAAATTAGTAAAACACCAGTTTGTTTGGAGTATGATAATTATTTGTGTTAATTCAATAGCATCGCTATTATTCTGTAATCCAAAAAGAAAATGTTTAATCGTCGAATTTATGGTTCGTCAACGAATTCCGCGACCATCTCGTCAACAAGAGCGTCAATATTCTTCTCCTTATCGCTAGAGTTATTTCCATCCTCCTCTGCTAGCTTTACTCGCTTCGGAGATCCTGCGTCAGGAGTGTCCTCCACCGTCGGTGCCGCGTGTTTGCCATTTTCATTCACGACGGCCGCTTTCTTTGCCTCTGCGTCAACATCCATCGGCACCACTTCGACGACATCGTCATCGTCGGCTTTGTCGGCAGGATTGTTCTTTTCTACCCGCAGAACCACCTCCTCATCACTATCGAGTACGGACACGACGGGCGGCTCTACGAGACTTTCTTCCTCCTCCGTAGGATGAATGACGCCATCGTCTACGTTGTGCGAGTTGTCCGGAACCGATGGCACATCCACGACCGTAGGCTGCTCAGTGGGGTCTACGACCGAGGAAGTGCTAACTTCTTCCACCCAACCAACCGGCTCATCGTCATCGCTGCCTTCCGTGACGGCAAGAGACTCGTTGATTTCGCCATCACTTTCATCCAGAACTTGCTGGGTAGGTGAAGGTTTTTTGGGCGACGGTTTTTCGGTGAAGGTTCCTTCGCTTCCTTGTCCGGCAGTACAACTTCTTTCGGTTTGATACCATTCGTTGCTCTGTTCTTCGAAGGAGGTGTCTGGGAAATCAAGTTCGCTAGTGGATGCTTCGCTTTGTTCGCAAGAGCATCCTTAATGGCCGCCTGATCCGCTGGGAAGTACAACGTTTCTTTCCATGGATGCAGCACAAGTTCCATGGTTCGGGCCAGTTCAGCGGCAGTAGAACGCACCTCCGCACTAACGTCGGTTGTTTGGAGTGTGTTGAAAATGTACCCCGCGTATTGCAACGGGGGTGGACAGTGGTGATGCGGATTCACGATAAGCGCCGCGAACGCTCGCAAAAGTGCCACACGTGCCTTTTCATCCCGATAGAGTCCAGTAAGCTGATGGTTTGTCACTAAGGAGAAACACAACGGTACGATCTTCTCCTGCAACAGCTTGTGGGTGACGGGCTTGATGAAGCACCCGACCGATTGAAGGATGCTGGTCAAACAATCAAGGGCCGCCTTGCAGAGAGCCTCGTTACCGAGATCAACAAGCAGTTCGTTGTTTTCCGCAGCCGCCGTTCCCCGGGAATGAGCTTGATTCAACGATGTGGCTGCATTTTGCTCCTTCTGTAGCTTTTTCTTTGCCTTCGCCGAAAGCCGGTGCTTGCCACCGGCGTCTATCTTGAGTGTGACCTCACTTACGTGCGGTGTAACGTCACGAACTATATGCTCCAGGATAGGTTCATTCACCATCTCAATGCAGCTACCGTGGCCCATCTTTGCGCACCACAGTTGGATGCTTTCGTAGATTTTGGTGCGCAGACGAGTGAAGGATTTCTTCACACCTTCGTCTCCGTGGCGATCGGCGCGTGCCGCTTTCAGACACTTTGGGAACATCTCGTATATCATATCGCCGTACATTAGCAGGTTACTTCCCAGGGCCAAAACCAGCCCATCTAGCACTTCCAGTAGAGCATAATGAATGGTCGGTAGAAAGGTTCCGAAGGCTACATTTTCAACGATCGTATTTCGTGCCATAGCACTGCACGATACGGACAGACCACGAAGAATGACATTCAATGCCTTGAACGGGACGATTGGTTTCGGCACGGGATAAGCTCCGACGATGGCATGGTCTAGGAATGCGATCAAATTGACCGCCCGCACGGACCACAGTTGTGCTGCAAGGATCGGATTTTTCGTCGACGGAATCGGGGGAAGCTTCAAACACTCCATGTTGTCTTCTTCGTCGAACGTTTCCGGAGTGTGAGCGAATATTTTGTTCAGCACATCGTGTATGGTGTCTACCAGCCGGAGGTAGTACTCTTCCCAGGTTTTCTTGTGCAAATTTCCATGCTGCCCACCGCCTCGGATTTGTTGCAGCAAAAGCATACACCTGGCCACCCGATTTATGACCCGCTGGTCGGTGGCGTCGACAAGCGAGTAAAGGAATGGTTCGATGCGACTCTTGATCGACCCGCAGGAGCCCGCATAGTGTTGCATCGAAAGTTCCAGGAAGCTCAACGCCACCGGAAGCACCGATGCGTCTAGGTTAGGGGCGATCGGTTCAAGGAGTTTCGGTATGTTACTGACCAGAAGTTTGTGCAGCTCATTGGAGTTGAGCGAACGGAGGAGGAGCTGCTCAAGCACGCCATAAGCCAACGGAATCGACTGCATATGCCCTCGGTTACTGCAAATTTTGGCGCACACATTTATGTAGTGCTGCGCCTTTTCCTCCACCACATCCAGCGGACAATGGGGCAGTAAGTGGCAAAGAATTTGCAGTCCACGGTCCCGTGTATTGACACTGGCCAGCAGGTTGGAGATTTTGGCAAAAATGGTTTCCAAGTCATTTTCGGGCTACGGGAGGAACAAAAGGTTTTGTCGCATTGTTTTGTCTTCCATTTGAAGTCGAGTGGATTCGTGGTTACTTACATCTGACCAAAACGTTTGATGCTCATCGAGGCTGCTGAGAAACAGCTTCAAAAGATGGTCGCCGTTGTCGACGATATTGCTGAATATCTGTCCGATGCCGTCCATCTTTTTTACAAGAAAAATTAACTCAACTCGACACAAAACATGTACCACTTGCCACAAGAACCGTCTTGATCAACACGTGCACCGGCGTGAAACGTAAACAAGTGTCGATCTGCTTGAAATGACAGTTCAACGTTTTTTTAATTCCTCATCTTCCATTTACAGCTACTCCCAAAAGTGATGGTACAACCTGTTTCCATACTGATTCCAAGTACAGGCTGGCCCCGCCGTACATCGGCCCCGCTTTACGTCGCTTGACAAATCGTTCGAAGCTAGTTTATAGTAGCGTGCTTTGTTCTTTACTCATACGATTCAATACAATTTGTATGACAGAAGATTCGAACATGGACTTATAAACGGAAGCCTTGAGTAGGTATTATAAACGTAGGAAACATGTTTCATGCATGGACATTTTTGGGCCCCGGCCTCGCTCTAACGGCGCTGTCACAGTCCCATAAGGTGCCGTAAAACGGGGCCAGCCTGTAATTTAGCTGAGATAAGCCTCTGAATCTATTGTATGCAATTATCATTTCACTTGAAAATTCGCCGTTAGCTGGGTAGACAACTATCTCAGCTTAATGTTAATGTTATATCTTCTTCTTCTTCTTCTTGGCGTAACGACCTCTTGGTCATGCCTGCCCATTAAGGGCTTACAAGACTTTTTCCCTTTTGTACGTGGATAGTCACTCCTCTCGTACAGGGGAGGGCCCGGTCTCGGATGGGATTCAAACCCACGCCGTCGAGGTCATGGGCCGAGTTTCTAACCGGCGCTACCGCTCGGCTGTCGCGGACACCCACGTTAATGTTATATGCTTCATTTAAAAATTTTCCTAATTATTCTGTCAAATTTAAACAAATTTTCGCTTCGTTAACTCGTAAAAGAAGGTTTCCCAAGAAAGGTTCAAAACAATTTAATTTTATACAAATTATGGGCTGGACTAGAATCTTCTCCATTTAGCTGGTAAAACTGGTTTAACCGGACTGATCGAAGCCTCATCAATTCCATGCACCGAATTTGTGCGGCAGAAAGCATTTTTTTAAATTTAGCACGTTGCCGAAACAGGACGAATTTGAAATGCTTGATAGTACATAAGAATGAAGAAAAAAAAAACAAATGTTTATTTTGCGTGATAGGAATAAACCATTTGAGTGGACTCCAAAAAGCTGATGCCAAGGTGGCAAAAACTTGTACAATTAACAAACACATGTTTGAGGTTTATGGCGATCCTTATATGTTAAAGGTTTGTAGCGAATCGTCAAAAATGGTTGTCTCTTTTAGTTGTTCCGCTTTATTTTGCGAGATGTTTCTGATACATGGGCAGATGAGCCGGACGTGGAATCCAGCTTTACCAGTTTATAATACCACCAAGATTTTGCGCACACCTTTAGCCCCAATGATTGTTGTATGCCAAAATTGGGAATCCCATTGTCCGTCTCTGTTAACATGTCTGTCTACATAAAGGGGGATAGTTTCACACGGCTGTTCAATCAAATATGGTATGTATTTTTGATGTATTTTAAAATTTTATTCACCCAATGTTGGCTTTAGATTTCGGTACTCTTAGTAAGGACTTCTATGTGTTGAATAGCGTCATTCATCCATAACACGTTCTCTGACGTCGTGAGGCGTAGAAAATAGCGACAATACAATTAGAAAGTTATTATTTATCTTTTATATACGTTTAGTTCAACTATTGCATGTTTATTTTTTTACATTTTAACTACAATTAGATTACAGTTTTACGAATAGCTGAACACTGATCTATAATATACCGGCGAGCGGCCACAGTAACACTCTCCGTACAGAGTCCTAGTTTGAGTGGGCATAGTCCCACTAGTGCATATTGTGCCACTTAAAAAAAACTTCAATTACTAGGTATATTTTAGACGTCACTTTTTCTTAGGATGTTCTCTTCAAGAAAAGTTGTTTTGATTTAAAAAGGCCACTAATCGTTGCTTAACTGTTATTCGTATGTGCCCTCAAAATGAAAATAAAGGCTTTCCTGTAAACCATATTGGTATCTGAAAATGTTTCTTTTTTCTTCGTTATTATGCACTTTTTTGGAATGCAACTTCGTCTCGTTTGAATTTAAATATTAAAGTCGTTAACGCCAAGCCCGCAGAAAGGGGAATCACAGGATGCGATCCATATGAATCACATAAGAAACACTGAAATATTATGTTTTTTTGTGCTTCTCTCACACGAATTCAGTATATGGAATCAACGACTCGTTGGACCGGACGGTGGAACCAGTTTTACCAATTATTCCACCGATTTTTCCAACAAAAAAAATCCACATGCATTCTTTGTATAACCTAAGGATGGTGCATTCCAAATATGGAAATAGCACTTTCAGGTGGACGAGTGGGATGGGATCTATATAAGGCGCAAGATCAAGGAGACATCATTCCTGTGTTACACTTTGACTCGTACTGATCCTTAATTTGTGCTAGTGAAGTGAGAGGACATTGGATAGAAATGTCACGTTATAAAATAACTCGCAGCACCAGAAAGCTTCTAAGCGTTGCTAGTTGCTTGCTGTTTTTATTATTGCTTGTGACGATCTGTACCAGTGCTTCTGGAATCGATCGCGAAACCGACGCGAAAAAATGGTTGAAGGAATTAAAACCGTGCAAGGACGATATAATTAAAAAGGAAACTGAGTGCAACGCTGAAAGTCGTACCGATGAAGGATTCTTACTTGCTGGAGGGAGAGACAACATAATCCGTGTGCCGTTGAATGGTGATGCAGCGAAGAATGTGAATATGGACGGTGAACTGTATGCATCAGATTATGATTGTGTTCAGAAACGGTTCTACTACATGGGAACTGGAACTAAGATTTCCAGTGCGAAGTACGATGGAACGGACAGGAAGTCTTTGAACACGAAGGACGTTGGAGATCCAAGGCAACTTACAGTAGACTGGATCTCCCGTCGTCTGTACTGGCTTGACCGTCAAAAAAGAACCGTAGAGGTGGCAAGTCTCGAAAATCCGAACGTGCGTACGACGGTAGTGACCAACATTTCTGGAAAATCAATAATCACCGTCGATCCACTGAACGGTAAACTTTATATAGCGGATGGACACGACGACATTGTGTCGTACAATCTTGATGGATCGGACCCAGAAAAATTTACCTCTCCTGTCAGAATCACTAAAATGAAGGTTTCCATGAGTACTGGTGAACTGTGCTATATTCGTCCGTTCCAGTTTCATTCGAACGTTGAGTGTATCAACACTCGGAATAAGCAAGTTCGACAGATTTATACCAATGAAGGGCAGAAATCTTTAAACAACCCTCTGGCTCAATTGGCTGTGGATGAAAATATGATTTACTGGACGGGAGAATCCGGGTAAGAATTATCTGATGTGTAATGTTATCAACTTAGTTAATCTCATTTTTTAATTTGCAGTGATGCGATTGAAGTTTATAACCATGACGGAGTCCATCAAAAGTCCTTGAAATTAAATGCTAATATTCCATGGTTTACTTCTCTGACTGCGGTGACCGGTAACTGCCCGAGGATTTACAGTCCGTGTGCGACTAATAACGGGGATTGCCCGAAGAAAACAATATGCCTCCTCAATCCAAGCGAAGGATCGGGAAAGGTCTGCAAACCTGTAAGCTAAACGATCAAGCAAATAAAATACACCTCAACATTGTTTGAATTATGCATCAACATTCCAAGAGCAGCTGATTGGCTCTAAATATATCACACTGGCGCATTCATTAGGGGTAATTTTAGTCTTCTGGGGTCATCTTTAAGTCTACTTTTGTATTCATGGTTCTTTATTTACTTACAATTGGTACAGTACCCTACACAAAAACATGTATGTTATACAACCGTTATAATTTATCTCAAATCGTTTAGTTTGAGCCAAAATCTTCTTCTTCTTGGCGTAACGACTGTCTTGGTCATGCATGCTCGTGAAGGGCTTAAAAGACTTGTTCCCTTTGTGTACGTGGATAGCCATTCCTCTCGTACAGGGGAGGGTCTGCTCTAGGTTGGAATTCGAACCCACGCCGTCGAGTTGGTGAGCCCCGGCGCTCATGGGTCGATTTTCTAACCGGCGCTACCGCTCGGCTATTGCTCATTGCTACCACCAGAAACGCTCACCAGCCACAGCTCTTTTAACTCTATCTATTTAGGTCGGTTTTCTGAAGTTTTGTTTACTAAACGTGGCACGTGCCATGGTGGAGGCGCCTAGTAGGTGGTGAGTACATACTACCACCTATGAACATGGAGTAGGAAGCCATGAATAGTTCTCGCCTTTAAAGAACTTTAAACTCACCAATTTGGAACCTTGAACGAGATTTGAGACAATTATTCAAGTTTGGTGGCTTGTTGATCGTTCGGTTTCCAACATTATACTCCATTTGTTGTTTTCTCATTCACAAGGGTGAAGGAAATAAATAAGGTATTATTTTCATTTCTCAAATGCTTGAGTATGAGTTTATTATATTAAAAACATGTTGATGATTACAGCGAGGCAAGGATTTTTAGAATGTGTATTTTATATGCACTGCAACAAGGTGTAGAAAGAAGGATTGGTGAAAAAATATCGTTATCGGGTCCAAAACTTGTTGATATAAGAGAAGAATAAAAAAACCTTAAGATTTTATCCTACCGCTTTTCCATCAGATGCGATTTTTAAATGTTTGACTTCAATATTTTAATGTTTCGTTTTATTTCCATATAAGATCAATGTAGAGATGGGAGAGCACGGAGCGAGGGAAGAGGGAGGAAATGCTAGATATATTGAAGTGAAAAACGAATGAATAGGGCAGTCTTGTGATTGAACTTTACAAGAGAGATCGTTAGAAGAGTTACAAGTAAACCTGCTAGAGAAGCGTACGTTATAAATTGGATTTCGAATCGGAGAATACTGGAAAATTTTGAGATTGTTTGAGGATATACTAAAATGAATTTTGGAGATCACGACAACCAGTTTTCAGAAACTGAATCAGTACAATCTTTAGTGCATTTGCAAATTCTAACAGGAAGAATTTGATTTATCGATAATTAAATTATTTCCTAATTCTCATCGCAGGAACTCAATGTCCACATAGAATATCACACAATCTTAAGCATTTCAAGTTAACACAATTATCGCAAACTACTTTCCGAATCCAAACTCCACTAACATGTTTTTTAATCAATTTCCTTCATATGTGCCTTGCAGTTTATTCACTGTGAATTTAGTTTTCATTTAGTTTTGATTTTAAATTTAGTTTTTCACAATTGTCATTCTGCCGTTTGAACGTTAACAGTTGTATGAAAAATTTTTGCATTCCAATATAAACGATAAAATAGAAACTCATTAACATATGGTTTACATTAAGCGTTTTGAATTTATTAATGAATAATTTTGCGGTGAATCTCTTGTATTCGGTCTTTTAAATTGATAATACGGCGTTAGGTGGGTGGATGACTATCTCAGCTTTTCGCTTAACGCCAATGCTACTTTCTACAACGAACAATTCTCATTATCGTCCACCAATTCCGGGTTAATTTAACTGTATGAATTGAAAGGTGCGTTAAAAATAATTCAAGCGAGTTTGTAGTTCAACAATCCGGCAACTGTATTACGATATGGCATTGTTTAACTCGTCAACTCCTTTAGTTTGTCCTCGAGCTCGAACTTCCATCGCATGTATGCTACCGTCATGCGGTCCCAGACATTCTCAAACGAATCCATGGCGGGCCTGACGTCGAGCAGCGCAAATTTGTACTTCTCATCCACCATTCCACCATCGTAATAGTCGATGATGTATCGTACGTCCTTTCCACAGCGATCGATGATCCAATCGTGTCTATCGAATGGAAGTTCGTACCCCATCATGTTGCGAATCTTGGCCCGCGGGCTGAAATCCGTTGCCTTTCCTCCGAAACTCTTCAGCCGGGGATTTCCACATTCGCGCGCGTGCAGGGCTTCCCATTTGAGTACCTCCTGCCAGGCCTGTTCGTTGTTGGCGTTGTGAATCTTGATAATATCGTCCATATCTTTCGGTGCAATATCGTCCTTTTCCCAGCGCCATCCCTTGCGAAGCATCGCATTCCAGAACATCTGCTGACTTGGGTAGACCCAAAATTCACGCTTGCCATCGGCCGTTGCTTTTGGAATCGATGACACCTGACGATCCGTTGGAAGAGGGAAAGGCTGTCCGGGGGATGGATTTTGGTTGGCAGGTGGCATCATGTTCAGCGGGTTCACTTCCGCTCCATCGTGCTTCACGGGACACTCCGACACTAGAACTGGCTGTTCTTTGGGTTGCTGCTGTTTTTGGTGCATTGGACATTCCGGTGGTGGATTTCCGGCCATTGCCGAGGCGTCACCGATGTGCGGATGTCCTTTTGGGAGTGCAGCTGGTTCATCTTTCAAAAGCGTGTTCGGTATTATATTTGAAGCAACCTTTTCCGCAGCAGATACCGTGTTTCCCATGCTGGCTGTAGGAAAAATAATGGAAAACATACTTCACCAAATGGGGCACATAGCAATTCTTCACGTGGGTTACATAATGCGAAAGAAACTATCGTAAACCATCAATGCCAAGCACAGATCGATAACATACCTGTTGTATTTTCTGGAGTGCGGGTTTTAGTAGAAAACTTTGCCTTACAAGCTGACGAAAATTGAAAAATTTCTCAACTTTTCGTAACTTCAATCTTCTTAGCACCAGGCATGTTTTGACTAGTGTTGTCCGAATCAGGTTTCGGCAGATTCGAAGACTCATTCCTTAGGCGGATTCAATCAGATTGGATCTCTATGACGGTTTTGAATCCTAGTTGATTCGATTTCATAAAATTGGATTATAACAGATATGTTTTTGAGCAACGGGTGCCTAATGTTTTCAACAGAAATTAACTTTTTATTTTGTTAATTTTTTTATTTTCGTACCGTCTTGCATCTGCTTTATTTGATGGATTGGGAATCGGATCTCTGCAGGTACTCGATTCACTAGATTTCCCTATCCCTAGGCAGAATCAAATTGACAAGACCAAAACATTTACCTTTTGACCAAGGTTCCCAGGTGACAGAAATGGCGGTTTAGATAAATTTCGCGAGGTTTAATAAGAGGCTGCCTCGAAGCTTAACAGCAGTCCTGTTAAGCCTAAATTGCAAGTGTGTGCGTGAAAAACGAACCCAGCGTGGGTGCTCTGATCCGATCCTTTTAATTATAAATTGAACCCTTCCATCCCAACTTCGGAACTGACAGCTCAAACGCCATCAAATCAAAACAAAACAAATATTCGAATTGAAACAGATGATTTATTTTCACAATCTCACCAGTTTTTCTGGAATAGTTTCTTTGCGTGTTCCAAGTACCGTGCACTTGCAATTTGTATTCATGAAAAGAAAAAAGACAAAAATGTAAGTACAGAAAAGTAAGCACATACAAAAA
>KE524778.1:7698-122430 GCA_000441895.2 Anopheles sinensis | reverse complement strand
ACTTCAATCTTCTAAGCACCAGGCATGTTTTGTACTAGTGTTGTCCGAATCAGGTTTCGGCAGATTCGAAGACTCATTCCTCAGATGGATTCAATCAGATTGGATCACTATGGCGGTTTTGAATCTCATCTGATTCGATTTCATAAAATTGGATTATAACAGTTCTGTTTTTGAGCGAGGTGCCAAATATTTTCAACAGAATAAGTTGCTTTTCATTTTGTTAATTTTTTATTTCGTATCGTCTTGCATATCCTTTATTTGTTGGATTGGGAATCGGATCTATACAGGGACTCTATTCATTAGATTTCCCTATCCCTAGGCAGAATCAAATTGACAAGACCAAAACATTTACCTTTTGACCACGGTTACTTAGCATGCTTCACACATCTTGGTCACTATTTGAAATAAAAGTTGAAGACGCCAAATAGCCAGCTTGTTAATTACTAAAAATATGCCTAGGCCGGTAAGAACAATAGACCCCTTAACAACAACATTGGTACAATAACGATTCCGAACGTTTTACTTTTTGTGGGAAAATAAATTGCACGAATAGTTAGAGCGCCTGAAGTTATGCAACTAGTATAGCTACCGTTTTAATTGTTTCGTTGAGTTCGTTTTTGTTTTGTTGAAATTGTTTTAGTTTTGTTGTCTCTACAGTTCAGCTTATCCGAACTGATCGGGATAATTGCTTTTAAAATGGTGTGTTTGTTTTAAATTTGAATCAATATACATAAGCGGTGTTATTTCATACAATTTTTACAAATCAGTCCGCTTGCTTCACTTACAGCTCACGGCCCGCCAGTCGCTTATCGCCAATAAAGCAAACGCACCGAGCATGAAGAAGCGATTGTCGCTATCTATCCGCCTGATGTGTCGTCCATAAACCACGTCGCTTTGAAACTTCTGTTTAATCTTCAAAACCGCCTCAGTAAACCCGATACGCAGGGGGACATTTGGAAAAGATGGTTGAACTATTTTAAGAACTAGAACGAACATTTGGGATCGCGCTCAGTTGAATCCCGACAAACCCGCTGATTCGCTGATAACGATTGCGATCAATCACGGGCTATTATTATTGGGTTTACTCAGTTGCCGGACGTTTCACTTGGGGTGCGCATTTGATGGCGTATCGGTCAAGTAAATGAATGTCTGCGTGCGACAGAATGGATCACAACTCAGCGCAAATTTGCCCTAGTACGCCAGACAGTGGGAAATTCCCACCTGGAACGTGGTTCATCATCAACACCACATATTGTCTATATGTGTCCCTTTGCTTTTCACTGATTCTATAAGTTATCTAGAATAATAATAATCCATGAGCTTGAAAATAATTAGTTCTTGAAGTGTGGAATATTCCTCAACTTGTATTTTCCTTAGCTAAACCCCTTATAAAACCATTCATCCATCACATAGAAGCCAACCGTGTGCTTCCACCCCATCTCCTACATCCGGTGTGGGCTTATCCAGTAACGGGCAAAGAAAATATAGCATGTGGCAAAACGCATGCCTGCCGGAGCGAGTCGCTGTCGACATTTTCCGTAACATCACGTTTTCCGGCACATGGAAACCGGACCGTTTTCGGAAACTAGTCCACCGTGTTGGGGTAGCAGTAGGGATGTTACATCCGTCGTTAGCACGAGTAAAGAGAAAAGCAAGTTGTTCTAACGCGGGCGGACACGTGATTGTGAGGGTATTATTGAAGTCCACAGGTTGAGGTACTTTGTGTGAAGTTTTCTTAGGAAATAGCATAGGAAAGAAAGTTTGTTGAGAATAAAATCAACACGTTTTTTTTCCTTTCACATTAATAGCGATGTTCCCTTGTGCTATGAATGGTCCTTTTAAAAACTTTGGCATTGTCTATAATCAGCAAGAAGGGCATTTTTGTGAGATGTTCTTTTCATATATACTTTTAATGAAGCAATACAATTATTATACAAATTGTGCTGGCTTCAAAACCGTTGCGTAACCAGTCTGAGCCATCGATTCGAATGGGCAATCGCAAGTTTCGAGATTTCGTTCAACCATCCGTGAGTACGTGGCTGATAAGCAATGGTAACGTGTGCACACACGGGCCACTGATATGACCGGGAATATGTTGCCTGAATTCAGCACTCCACCACCGTCCGTGTGATTTCTGTCGGTTTCTTTATTTTTTTCGTGTTTGAATTTTGGAAGAGTGGGTCAGTGTTGAACTGGTTCATATAGGTTGTAAAATGACGGTGCAATTTTAAAACGTGGGCTCCATACGATTGGTTAAATTTGCTTGATATTATTATTTTAGTTTTGCAATACTTTAAGCTTAGAATAAAGGAGAAACAAATTAATTTGCATGGGATGGAGAGCTGCAGCCATGGATCGAGTATCCTGGAGAACGATTGGTGACCAGACCATGTCAGCACGACGTGCTCAACTGTGAGCGGGCCATCGCAGAAGAAGAAGAAGAAATTAATTTGAAATACTTTTAATATAGTAGCAAATTGGCAGTCAAGTAGCAAATTGCCTTCAGGTATCCACTTAACGGTTTACGATCTAATATTCATAAAAAATATCTCAATGTGGCCCTTGGGCCGCACGCGATGGAGGCGCATGGTACTAGCAGATATAGCCTAAAGATTCAATGAACCCGATTGATAACCACCACTTGCTGTTATGCGTCTTCCAGCAGGAACTCAAAGACTTTGCCCACCAACGGAGGAACACACATCTCGTGACCGACCGGGCCTGTTCAGGCCGATGGCTCGTGTACAGGGTGTTATCACCTCGGGACGGCAAGTGCCACCGTTTTCTGCCGAAGCACACCTGTCCAGCAACACCCACACATCATCGAAGACCTTCACGAAGGTCGTCTAACGGCGGTGTTTCAGCATTCCACCTGATAGCCGATATCTTCGCTCTAGCTTCCCTTCGTTTCGTCAAACATGTTTGATTGAGTGGCACTGGTTTCTTTTCTGTAACAGTGATAAACATTCAAAAATTGCTTAACAACGCTAATGCGAGGGTACAACATGCGATAACGACAAACACAGTCTTGTGGTTATGGTTGACGAAAGACAAACAATTATGTTGCTTTGGTAGAGGTGCCGTACATCGCGCGTGTGTGTTTTATCGGCCTAATCCCGGTGGGTTTACATGTTATCAATTTCCTAGACGAGAGGCTTGGCCAACTTGGGGCTTCGGTAGACCGGTGGCAGTAAAATGAAATCTTGTGAATCACTGGAGTCGACGTGCGTCATCCGTAACGCAGATAAACAAACCCTTTTAGTTACCTAATGCAATTGCGGAAAGGTGAGAAAACTTCGTTCCTTTCTTTTGTTTTAAATGAAAAAGTGAATTTAACATTTATTCTGCACAGCAGTACAACCCAGGCAGTGCAAATCCATGACTGACGTTCGTCATCATCGTTTCGACCGACGGATAAGCGCCGTTGTCGACTTACGTAAAGGCTCTGGTACAACTTCGAGTGCGGCAAAGTTTTTTCTCCATATCCTGTTTCAGGTTCACCGTCGGTCGATCCGGTGGCTTCTATTCCATGCCTCACGCCAAACGGCCGCAGAATACGCAACCAAACTTCCCGAAGCCTCACGTCGGTCGCCAACAAGTGCCACGCACATGGCAAACCACGCTGCGAGTTAAAAACCTACCAACTTCCCCGGCGTTGGCATTTCGATAGGAAACGGCTACGGTAAAATGAGACATGAAAAGAATAAAAAAAGGAAGAAAGCCAATGAAGCCAAGGCAACCAGCCAGAAGTTGTTGGCCGCGGTGAACCATACGGGTTTTGCGGCTACAGGACTGGAAGATTAGAATAGGTAGGAAACTTCAAGTCAGTGGCACGTGGCAGCGCACAAGGAACTTGTTGGGTTGCGCTACTCCCCATGGAAGAACAACTATTTGTTTGGCATTTGCGAACTCGAACTGCAAAGGGACACATTTTAGCCGGCGTGACTCGACGCTTGGCATAGTTTTAGTTTTGGGCGGAGGAAAAATATACAGATGTTTTCAACTGGCCTTCTTCTCGCCTCGCTCTATCTATAACTTTTACTTAGTCTCAGCTTATGGAACGTGAACTGGCACGCGGCTCGCTACCCGGTGGATGGAATTAGCGGTAACGTTACGGTAACGTGAATGCAGGCTGATTACGCGTATTCTAATTACTTTTTCTTCCATATGCGTTCACTCACACGGTGAGAATCTAAGTACACGCAAGCTATAGAATGCATTACACACCCTGACTGGAATACTCTAGAATCCAGTCCAAGCTTCATAAGCTGCTAGTTCCAGTATAATCTGGAGAACGATCGTGATCAAGTAGCTGTAGGGAATTTACGATTGGAATCTACTAGAGAAACGTTAGTTTAGCTGAGAAACCCTTCGTCTCTGTTCAAGTGGAAGGAAGTTTAGTGAGATGATGCAAATAATTTACCAGTTTCGTTTCATAGTTCGCTATAAAAACCTAAAGACGAGATAAAGTCGATCGATCGACTTGATCCGTTTGGAACGGGATGGGTTGACTCTCTTCACAACGACGAGGTATAAAAAGCAAGCCTTTGACTCCTTTCGATCCCCCAAAACGGTAGAAACCGCTTTCCGACATCGCGGTATCGCGGAGGTAAATGACATTCCGTGACATTGAAAGAACGTGTTTGGCGAGCGTTGCCGTTTTCCTCCATCGTTTTTTTTTAATCTTCCTTATTTCACCCCACCACCCTTTCCTGGTGTCGTAGTATCGGATGGGACCCGACTGCCAACCCCCGTAGCAGACAAACACAACAATGGAGGAGACACTGCGCGATCGTCCGTTGGCGAACACGTGCGACGAGCCCGTTTTAATGGCGTGAGCCTGCCGGGTTATTTCTTTTTGTCGGTTTGTTTTGTTTCTTTCGAACCATTTCCTTGTTCGGCCCTGTCACGTTCGTGCCAATCGGTGTCCGCGATTGGCCGGGGGAACCTTGCGTTACCAAGTGGTTGGTGATCCCGAGCCGCTGGCGGCACATTGTTAAGCGACCAAGGGGTTATGAGACCCCCGGAATGATCCGGAATGGGTCTGGTGAGATAAAATGGCCGAGCAACTGGTAACGAACCGCGGCTCCGGGGAAACCAATCCGAGAAGTGATCCTGGTTTGAGAAGTTCAAGTTGGGTAGCTATTAATAGATGAGAAATACAATCAGACGCTTAATCCTTCTCGAATTGTTTTGGATCTTAGCGGAGGCTTAACAGCTTAACCTTAGTGTTTTGCCTCACATTTTTTCAAAGAAGTTTTTTTCAAAATTGTGAAATATTTCGCATTTCGCCATTACTTAATATTTTTAATTGTAGTAATTAAGAAAATATATTTTCCCAGCATTTTTCAAATATTTCCACATGTGCCAATTAGATAACATAACTAGGTTCTCGTTGCTGTTGCTGGTCGCATTTGTAAGGAATCGCTTCCACGGTTCGGGGTGAATCGATTCCGTTACATCTCTCGTCGGCCGCCGCTGTTCCACCACCCCCCAATGCCGGGGCGCGCGCACGATGATGAGCACGTTTTCCGGTCACGCTGCCACCGTGCGCCGTTTCGCAAATGTCAAACGTGCAAATTCCACCCGACCCGGTATATACCGGCTTACCGGGTGGATTTCGCAGCACCATCACACATCCCAACGACGAACGTCAATCGATCGGATTTCAGCAAATTCGATGCCTTTGAGGCCTCCCAGGCCCCTTATCTGGGTTTTGCACCCGTAATCCAGCACTTGCTACGCCATCTCCACCGCTGGGCACGTGATACGTGGTGGCGCAGGACAAGTACACACTCAAGCCGTTGTCGTTAACTTTTCGAACTGAAGTTCCCGGTTACCCGGGGACCGTTGGAAGGAGTTTTCTAGCTACAAATATGGATTTTCCAAGCGGTGGGGTTGTAATGAATTAATTTCGTAGAAATTCAGCAAACACACCCAACTGATTGGAACTGAACAAAACAATCGTTTAAGGGACTTCCCCGTTCGACGTAATGGTGTTAATGGTAGCTTTCGACTGACTCATAAGTTTTCAAGCGAGCTGTAAGGGATCATTGACCATCTTATTGAACGTTACGAGATGTGTGGATAAATTTATTCCCG
Source organism: Anopheles sinensis (assembly GCA_000441895.2). NCBI lineage: Eukaryota > Metazoa > Arthropoda > Insecta > Diptera > Culicidae > Anopheles > Anopheles sinensis. The sequence goes on along the minus strand of KE524778.1, from coordinate 116,328 downwards.
AGTAACACACAAACACGGAAAGTCAAATAGAAAAACAAACAACGTTTCAAAATTATCAGCAACCAGTCGTAGGGAGGGAAATCCTAAAACAAAGACCGATCAATCAAATCCAAACCCGCTTTTCATTTGCGTGACGCTTTGCAAACCGCCGGAATGCAACCATTCTAATGGCTGCGTAATTAAATGAGCTTACTCACTCCGCAAAAAAAGCAAAACACACACCAACGATCGATTGTCTTGTTGCTCGCGAACAATCCCTCCTCCCTGGCGGTGTGTTTTTCCTTTCCTTTTTCCACGAAAACTCGTGACGGGTCTGCGGTGCCGGGGTGGCAGATCACAGGCTCATCGTTTGGGCACGTGCGCAAATCAACAGCTTTCTCTCTTCCCCATGTGTTTTTCCCCCCTTTTCCCTAGGACGAACACGAACCGCCATTGTGAACCGCGGGTCGGGGTTTCGAGCGGGGGATTTTGATAACACAAGTAGATGAAGCCGGCGTGATTTGTCCCGACGGTGGCTGGTTGGGTGGTGTTGGATTTATTTTTCACTTTCTTATCAAACCCGTATCACGGGTGCACGATCAAAACGTGTGTGAGAAAGGGTATTTGTAAACAGCTGCAAAGGAGGTTTAATGTTTTCGAAGGAAATTACCCACCGACCGGTTGGCGTTGCAATGTTGAAGAACGAAGTCGTTGGGGAAAAGTAATTGTTGCAAATGTTATAAACCAGGAACTACGGAAAAAAGGAAAATCTCCATGAAGTAGCGTTGACCTTTCACGCTACACCGGATGATTGCACAAACGTTCTCAACCTTCGCTTCAGGTGCGGTTGGCCACGTGATCGGAGTGAAATGGAAAGAGAGTTAGAGATGGATGGAGGTTGGAAAAAGGAAAACCAAAACACACCGCATCTCGCCCAGGACAATGAGGGGTTGGTAAGGACGAAAAGGGGCCATTTTCGCGATGGTCCTCTCTTCCTCCACCGACTAACCGCACGGAATGGGCCTGATAGGATCTCCAGGCGTGGCGTGACACGCGGTTACACGCGAGAAGTGGATGATACGCGGGTTGTTTGTGTGTGTGTGTCTGCTGGGCCAAACACAACAGCCCGAACGTGTGACGGAAACGTGCACGCCGGTGTTGGAGCCGGCAGACGACGGCGGAAGCGTAAAGTCACGTTATTTTCCACACGGTGCTCTGGCCTCCCCACAACGCGGCCCCTCCCACAAGCCCACACATGATTGCGTGATGGCGGACACCAACACAGGCAAGCGCAGAATGGGGTGCTTTTGCCATGTTAAGGGGGATGTATAGCAACACATCGCGGAGAGAGAGTTGAAGCATTCCGATCGCTCAAATAAACAGACCTTTGTACGTTTAGTACATACAGCTGAACGGTGCACTTCCAGAAGAAACTAAAACCTAGCCCTTTTGTGTTGGGGCCAATCTCAGTTCCACGTAGCAGCAGCTGATAGATGTTCTCTGATAACGAAAGCTAACTACAAAATGAAAAGAAAATGCAGACCGCTTTTCTCACGCTGCTCCAACTCGCTCTCCCGCACACATACACTAATACATTAGCCCGTGGTTAGGATGAGAGCACAGGGCAAGTGTGTGTATGTGTTGGTGCGCATTGGGGAGGGTATTTTAGCAGTGACAATCGCGGGCGCTCGCTTCTTTCGATCAGTCATTCTACGCCGTTCCATCGCAGCGTACGTGGTGTCCAAAAGGGAAAGTTCCGACCAAAAGCCCTAGCCGTCCGCTACTTCCGTTAAGCCTCTGTTGGTGTGCCTTTCTTCCACCCCCTCAACCCAGCCTAGCCTCAAAGGCGTTCGCTACTAAAAGTCAGTCGAAGTCGAGATCGAGCGACCAGTTGAGTCTACTGCTGCGTCGTGCCTGTCGCTGTGATTGAGTGGAAAAATCAACCCCCCCACGTTCGGCAACTGGTCAACGTTTCCAACGTCATCACCAGAGTGAAGTTCCGGGCGAGTCCCAGAAGAAACGGAAGAAAATTAAAGTGCCCGCAAGCGTCCAGAAAGAAAATTTGATCGCTGTCGATTATAAGTTTTTCCTGGTACACAGTGCAAGTGCATTCACCGTCAGCCAGTTCGGCGCCGCGAGGAAAAATTATCCTCCTACCAACTACACGGTCGTCCAGAGAGCAGTGTGTGCGATTATTGATTAAAACGCCTCCCCGCCGGTGGGCCGGTCTATTTTGGTCGCAAATTGCAAAACCGCGAGTGCGAAGAGAAAGAGCGCAGGGCAGGAGAGTGAAAAAGTGTTAGCCGGGTGAGAAAAAGCAAAGAAGCCATCGGTCAGGCCACAACAGTTTTCCGTCACTAATCAGCGCAAACACTTTCCCCCAACATCGCCCAACCAACCGGAGGTGCCGGAAGTTCGGAAAACCCACCCCAAAGTGTTAGTTAGTGCATTTAGCGCCAACTTGCGTGTGACCGTGATCGCCCCAAGTTTTCCTCAACTCGTCGCGCCCGGTCAGGTCCAGAGAAAACCGCCTTCATGTATAAGTTTTTTGTGAATTCCAGTGTCAAGTACATAATAAAATAATTGGTTTTCACCCGGTGCCCCGGTGAAAAACGGTCCCGGAAGCATCGCACACGGTCGCAGTGTGCGAGAAAAGTGCGAAACACCACAGTGCACAGTAGGCATTGTCCGGTGACAGTTGGCGACAGTGGTTTGTTGTGTGTTTTAAAACTAATTTTTAATAGTGTCCAAGTGCTGCACCCTGAAAAAGTGCGCACCCGTTAAGAACAGAGCGCAAACCTTGCTCGCTTTTGGTTTTTCGTTGCGACAATTTCCCCCACAACGGATTTCATGTGTAAGGTGGCAGCGACCGGGAAGAATTCGCTCCTGCTCGACAACAACAAGCGTGTCCGTTCGTTTTTCCGCAAGCCACGCTACACCCACTTCTGCTCCGTGTGGTACATCATAGACGGACGGTCCGGCACGAGGAGGACACCGCACGACGCCCGGCGACCGGAAGCAGCAGCAGCAGCACCAGCATCGCTCCAGCATCGTGCCGCACGCATGCAACATCGACATCGGGCGACGGTCCGCTTCAACGGGGGTGTGTAGTGTGTAGAGAGGCCCCGCGGGCAGACACCAGCGTTTCGCGGCCTCAAACAGCTGCTCGTGCTCGTGCCCGTGGAAAACCCGTCGAACGTGGACGTGAAAAATCAAGGAGATATCCCACAAAGAACCAGAAACACTTTACTGACTCACCAGCCAAACGTCGTCGTTAGACACTCTCTCTCTCTTTCTCCGTCGAGATCCGAAAGGATTCCCAGTTCTTCCGGAAGCGTGTGGTGAGGTTTGTGACGTTTGTGCCGGCTACGTGTGGAGTGTTTAGTTCGGGTTTAGTTGTGAAAGTTCTCTCGGTGGTCCATTCCGTGAAATCGGGTGTTTGAAAGCTTTTAAATCCGGTGCGTCAGAGCTTGCTAGTTCCAGCGGGGACTTCCATTTCCGCCAAGCTTAGGGTTCCCTTCCAAGGGAGTGCAGTGCAAGTGTTTCACGCCGTGAATCATCGACGTGTTCCCGTGGTTGTGGAATTTCCTGACCTGACCAGAGTGTTTTGTACCGACATCCCTCGTTTGACATCCAGCAGCCGGACAGAGGAAATTGTTGAGCTCATCGTAGGAGTCCGAACCCACCGGAACATGGATGCGTACTGGGAAGCAGCGAACGGTCATGCACCGCATTCTTTGAAATATGAAAGGTACGTAGGACGTTATGTTGGTCTCTTAGCTCTTGGTTTGATTAGAGACAAAACTAAAATAAGTAATTCTGCATCCCAAGTTGCGGATAATCCTTTCAAAAACGAAAACGTCAAGATTTTTTAAGTCGATCGACCCAACGGATGTAGGCGCCTTGAAACATGTGTGCTTTTCCCCTCTTTTTTTATTTTCTTGTAATCACATCGCCACCCCGAGCTGCTGAGTGGCGCCTTGCTGCAATGTTAAAAATGTTCGCAAACAAAAAGCAGCAGGAGGAGGAAAAAAGCAAGTAAATTGAATAAAAATGGGAAACATATCGGCTCGGCGAGCGCGCACGTCGTCAGGGCGGATAAATTCTTGACCTCTGTCAAGGTTGCCGGCCGGTGGTGGACCGGTTTTGATCGTGTGTGCGATCGAGAGCATCGGCGGAAAACTGGCCCCCAACCAATCGGACTTCGAGACGAGATCGGAACGGAACCGGGGTGGGCTGTTTTACGTACGCTTGGAAATTATCCGCGTGTTTGCGTCGCGCTGTTGGTTGTGTTATCAGGTCAAGTGTTTTCCTTCTAGGCGCTCAGATAAAAAAAGAGAAAAATGTGTGAAAATGGATTTATTTTTGCCAATTTTTAATCGTCCTGATACTGTTATCTTAAAGCTTCTTGCAACGGTACATTTTGAAAGTGAAAATGACTGATAAACCCATAGGATCATAAAGATCGCATAAGTTATCGGAACAGGAGATGGAACCAAAACAATACGAAGAACGACCATCACCTGTTGTTATCCTCGATTCTCTTTCCACCCTTATCGCGTACAAGTTCCTTCCAGTAATCTGACGCACGTGTGTATAAAGATTTAGCGGACCTAATGGTTATGTTTTATTGGATTGAAGTTGCGCAACCAGGCGAATGAACATTACAATTGCAGGTGTTAATTTGATGGGTAACTTGCTGATACGATTCTGATTTCCACCGTCATGCGAATGGCTTTCGAATGCGTTGGGGAAGGCAGTGTCGGTACCGGGACCCGAAGGGATTCCGCAGACCGATGGCATTAACGTCCTAGCTCTAATGCCCAAAGTAAGCCCTCGATGGTCACGTGTTGGGCCGGGAAAGGATTAAACAACCTTCACAAACCCGCCCCAACAACGTTCTCGTGGGGCGCAAACTTCCCTGTTTGCGAAACGGTGGATACTACCTCCCTTCTACACCTGCCTCCTGAGGCGCACTTCTGTGAAGGGAGGTGGAGTAGAGCACTCGTATCGTCTGACGTCAACCGTTGGGGGAAGGATTTTCCTTTTTTCTTTCGTTCTGTTGAAATCGCAGCGGATTTCAGTCAACACCCTTTCGCCTCCCTAGGCGACGGTTGGTTGTAGGAAAATGGCTGTCTACAGATACGAAAAGTGCAAACAAATACGGCTGATAACGGTCGCGAGTGCACACGTAGACAAGTATATTTCTGTACCGACCGGGGGGAAGAGCTTATCAACAACAATATACCCACCGACGATTAAAGTGTGTGACCGCGGACGACCGATAAGCGTCGCGAACTCGTACACAGACAAGCGGTGGCAAGCGCAAAAACGTGGTCAAGTGGTGCACGCTGCTGTACGCGGTTATCTCTCGACGGGACTGGAACCGAAAGAATCCAGCCACCAGCTCGATGAACACACATCCTACATCCTCTTCTGACTGCCACAAACGCATCCATTCATCCCCGTCCCCGGATGATCCAGCGGCTCCGAAGTGGAATAGACAATGGAATCACTCGGTCACGTAGGCTTAACTGCTTCACCGAAACGATGTCGCCCAGGTCACACTCTCGAACTTGCCTCTTCTCCGTCGAACCCGAAGAAGGACCGCGAGTTTGTCTCGCGTTCCGAAGTCACCACTGGGCCCGGTCTTGGTGATGCTATTTCTGGCGTTGATAAGAAGACTCATACCATCTATTCACCCTCCATTTGGCCGCTATCTGCTCGCGGAGCACACCCTGGGGGTGAATAGCACGGACGGGGAGAGATAGAGAGTGACGGATGGTGCCCGACAGAAAGCCCGACTTCCAGGCAACAATAACATTCTCTGAAGTGTTATCACGTGTGGAACGATCTACGGTGTATTTGTGCTTCGCCGCGATGATACGCCAAAGATGTTCGCCGTTGGCCATTCGTCTATCAAGACGTACAAGCGTCAGGTGATCCGACCCGTGTGGTTTCTTTCCTTCTGTTCAAAAGCACTTTGTGTGCGAGATCAGTGTTCAAGAGCAAAGGTACCTGGCTGTTGCCAAGGAATTTGGGCTCGTCAGTGGCTTGTTTCTGTCTCTTCAATGGGAATTTATCATCTAGGAGTAATCAAGTGTTTTTTGTCCAAAATCTCGATGAGATGCATATATCTGTCAACCTTTAAGGCTTTTTCCTATGGCAATTCCAGGCGACATAAGCACTGTTAATGGAAGTCGTCAGACTTACAACTAATTCATTGCTCAGGATATTATGGAGCTCTTCTGATATTTCTTGACATTTCTGTATATTTCCAACGAGATGCCACCAGGCTTTTGGTTTCCCCTATGGTACTATAGTTGAATGACTTGCGCATGTGATTTACATATTTTACTGATCGGTGCAGATGCACTCCAGATTGATGCGTGGCAACATCTTCAGTGTTCGAACCACTTTCCATGTTGGTCTCATCCTCAGCTACATACAGCATCATATCAGCTACAGCTTTGATACTTTGAACTCCCTGTGTTTCCTTGTAGCTGCAGCCGACTTACTCCGAGCTACGATTATACATAAGCCCACAACCGTTACCAACATTCGTGAGTGGAAATGGAGTACTGGAGTACCACCATCGAAGGGTGTGTTTTGTTTTGTTTGGCCCGAAGCAAAAACAAACAGCAGATGTGTTTGGGTGAACTTATTCCAGAAACGATGGACACCCCATAATCAGCAGGGACGCAAAAACGTCCCGTCCACGTTTCCAAAGTTCAGTCCAACCGGCTAGGCGCGTGTTGCCTGCACATATTCCTTGCCTTTGGCCTCACCTCGGGCATACTCTTGCTTTCTCAGGCCTCGTCACCCTCCGCGGCCAGGGTGTGTGCATTCGTATGTCTGCTGGTGCCTGGACCCCAGCACTGATTATGGCACGTTTAACCACGACACCAGCACCACCAGGGGGCGCAAAAAAAAGGGGCGATGGCGAACGAACGAACCTTCCGCTGTAATCTCGAGGCGTCGAGTCGCCTCGTTCCCGGTGCAAACTGGTGTGGTGCCGTTGCAGCCGCCGGCAGCAGCGGCTCCCTGCTGATCACGTGATCCACCATGAGTCAGCCGATAGAGGACGGACCGGACGGAAATCGGTGCTGTTTCGTGTCGTCAACAACCGATCGGCGCGCAACAAATGGCGGCGTAGAGCGCGGCAGAGATTAGATTGAGATATCGCGGGGTGCAATGTGGGGTGTTGCGGAAATGGGTGGACGGTGTCATCACGTTCTCCGGCTTGTTTGCAAGGGTCGTGCATGTGTGGTTTAGTGCCTGTTGGTTTAATCGGGAAGTTCAAATATTGGCCAATGGGTTTGGCCAGAACGCCATACACTCTGGGCAGCGTGTCATGTAATGTTATCGTTTTGTTAGATCATTGCGCTTCCGGTTATCTAGGTTATTTAGGTGTATGGTGTAGCCGTTGTACAATGTCTGTCCCAATGCTCGTGTGCCAGTTTGATAACACCTGACTTCAAGACTCTCTAGATAAGCTATCTTGGAAGTAATCATGTTTCTTAAATCCTGACCAAAGTAATTGGTGATTATGACCGCTAGTAGGTGGCCAGTTCTAGTTGTATACCTTACTCCATAACTTCAATGTGGCTAGCACTACATCTGGGAGTGTACATCTCTGATCCTTCGTAATACTTTCCTCTCCGTAGAGATTAAACGGTTCTAAAAACAAACTTTATTGCAGACTTACCATTGAACTGGTGACCAAATTCTTTGCGTCTCATATCGTCTTTCTTTGTAGTGTTGTGTGCGCCACGTTCATCTTCTAGCTAGTCCGTCCTAAACCAAGACACAGCAAGCACACAGCCGATCAGCAATTACACAGCTGACAGTGTCCGCGTTCGTGGTGTGAATTCCGTTTGGGCTGGGCTTGGGGGGATGTTTTATTTTTAACGTGCATCCTATTTTTGCACGCATCGACGCCGAACGAGTGGCTCGGGAGGGTGGCTGACTGGCTGCGTGCGTGTCTCTTCTCGAGTGGAGCGATAAAACCATCGGCCCCCAAGCCGACTCGTGGACAGCCACGAGATTTATTCATTTGTTTTCCTCGACGAACGCTCTCGAACTCTCGTGTTTTCGGGCCAGCGCGCGTTCGAATGAGGGAAAACACAGAAAAATAACGCAACATGGGGGCGCCCAGTTGTCAACGGTGTTTGCCGGTTGGGAAGGGAAAATCGATTCATTTGTGTGTTTTTCGCACCCATCACCCTGCGTAGCCGTTCGCTGCTAACGCATCCACTCGAACTGGGGGGGATGCCAAGCCTTTGCTTGTCGTGAGCGAGTGAGCGAAACGTCAAGACAATTCGTGCTGCGAGTGCGACGACGAAAAAACGGGAGAAATATCTCCCCCATTATCAGGTAGCGACAAGTCCGGTCGCAAGATGGTCGACATGGATTTCGCTAGAAAATTCCGACGCAAAACACTTGCCCCTGGTAACAACGGCGGAAGGAGCGTGATTGGGGCCACAATCTCGCACACGGGAGAACGCAGCCAAAACAAAACAAATACCTCAACCACAAATCAAACAAATCTTCCGAGAGGCACTTGCTTCATTAGAGAATTGGGAATCTTTGCTGGAGTCCTCGATTGAAGCTGGCCGCAATCCGCGATCGGTACGAAGCTTCAGTTTGGAATTCAGCCTCTTATCGGGGGGTTTTGGTTTCTTTGGCTAGTCTCGACTAGTTAAAAGACGTATGCGCTTTTTCGAGAGGTCATGTTTACGGCCTAAGTTCACTTGGGGGTCCACTCTATCGGTGAAGATTCGGTTCAGCCCGAGAGGGTTCCCTATCGCAGCTCGATGCTGTTGCTTTCTTTTTTGCAGACTTCTTGAAGCTCCACATGGTGGCACGATCGTTCCTGGTGTCCACAGCGTAAACGGCCATCTTCTGACCAAAGGTCAACTGATAGGCTGAACATTACCGAGTGGACATATTTCTTTACTTTTGGTTGTATGGGAAAACAATTTTATTGCTTATTTTAATGTTTCAATTCGCAGTTTTTTTGATTGATTTTTTGAGGTATAAGCGCCAATTAGTTGATAATACTGTTGGTGGTATTTCAAACTGTAGCAAATGTTTACCTCCCGATGTGGTCATATTCTATTTATGGCTCCGGTTCCAAACTATTGCTTTATTTTTAAATTGTAGGTATCAGAATACCACTCCGATGCGTAAAACGATGTTCATGGTCAATTCTGGATACTTTCTACACATCTGCTTCTACATTCAGCATCTAAAAATACCATTGCATCGTGTCTTGGTAAATGTTACCCAAAGCGCCGTCAATGTCGGGCCACGGAAACGGTTCGGATCTCACCGAGACGAAGAGCAAACTTCCGGCACCGTGTCTCTGGCGTGTAGCGGTAAATGCAGCTCGCGTGCACCTCCGTTTTGCGTCACGTTTTCGTCACGCGATGCCGGGTACCGGGGCGGTTTTGTTGGCTACAGTTATAAAAATACACCCGACCCGTTAAGGTTGGAAGTAACGGTGCACGAGCCAAGCGCGCGCGAGAGCAAGACAAGCCGAGCTCAGACTTGGTCATGGAGTCCTTGAGCAGGAATGCTGTGCTTTGCCGCACTTCACACAGCGTTTTCCGTACTCAGCGAATCGGGTGGTTTGAAAAATAAAAGATCTGTGAGCTGATCAAACAGATCCATAGGGCCTAGGGGCCAGGTCTTGGGTGTTGAGCGATGGGTATGCGTGTGCCAAGGTTGTCCCATTCTCAAGTTCTGTTTCGAGTACCCAACCCAACAGGTTGTCGTTTGATTTGTTTATGTCGATTTTTTTTCTGTAATGCAAAGCCGGCCACACTTCACGCCATCGGATCATGCTTGCCACTGTCTTCCCTGTACCGATTATCACGACCCCATTCTCTAATCTTTCGATGTTTTGTTGCCAACTGGTGCATAACTGGTGCGGACACAACCAAAACATGTTGAAACAAAAACACTAACTGGTTCCGGATCCGACTGCTTTCTGCCCCGAATTGTTCGATCACGCTTGAATGTTCACGGCCCCGCAAATGTCACACACGAGCTGCTGATAGGATTCGAATAGACGACAAACAGCAGTAGTTCGGGTATTTTTTCTTTCGGATGCATTTGACATTTTCAGTAGTAATTAATTTACATTTCTGGTTGGTTCCTTGTGTTTGGTTAAAGACTCTTTCGACATTTTATCTTTGCCACATTAAAAGCATTACACGCAAGTGGAATACACCATAGTTTAATCGACTATCTTTCCGATTAACTATCATGGATGTCTCACCGTTTGACGTAGGAGCTGTTGTGATGGACCGGATTGGTTTGTTCTCTCATGTTGCCAAGTGGATAAAAGCGAACGTTGCTGCTGGTAGGGCGCCTCGAGGGCAGGGGGTTGAAAATTTTCCGTCACGTGTACCGGCATGTGCTGGGGGTGGGTGCGGAGTTGATTTCCTCATTCAAAGCATATACTACTGCCGCCCGAGCAACATGCTCTGCGTGTTCTCACGGTTTCGTTTCTCTCTCCAGCCGCCGCAATCTCGATCCCGAGATCGTTCTCTTTCGTGCGCTTTTGGCACGCAAATTGTACGAGATCTAAATCGTCGTTAGCCAAGCACGATTGTTGGGTCGGGAAAGTCTAGTCTATACGGCTGATTTGCATACGATTCTCCGTGTGATGTGCGTGATCGATGGCTTGAATGTTATTTGCTAGAATGTTCAAATGATATCGTGTTGAAAAAGAGGTTTGCATTGTAGTTTCTCTCCGAGTCGATACGACGGAACACGTTTCAAGATATTGGATACGCTGTAGCGCGTGGAAGGAAATGGAATCGTTTTAATCCACACCCTTTCAAATAGAAACTTACGCACTAATTTATTATCATGTGTGAAAAAGATGTGCAAAGATTAGACTCACTATCAACGCAGAGAAAACATGTCGACAACAAATTCTCTTCTCATAAATTGGCAGTTGAAGGAACATAACTTATGTGTCCATATAAAAAAATTAACACATGCTTTGTGTTCAAAAAAGGGATGAAAACCACACAACACTTCCTTAGGAAATTGTCCGTAGCCGCCATACTTATCAAACAAAATTTGGTTACTGTGGTGTCTACCGAACTTCAGATCCATGCGAAACAAAAACACGGGGCATATCGTGGCCACATGCGCGTGTAAAACCCGCTCCGAAAATCGCGCATACAAAAACCGGGCGGTCAGAGAGGGCCGGTTTGTTGCGGTCATGCGTGTCGTGGCTATTTTTAGAAAGGCAAGACAAGATGAAGAAACGGCAGCGGCCCCCGGCGTACGGGGTGGATGATGGGAAGAAAGAAACCGAATAGGAAAAAGAACCCACTAAACCCGAAATACCACCCGATCACGAACTGGCTACACTGTTGCGATCGTTCCGCGAGCCACAAGTGTCTCCGTGATCGTGATCCGTGGCCATTACGGCGCGGATGCCTGCGCCTGGTCGGCTGTGTGTTGGTGGATGTTTTTTTTTTTTATTTGTCCTTTTTCTCTCGCACGTTGATTTCAGAAATACCGGCTATTTCTGTTTGTGCCTCCCAAGCCTCTGCTCCACCGCCTCTGAATTTCAAGTGATATTTGTTTTGGTTTCTTCATGCTTTTTGTTTTTGTTCCGCGCACCAGCGATCTCTTCCAACGGCCTGACCTTCACTGGTATGGGTGAATGTCGGTCCAGTTATTCGCGAAAATTCCTACCACCCCTCACCCAGCAGCCTCCAGCCATTGCCAGCGCCTGCGGTCAGTTCGCGATATGGGTGTCCATATGTAAGATAGTGGCAGCTTAACGTTCTGTTTTATCCGTGGCGCTTTGGCCGCAGGCGCGAGAACAAAGAATGAACCCCATCCAACCACGCTGACTAACCACGACGAATACCTAGCGAAGGGGATGGCCAAAGAGGGTGGCATGGTTAGGCGGGGCGGGGGACGTGATCAAGTGAGTGGTTATGCGTTTATTTTTTATCCTCATTGCTTATTCAAGACGATGGCGGTGGCGACGACGATGGCGACGACAAGACAACGGTACGACGATTTCTGATCGATTTCCGCGTTTGTGTGGTTTGCTTGGGGGTGTGGGTTGAGAAGTTTATAGAATGAAAGAGCTGTTCACAAGACAAACCATTGCATTTAATAACAATAATTATTTGAAAAGCTCTCTCGTGCTCTTTTATGACAATTATCATGGTTTGAATTGTAAATAAAATTACAAACAAACTTCAACTTTAAGTTATACTGTTAGATTCGGTCTTACAATCTCTTTTTGAATGATCCAACAAACCTACCTTCGTTTGAGGCAATGCCTCATCAAGATTCCACTTCCCATCCCCAACTCCCCGCCGGAGGAGTGTACTGCGCACCACGGTTTGCGTCCGCGCTGGACGCACGTTTTTGCCATTTAAAAGCAATCCAGCATCGACGTCATCACGCGATCGTCGCCACCGGACACCGGGTTTTGGCGGGTTGTTGTGTGTGAGTGGCGTATACCGATCGCGCCTCGTTTGCACGGTTCGTTGAATTTATCGAGGTTGGGTGGCGCAATGTGCCGGAGCGCTGGCTCTTGAACTTCACATCGAAAACGGTTACTTTCGGACAGGGAAGTGGCTTTCAGAGCTGCAAAAAGAAACATACCAGAGGAACACATTCCAGTGCAGGGGAAGGTGTTTAATGCTTGAAAACTTACGTTGTTATACAGCCAAATATTAAGTTCTGATTATTTCTTTTTTAATTGGATTATGATTTCTAATATTTATAACGAACTTCTGTCAACCACTTAACGAGTTAATGAAACCGTGTATTTTCACACGAGGAAAATGTAAATCGTCGGTTCCTGACACGCGATCGCTAATGAGCACGAGTGTGGGTTTTCATTCATCAGTCAAACACATTTTCCGTCCGGTGGGAAAAAAGCGTTCACACTGGGTGTTGTTGTTCCGATGTCTCATCACCGCATCCAAACGTGATTAACGACGATCGTTGCCTAGCTAAGACGAAAAACTAACAACCCTTCACGAAAGGGAAGTCGGCGTCAGTTAATTTCAAACTCATGGGGGTAGAATTTATCTCATTAGCGCACCCCCAGATGAATCCCTAGCTGTACGTTGTGGCGTCTAGAGATCAATTACTATAATTTATTCTGTTTGCTATATCAATGGTTTGGGTAATTATTTGATGAAACTGTGAATTGTCTTCAATAGTATCACGTGTGTTGTGTGTGTCACGTGAAAAGATAGTTTTGTAACTTTTTTATGTTTATCTAGTCGCTAACATAACGGAACCCGTTGGACTTTGAAGCGCCCAAGAACGCCTTGGAACCCAAGGGCTCGTACATTTTCCCATAACAACTCATGACTCGCACGAAATGGAATAAAAATTTCGCGAAAACCTTCACACCAGCGATGCGTTGTGTAAACATCCCGCCCGGTGTCGTCCTTCGGCCAGACCCAGAATGTGCTGGACTGGGGCGGATGCCTGGCCAGCTCCAATGTTTACCGCACGAAGCACCTCGAAACACCTCGGGTGCAAAAAGAATAGGGGTGGCGCGTTTTGCCCATTGCCATTGCGCCCGGGAGTCCATTTTGCAAGAGGTGACCTGAATCTCGCTCACGTGAGACTGGACTGACCGAGGACGACGACACACGGCGCATCACCTTTGGGTAGGTAGTACAAAATGGCGGGGTGAAGCACCACATGAAAGCGTGTGTGAAAACACATCTCCCAAATGGTCGCGTCTCTTAGCACCTGGAGGGATCTAGCTATATCCTTACCACGCCCGGTGAAAACCTGGTGTATCGTTTGCCTTCGCACCTTGCTACAAATTGCGGATCAATAATAACGCACATCGTCACGCCGCCGCATCGTAAGTGAGCCTACAAACTTTACCTGATCCCGCGGCCACCGATCGGTCGGGTGAAGAATGTGTTTTGAAACGATTCGTTCCCTGCTAATTGCTAGCGTTCACAAGACTGGACCACTTCGGCCTGGTCACGATCACATGGGCACGTGCATCGGTCAGGTGGAACAGTTCCAATCGTCGTGCAAATTGCTTTATACCAAACACACGGAACATTCCTCTTTCCCCCTCGGCAGTATATTTATGGAAAACTTGGAAATGATTCTCACAAATGGAAACCGGTTTGCGATCAATTTCTTTGGTGGTAGAATTTCGATAGGAAACCTTCCGTCCACCACCGTGATCGATAAAACGGTATGAAGCATGATCGGGCGATTGCTCAACTTTATAGCACCGCTCTGCCGTTCAACAACAAAATATGTTTGATAGCCCGGCCGTGGACAACGTAAAGCCCCGGGTCTAGGGCAAGTATCGGCCACCAGCAGCAGGACCAGCAGCAACACCAGCAGCATACCATTGCATCGAAGGTTAACTGCTTCCCCCCCAACGGTCGGCAGTACAGTTCCGTGCCGTATCGTCCATTTGACTTCGATCGATTAATGTTTCTATCGCTATCGATATCAACAGCGAGCGTTCACGTTGGTTGCGTGGCCCGTTGTGTTGATGAGCGCTATAAATAAAACCCGTTTGACGATGTCGTCGTCGTCGTCGTCGATGAAGTCAACAGCGCACACGACAATGTTCCGGTGCCTCGCAGAGAAGCACCCAAACGGGTCTAGAGCCGGTCCATCTGCGTCTATAGGGTCTCCTCTCTCGCAATCGAGATGGAGATGTCATGATCGTACGATTTTGATCGACCATTTTTGGCCTCAGGTTTCGACCAATATTAGCCCGGCACATCTCTTGTGTCCTTCAGGGACAGTAGAAACTCCGGTGAACAATAAACACGAGCCTGTCTATGTCGACCGTGCAGAGGACCTAAAGGCAATGCACATCACCCGGGGACTGTTGTCAAGGGACGTAAATCTAGACTTATCCACCACCGGGGTGTGCGTGCTAATTAGTCGGCCAATCCCCTCGTATGGCCGGTTCTCTCGTTCCAGCGGGTAAGCTAGAAGCGTCGGTGGACTTTATCCCCTTCAGCGTCGGTCGAGTGGTTCGCGATCGATCTAGAAATGATTTGTTGCTTGCACTTGCAACAGTCCTCGTTGCATTCCTGCCAGTTGTTGTGTCTTTGGGCGAACATTTTGTGAAGGCGAGCCGTAGTCCTGAGAAACCATCCGAGGGGGAAAATGGTAAAACATGATTCAAACCGGTTCACCCCACACACAACAAAATCGCTCGCTCCTCGCGTCGTGTCCTGTTTGGGTAGCGGACACTTCGGTCCAGGTACAGTGATTTTTGTTTTTTTAAGTATTCTTAGTCGTAGGTCCAAGTTCTCGGGAAAGCTGCATACACAGCGCAGTGTGCGCGGGTGCATGGCTCGCACACGGAAATGCGCTCGTGATGGAATGCAATCGTGCCCAGCCGGACCCGGATCCTCCTACCCCCTGTCCCCTCCTGTTGCTACGGCAAGTGTGCGGAGGGACTTAATTTATGTCGACTCGCGAGAGTGGACATTGATTCGTACGCTTTTGCGGAGGAATTAATTCTTAATCCACCGCACGGATCGACTTTGTCGCTTCGAAGAAATAACAGGAAATCAGTTGATCGTTCGCTGGTTCCAGAGAGGGACAAAAAAAACTAGGAATGGAAAGGGAACACAAGCAAAGAATAAAGAAATTCACATGGTCTTGCCGCGAGGCGATGCACAAGTGCAAGTGCAGCAACGCCACCGACACCACCGGCTACAGAGATCTATTGACGGAAATGTGAGAAGTGCTAGGGGTTGCAAAATCTTGCTGCAGTTTCTTGTCTAGGCGCGTTTGTATGTGTGCTGTAAATCGGCCATTTTCATTACACGCACGTACTTTTGCTTTAAAGTTATCGTTCTTGTGCGCCACTTGGGTAAATGAAACCCCGTCTTAGAATAATTTGTAGTTGATTTTATTTCTCTTTATGGCTTGAACCAAATTGTCTATAATATTTAAGTAAAAAATACAATGTTCTATAATTATTTTAATTGAATTGTGGTAACTCATATCATTTTTATAATTTATTTAAACAAGATCACTTGGAATAGAATGGAATGGAACAAATTGTTTTCCATCTTGGTTCATAAGCATGTTCTTGTAGTAAAAGCTATGGTTTTGTATCTTTCCAATCATTCCATCTTTTACCCTTTTCCAAGTCCTTTAATACTTTGTTGTTTGGGCGGTGCCCATGGCGCGGCGGTAGCATTAGAAAACACCACACCATAGGTGTGGGATCGAATCCCCCGAGTCTGGCATCTTCCCGGTATTACGACCGACTGACCACCGATGATCTATATCTATAAAATACTTTGTTGACTGATATTTAATAGCCAAAAATAATCTAGAGAACAAAAACGTGTCTGGGAAACGGTAGTCTTCGATCGCATACGCATAGTGTGTAGTGTTTCGCGATCAGTTTTCGCTGCGCGATGCATTAGTACCCAAACTACTCATTCGAGACACCAGTCCAAATTGCGAACCGAGACACTTCCGTTAATCGCAACAACCGGCAACAACGGGCACGGCTTATGGGTTTTAGTGTGCATAATTTAACGGCGCATGACGTAGCGCGTTATAAGCGCAGGGTGAAAGGGTTGGCGGAAAAACAACAAGCTCTGCCATAATACGCCACGGTAGCACAAACCAAAAGCAGTAGCACGAACAAAAAAACATGGGAGAAATAAAAGCAACAAGAAATACCACGCCGGCATCACGTGCAGGAATGGTTGGCGTGCCACCAACGTTTGTGTTGCGCTCGCCAGCTATTTATTCGAATCTGCTTTTTTATTTTCATGTGCCACTCCTCCCTGTATCACCCTTTGTGTCTCGTTCACGCTCGCGCCAGCCATCTCTATCGCTCCGATTCGCCATTTGACTACACGCCGGTCGTTGGGGGTAGATGGCGCGCAAAGATGGCGACGGCGTGAAGGTGTGCGTGGCAGGAGAAGGCGCGTAGACACGCCACCCCCAAGCACCCAACGCCGCACGCTGTCCCAGAGCGGCCCCAAAACACATTCTCCCCGAACACTTGTTGCCTACCGACCGGCCCAGCCGTGGGTGGGTGGAAAGGTGGCGTGGGTGGGGTGGTAATGGGGGGTGGTTTGCGCAGCTCACCGCCTGTCGACGTGCGCAAGACGGGCGGTTTTCTTGCGCCCGAAAGGCAAAAGTTCGCACACCGGGTGTACGTTTGGGCCACGGCCATAATGCGGAAATGCGAACGATCACCAGGCGCACCCACGACTACGACGACGACGACGACGACGACGACGACGATGAGCGAGACGTCGTTTAATGTTTTGGATTGATGGTATTTTTTTATTTCACTCTACTATACTTTGACTATGCTTCTCTTTTCGCTCCGTTGTATTTTCATCCGCTTCCCTTCGCGTTCAAGCAAAGCAACACGTGAGACCAGGTCGCCATTAAATGCACCCGTTCGGTGTATGACCGCCCGGTTGTTTCCGCCTGGTAATCGAGGGCACATTCCTTTTCGACAGTGCTGCTCCAAATTTTGCACACCTTAAATTCGTTCGTTTGATTGTTTCGAAATGACACGTTTTTAGAATAGTCCACGTGGTTTGGAACCATTATACGATTATGGAAAAATATAAATTGAATCATATTTTTCCTATTAAATTTTTCTTCATTGCCAATTAAAATGATCTTTCATTCATTCACCGTGGAAAGTATGGATAGAGTAAAAATTGCTGACGTTATTTCATCCCCGGTCGGAAGAAACCCTTTAGCCGCTGCAGAAAATGTTATTGCGAAAAGTCACGAGGTGAGACGAGCGGTGCCAGATGTAAACAAAGTGCAGCAAATTGCATTCCGTGATGCATCGAACGTCTCTTCTGCGAATCTTACGCTCACACTTGACTTGGCTGACGTGTTCCGCCGGCGAGCGGGCGGTTCGCAACCTTCGACGGGTTTATTGACGCGCCGATGCGCCACCACCACCGATGTTCTTCTGCCTGTCGCCACGAAATTCTCACGTCCAACAAAGCCGGCCAGACTGGTGACTGGGAGGTGAAGAAGACGACGTCGTAACTTAAGTACTGCGGCCTGCACTGCGGGAACTTGACTGTATGTTTCTTTTTCCTTTAAAGTGCATCGAAAGTAAACGAGGCAGATGACGAACGTCGGAACGTCGATAAAAGGGGGGCCAAACGTTGGGCGGGCGGAGTTTTGCGTTTACACTTCCGGATCTGCTCAAGCACGTTCTCCGAGGGAGCAGTACTGCTGCGTGCATTGTGGAAACTTTTCCGAATCGGTTGGCGACGTTTGAACGTTCTGTGGTTCGCCTCGGCAACAGGTTGTTCCGGGGTGGTGAGCGGAACACACGTGTGCAACGGCGCATAATGAATGCCTAACGTTTTCGAGCCAATGCGTCAAGCCACACCGTGCGAGAGATTAACCCTTCCGAGGTATGAGTACCATCTTCCTCGGCGATGTTTCTCGTCTCAACAAAAGTTCTGCTACATCACGTGCGTCAAAGAGGGGTTTGCTGTAAACTCGGGACTTATTCTTACATTTTTTTTGAACCACCTTTATTTCTGGACAGTTTAAAATTATTGTTTGTCACTACCATGAAAAATAAAAACCCCCACGATCGATCTTCGAGCTGTCGACTGCTGGGTGCGTTTTTCTGTCGGTTTGAAAATGGCCGTTTGGATGGTGGGATTTTTTTGTACCGTTTCGCATATTCTATTTTTAAACGTAAACCACTCATCGTTGTTGGCGTTTTTTCGATAAATTTAGAATCTGTTTATACAATGGGGTTCCGCCGTTCGCTTCGAGCGGCACGAGTGCATCATTAACACACGGTTCGTTTTTATATGCCGTCGAAATTGGTGAAATTGATACCGTCAGTTCATTGTTTTGCGAGCAAGATAAGATTTGCCTTTCAAAGGAAACCCTAAACCCTTTCTCTTCGACTCTAGCAAGGGTGTTTAATGATAGAAATAAGAGTGTTTGGTGGGGAAAATTAAAGAAGATAAAACTTACTATTCGCTCACATTCAGCTTGGGTGGTGCGTCAAGTGGAAGGTCCAATTTTAGATCACGGTCGTCTCATCATCACCGCATCAGCATCGAATATCGAACGGTTCGCAGGTTCTAAGGAATGCCAGACACCGCAAACAAGCACCGCCAGTACCGGTACGATGCAATAAAATCGAAACGATTGGAAAGCGAACGCGTCCGAGTGTTGAGATAATGATCCAAACATGGATAAAAAATTGGAATAAAATCATAGACAAACTCTAACAATTATTTGTCATTTTATTTGGCGACGAAATGTTTTCTCCAACTCATCCCTTTTTTGTTTCTTTGCCATTTTGTTTGTGGTTGATAAAATAGTGGACTTATCAAAACCACATTCCCAAGCGAAAGTTCTCAGCAACTGCTTGATGCTCTTATCAACGTTGTGGTTTAACGTTGTTTTGATAAAACCTACTTCTCATCTCTAAAATGTTGGATCAAATTTTGAAAAATTGGCTGTTGCCAGTTAGAAACTTCACAAAAGTTCACCGTTCGGCACGATTAAAATTGCAACACGTTGGCTCGCAGCGGACGCGAGTGACGAAGCGCCAGCGTTTAGTGGATGCCAACGCCCGCATTCGCATTCTGAATGCGAAAAAAGTAGGAAAAGTAGCTAAAGAAGTCACCCAACCGAAGGCAGGAAGCTGCCATGGCATGGTTATGTGCCGGTGCTGTGTGGTTTGGCAAATCGTGTCCCGGGGGGCTGGCTTGTGGTGGCGCTGTTTCTTGGTCACGTTTGTTGGCATTCGGCCAGATCCGCGGTATGTTTTCGTTCGTCACTCGTGGTGTATCGGCTGTGTGTGCCCGAAAGGAACGCGGTTGCCGCCGGGGGTTGCGGACCGGTTCTAATCTCTGCCGGTCGTTTGGATAGGTTAAAAATAGCTACCAAAGACACGGGGCCGGTCGGTGGCGCAGGATAACGAAAACCGATCCCAACCCCGGACGGAAGGGAATTGGATGGATGGGTGGATCATAAAAGCGATACTTGTGGTGAGCTTCGCATGATGTAAAAAGATGGTAGGAAAAAAAAACGGACAAACAGCCGCCAAACTTCGTCATCGTTACCCCATGTTTCTTCATCCTTTTCCTCCTATCCGTAAGGGGGTGGTTCGTGATTCGCGTGAGAAGATTGTGTTTTGAACCCGAACAAGCCCTACCAGGAGGATCAGATGAAACATTCCGTGCGCCATCTGAGCCTGGTTCTTTTTATTCGCCCTTAATTTTATACGCAACAATAATGATGTTAACACCATCGCAAGGACTATTTTGAAACGTGCTCGTTTCTGGCCACATAAACGAGATTTCGTAGGATTTTCACAGACGAACAGATGTTGGAATGTTACAACCGAACGATTAAAACGATGTCGTCAAATCAAGACTAATCGATTCTATACCGGTATACACAAATTACTGCAACACGGAAAGATTTACAGTAAGACGCAATAAATGTTTCTACAAGTATGACTTAAGTGATAAGTGATAGCTTGTGTTTTGATTTCGCAATTTAAATTGTTTTGAAATCGGTGCGTTCCATTTTCTCGTCACGTGGAGTAACGAAATCTCGCTCATCCTTTCATCTGCTTAGATTTCCTCATTTCGTCAACATCTCCCGAATGTTTAAATCCAGATCCCGAGCGTATGAATAATATCGGCTTGAAACATGGAACGCATCCGCCGCACCACGTGTCAGCCCAGAATGACGAAGCACGTTGCGTACGGGGGTTTTTTTTTTATCACTCCGTCAAAACATCCAAGCTCGGCTATGCTCGCTTGCAACCATCTCGGGGTCGCCCGAGCATGTGACAATTTGTTTTGTAGATCTAACCTTATTTCCCAGGCGGCAGACCGACCGAAATGTGTGTACAAGCTGACGCACCATGGCCATTGTAACGTGCACAAGGGTTGAACCCTTCTTCTTCTTGTAGCTTGGAACGCCTCGCCTGAGTACCACACCGCGAGCACGTGGTTGACTAGCCCCAACTGTTTCTCTCCTCTCCCTCCCCCTTCACAACCAGTCTCGATTACCATTGGAAATGGTCTCACGTTTTCCGGTGGTTCAAAACAAGCTTTTTCCGTTAACGATTCCAAATAAATAAATCCTAAGATCTGGCCGCTCTTGGTGGAGGAAAACGGGGTGGGGGAGAGGAGGACAACCGTGTCGGACAGCACGCGCAAGTTCACGTGCCGGGAACACCGGGTTGTCCTTGTGACCTATTGCAGGCCCCATCGAGTCCAGGACCAATCTCGGTGGTGTGATGTCTGCCTTTCGGACACCAGACCGATCGATTTCCATGCTCTCATGCTGTCAAACGTGTGACTGTTATGTGTGACTCACTGGCTGCATGCATGATACATTCGATGCTAATGTGACTTATATGAACTCGGACCTTTTGTCCGCGACCGTGCCGGAACGGAAGGACAGAAATGAGTCCCATTTGGTGCCACCAGCAAAACGTGCCAGACAAAGTGTTCTGCTGTCACGTTGCATTTCCCGAGCACGAATGATGTTTTGGGAAAGGCTTACCAATGGGTTCGTTAGATTATTTAAGGAACTTGAATTCGAAACGGAATGTTTATCATGCATCGAATCAGTTTATTACGTGGTCTGTTTGTCCTAAGAGATCAAGACTTCTATGCCATTCCTGTGTTCGTTTTGTTCTAATTCTTGCCAGCTAACCTTCCACTATCCGATAATTATCTCACGTTTGTATCATCAGCTTGAGGCAGGAGGATACATTGTACACCGTTCGACTGAAAGGGTACAACTTGACACGTTTGCCAATGGTTTTTGTGTAGGTGCAAAAACACCCCCTCTAGCCTCCTCAGAAACGTGCGCTAATTACTGTGGGCTTTCCAGCAAAAGGGCTCATCAGTATCGGTACGCCACTGCACAATGTACAATGTGCGGTGCAATTCCTCCAACATCGACCGCAAAAGGTCATCAACCGTCGCCACATGGTGGTTGGAGTAGGGCCTTCCGGAAGGTGGCACAAACGGGAAGAATCATCAACGATGTGGTGGTGGTGCATTAGTCACCCGGTGGTCTATGGTGCCCGTGCCCAATCATCCGGAGCCCTCGCCGGATGATCTCATGTTCATCGACGCCATCATCGTAGGCGTCGAGTGATTTCCGGCTTCGCCCGGCAACTGTAACTCGTTCCGCCATGCACCACTACCGCTCAAGAATGGCGCAATGGAGAATATTTAAAACGCATCTAGCGGGAAAACAGAGAGAAAGGGAGAGGGTAAGGGGTTCGAATAAAGATAATGAGCTATGGCTTAAGACTCTGGCCAGAACTGCATGTGCAGCGTCGATGCACGCATACGATTCACGACTGGAACGGAGGAAGGTAAAATGGTTTCTTGTCTTGCATAATTTTTCCCCACCCGAGATGAAGTTGTTAGTGCAACAATGTAGTGAAATTAAATTGTGGTCTGTTTACTGCTTGTTTACCACGTCGAGAAGCGGGTGAAACATCGCATTCCAGCTCGATCATGGGTTCAATACATTGACGTAATGAGAAGGGTCATCGACATGGCTTGTGCTTGTGAGGAGACATTGTGGCAAGAATTTGATAGCATTGTGGTTTACCTGTTTTCGGCGCCTCTCTGCATGAAACAGTTAAGAAAACAATCCCCACATGCGTATAGCCGTTCGAAGACGTGCTGTTTAACCAGCCGGCTTAACGTTTTGGATTGGCCCTCCGTTACCCAGTTGATAGGCAGTGTATGTAAATATTTTCCAATCCAGAATATAGTTAAGACGACGATATCCCAATGTCTTTAACGATGATTTTTTATCCCTCCCTTTTTCCTTACAGCGAGGCAAGCGTGCCCGGCTACACGTACTGCGGCGAACCGGGGCTAAACTTTTCCACCAACAACACCACCTACAGCGAGGACGATGCCGATTTTCCCCCAGGACGACGGGGCAAGACGTCACGGGTAAGCAGGCAAGCCAAGCAAGAGTCCACCTGTGTGAAGTAGGAAAAATGGTTGTTCAGGTCGCCGAGTGGCTTCTCGATCCCCGGGTCCCGGATGTATGTACGAGCCATATTCGTTTCTCTTTGTATGTCCATACACAAACCTTTTTTCCGAGCCACCAAAAAAAAAGGGGAAATATAAACGGAAGACGAAAAGCATCTGTTTGTCTTTCTTTGCTTCATATGTATGTCGCTAGTCTAGGGCGGCACAAGAAATCGGAATCGAGCTGGAGTATTAATATGTGCTTTATTTAAATCCCCGGTCAACTTCACTTTTAGCTTCTTGGTATGCTCTCATGTCATAACGAACGAAACTGCCCGCAACAATGTTTCGAAGCTTCAAAGCCTAGATAACCAGTGCGCCCGCCACAACCTTGAACATTATCCTCGTTCCAGTCTGGCGTTGTTAGAGGGTCTGGAAACGTGACCCGCCTCGTCGCCTCGCGACACGTGAACGTCCGATTTCAACAGTGCACATTTGTGCTCTTCATGTAACAATTATCTCCTCCGGCACTCCTGTTTTCCGTCGGTGTTGCCACTCCTTGAAAGCCGGGGAATGTTTGCGGCCTATCGGATGCGAGATTCGATCAGACACCGGCGTGTTTTCCCTCCCCGTCGACCTATATTTAATCTCTTCCAATGTGTGTGTGTGTGTGTGTGTGCGTGGCCACCCCTCGGGGGTACTTCATCCGGGCCGCGTCAGCACCTTATCAACCAGAAAGCACCCTCTAATCGATGTCCAAACTCTCACACCTCGTTGTGGTGTTAATTGCGCACCGTTAGCGTTTTCCTTTTTTTATTGTTGCATTGGAATCTGAAATGCTCCACCCGATTGGAGACGGTTGGAAACAACGAGCCGCGTGGACCTCAATTGCCACACGCACACGTGACACACCGTGGGGTTGGGAGGCAATCAATTGAATACATTAGCCATCCACAATGGGTGATTGTTGCTGGAGGGAAGTGATATGAGAGGAATCTCCTTCCTTCCGCTAAATATTGTTGTGGTTCAGAGGTTCTCTCTCTCTCGAGTTTCCTTCAAGATCAAGGTTGAATATGTAACCTTCGAACGAGTTACCAATTTAAGCGAAACGTGCTCATACTTATCTTCAATTCGTTTCATCAACAGCAAGATCCACTGTCACATCGGATCATCGAGAAGCGACGCCGGGATCGGATGAACTCCTGCCTGGCGGACCTTTCGCGACTCATCCCGCAGCAGTACATGCGCAAAGGTCGGGGCCGCGTCGAGAAGACGGAAATCATCGAGATGGCGATCCGCCATCTGAAGAACCTGCAGAACCAGGAGTGCGGCCGGGAGACGTCGTGCGGCGAGCAGTACCGGCTCGGATATAACGACTGCCTGACCGAGGCGGCCAAGTTTATGCTGCGCGAACGTGGCGAAGAGATGTGCTACCGGATGGTGGCGCACCTGAAGGAACACTGCAATGAGATTATGAAGGGTAGGTTGATGCGTGTTAAGGAGATTTTCCTTAATTGATCAATATTGTGTTTGTTTCTTTTGTAGGTGAAATGATTAAGTCACGATGCGGCGTCGAGATGGCAAACGGCGGAAGTCCTATCTATCTGGCGAACGGACCGATCGGGCAGCACCTGCGCGACATGCTGACCTGCCCGTCGGATCTGGAGCACAGCAGCAACGACCATCACGACGTGAAGGATCTGAGCTTCCGCAGTGCGACCAGCAGCAGTAGCATCAACAGCAGCAACAATCCGCCTCAGGCCGCCGTCATCACGTCGACGGCACCGAGCGTGCAGCATCTGGACACGTCGAGCAACCACTCGACGCAGGACTACGACACCCCGTCGCCACCGCGCATCGTCGGCGGACTGCAGCAGGACACGAACAACAACATCAACCACCAGCACGAGAGTGTCCTGCGTACGATTCGCACGCGCAAGTTCTCGGAGCACGCGTCCCCCGAGCACGAGCATAGTCACAACAGCTACAAGTTCAAGAACTACATTCAGCAGCGGTTCTCGCAGGATACGCACGAGAACGGCCACTCGATCGATCATCTCGATCGCAGTCCAGGCTCGGCGCACGGAGACGATCACCACCATCACCATCTGCAGCAGAATCAACCCTCGCTGCGTGCATCCCCGATGACAAACGGTAGTAGTAGTACCAGCAGTGGAAGTCTCTGCTCCGGTCCGGAATCGAAAACATCCAGCACGGCCACCCTGAAGTCGTCGACCGTTGCGTCCTCCTCCGACGAGCCGCTCTCGTTGAAGCGCAAACTTCCGGCCACCAGCAGCGAACCGGCTTCGGGCACTTCGATCTCTTCCAACGGTGGTGTCCACTTGGTGGACGCACACCCGAGTCAGCAACTGATGGCAGCAGCGGAACCCAGTGCTCACCCACTGGAGAAGAAACTAGCTCTCGCCTCGAAGAACGGTCTCACGGTGGCCGCTTCTGCGTCCGCCGCTGCCCCACTTCCGGCGACCGAGATCAAGCACGAACTGATGGCGGCCGGAAATGCGGCTCAACTGAGTGCTGGCGGTGTGCTAGCAACGCCCGCGTTCGCTCACCAGCAGCAGCACCAACAGCAACACCATCACAGTTCCTACCATCCGGTGCCGATCTTCGCCTGCCATACGCAGGGTTTCTACGTGCCGCTGAACGTGGACTACGAAACACTGCTGCCATACCTGAACGGGATCGATCTGCTGAGCAAGGGCTTCCTGCAGATGCCGCCGCTGCATCCGATCAGCATCAGCGTCAACTACAGCCCGGCGGCCCTCGGTGTTGGCGCCCCGAGCGGTGGTGCCAGCCTGCTCATGAAAGCCACCGTCAACGGGCTCCATCCGCAGACGAAGACAAAACTGGTCGAAGGAATCATCAGTGGCTGCTAGAGGGCCAGGATGACCTCGCGTTCCCGAGGTGCATGGGGCTCCATATTCCAAACCATACACAAAAGTCAAACAGAACGCCCACGTATAGTGCATTTCTTTTTAAATTAATTCGTCGTCGGTACGTTCGTGTGTCTCCTGAGTCGGTGTCGATCGTGTGCGTGTGTGTATGTTTGGTGTATTATGTCGTTGTTGTACTGGAATATACTAACATCAGATCGGTTAAGTGTGGCGTCATTTTACTTGCTGGATATTTCGGCAAGTGTCCCTGGAGAGGACTGAAAACGGAAGAGAACAATATCGTAATCGTACACATTATGTATATTTAAATTGAACTCAGGTAAACCCCTTCCCGTAGGTGGTATACGTACAAGTTGCCGTTAGTGTTTGAAGTAGGGAAAGTCCATTTCAGCCGACTGTATCGCGCTATACGGATGGCATGTTTTCCAGCAAACAGGATGGATTCGAACGAAAAGGAAGCTTTACTATACTCCACAACAACCGTTTTACATGTGTTTACATCGGTAGGGAAAGGTAGATGAAAAAACCCCCCATCCTTAGAAGAACCCAATCGTTGTGTGTTGTAAAGGACAAAATCGTGCCGCCGTTGGGAGGTTTTGGCCGCGTTCCAGTAGTCTTACCATGTCCCTTACACTAAGCCTTGGGACTCTGTTGAAGGAGGGTAACAAATTTTTAGCAATTTTTTTTGTTTATTTTGAGTACCGTCAAGAAGAGCACACACACGTTTTGATTTCTATTTCGTTTTCGTCATACTTTCTTAATCAAGGACAAATAATCTGTGATACTGTGCAACAGAGTAGGAAAACGTAAAGTAAAACTCACAGGAGGATGGCGCGCGGGCGGGCTGGGACTGTGCCAGGAAAAACGGCAAGAAAAAAAACCAGGATCGATCAGGCATCCGATGGAACGGGAGTGTACATAATAGAGATGAACCAAACCAGGGGCAAGGAGCAAAATATCGCCACGTTGCGATGCATTTGTTGCGTCACCACGTACTGAAAAGACCACGGGAAAACAAGTGATAGAACGTGAACGCGGGGAATAGGTGAACAAGGTGAACCACAAGAGAACTACAAAACACAGGGTACTACGGAGGGAGGGTGTACGTTGAGGAGGGCTGCGGAGCGACGCAAAGAACGGAAAATTGTGAGGAAAAGCGAACCGTACAGTAGATACATTGATTACTTTTTCCGCCCGTTTCTGCCATAATAGAGCGCTTGGGAAGCGACCTGTACCTTTTTGATCGATTGCGTGAACTAATCGTTGGTGATGACGAGGACGCCGGTGCGTAATAAAATGCAAAACCCTCTTTTGTATAACAACAGACAATTAGTCCTGAGGTGACTTTTTTACTTTTTAGTCTTTTTTATACATTAAATATACTGAGCCACACAAGTATCTGATAAATCAACGTGCAGAATGCAAATATTGAAATAGAAAAAAAGGGAACCGTGGAAGAAAACTGTTGCATAGGTTAGCAAATACAAAGCCGCTTAAAACAGAAGAGAGATAAAAAAAACATATATCCATATACATCTATCTTAAAAAGAATTGTGAAAAAATGTAATAACTACACATAAAATGAAATTAATTGTTGTTTTTATGCATTTGGTTCTAGAATATCCGAACTGGGGAAGGTTGACGGAACAAAAAAGAGTTCGAAAAGAAGTCTCATGCATTTGCATCTTTAAAAGATCATGCGATCGTGTCCAACGAACATTGTAGCGGTGTTTAAAAATATTGTTTTATGGCAGCCGCCTGAAGATATGCAACACACAGAATAATCAAGTAAAACATTCATCAACGTTATTCCAACATATTGTATTTTGTCAATGTTAACTAACGATATTTAATGGTTTATTCTTCTAAACTTTTTGCATTGTTTTCGTATTTAAATCTCGTTTACAAAAAATAGTTCATACAGTGGCTCTACAACGTTACAGCGGTCGTCCAAAAAGAAGCACAAATCAAGATGTATACTGTTTGACAGTTCGGCCTACCTTTGGTTTCCTATAATCCTTGGTCCTTAATGTAGTGATGGAAAAACTCGCTCCCTTGTGAGAGTTTTCTAACTGTTCTACCTCCTACTTGAAAAACACCCTAATTTTAATTCAAACTATCGATAAAGATCAAAATAATGGTGCCGAAATATATTAAGAAGTTTATTTCCAGACTCTGGATCTACATAATATGATATTGATCATACATTTTGTGATTCAATCCGCGATTTACGATTTGAGATCTTATCCGGGAGCCCGATCCGCATGTCATTTTTCAACACTAGTGTTTATGTCTGGCGTACCCAAACAAAACAATTCATTTTTACAAACAGTTTGCTGCAAAGTCTCGCTTTATTTTGTATTGTTTTATTGCGATAATAGTAACAATAGGTGCTCTGTTTGGCGCTTCTAGTATGGATAAAGGAAGTTAGTGCGTGTGGCAAGAAAGGAAATACAAAGTTTGCATTAAACTCTTGGAAGTGAGTGCGAGTTTGTAGTGCTATATCTTGCCGACTCAGATTGTACTCATTCTACGTTACCCGTTGCAGAAATGAGTTCAATACAGGAGCGTCTGCAGATGAAGCGGGTTCCGCTGGATAAGTGGTCCACAAAGGAAAAGCTATGCTTAGCCTCGGCCGTGGCATGCAGTGGCGACCAAAACTGGATGTCCGTGAGCCGGTCGCTGAGGATGTTGTGTGGATCGGACCGGCCGAACGATTGGTTCGCTCAGAAGTCTTGCGCCGCACAGTATGGAAAGCTGCTCGAAAATGTGGAAACGCCCAAGCGGAAGAAGCGCACCGCGTCCGAACGGGACGGCGTGGCCGCAGTGGAAACTCCGGGCGAATCGATCCTACGCAAGCTAACGCAGGAGCGTATAATTGAGCTGAAGAAAATCATCCAGGAGGAGAGTCAGCAGTACATAAAGGTGAAGGAAGACATCATTCTGATCCAGAGTGGCGTGACCGATGAGAAGAAGCTGCGTGAAATGTTGAAACAGATTGAACAGGAGAAGGCACAGAAGGAGAGGGAAGAGCAGCAGCACGCCGAGTGGCTGAAGGAGCGCGAGGACAAGAAGCTCGAGTTGGAACGTCAGTGGCGCCCCTCGTATCCCGGCTCGCCGACCGCAACCAAAGCACCGACTCCACCGAAGATTAAGGAAGAAATGGACGAAGACAGCCAAGGGTCGTGCAAATCGGGAACGTCTCCCTTGCTTACCTCGTTGCTTAAAAACCCAAACGCCACCGCTGGTGGTAGTCCGTCACCCACCTTACCAGCCGGACCGGCTACTTCTTCTCCGACCATCACGAATCTTTTGACCGGAAACACCGGAAGCACCGCCAAAGGTTCGCTTCCTGCGACAGGCGGCGCAGGCGATGTGGCGCAAGTGGATCCAAATGCAATTGCAATCAAAAAGGAGTCACTAATAAGCGCAGCGGCGCCTTTAAAATCCGCCGACGGTAAAGAACAAATCGTGTTCAAAGTGGAGGATGCTACGGTTAGTGACCCAACGGATGCCGATGGTACCGGTACAGGGCAGGCTAGTACGCAACCCGAGTTGCCCAAACCGGACACTTTGTTTGGCGACGACAGCGAAGACCCAGCGGATGACCTAATGGGCGTGCTGGACGATCTCATACCGGACGATTTGGATGAGATTCTGAAGGACGAGGGTGGCATGATGCTAGAAGGTGGGGTTCTGAAGGACGTTGTCGAATCCATCATGGGATCGGACGAAGTTACTCTGAAGGACGAGGAGTCGATCGACGAAGGCGGTGACGTGCCGATGGAACCGGTCGGCGTTGGGGTGGAGAAAGTCAACGAAACGGCTTCAAAAAACGTAGAAACTTTGGTGGAAAGTGCTAAATCTCCACCAGTAACTTCACCACCGCCGACGGCTGAAGGAGATGCTAAATCGGCCCCCGCAGAGGATACCGAAACTGACCAGCGAGATAAGGTTGTCGCGGAGCAGACGACAAGTTTTCCACCACAAATTGTACCGGATGGCGTGGCGGTTCCGAATGAACCGGCGGTGAAGCAGGAAGATAAGGTGGTCGAAAGCAAGGTGGAAATTATTCCGATCGAAGATAGTACCAGTAATTCACCGGCGACGAACCCATCCAGTGACGACAATAAGGATCCGACGGAAGACTCCAGTGGTCAGGAAAACGCGGAGAGTGTGATCGTAGTGTCGGATTCGGCCAAGGAGGAGGAAGAGGATGACGATCAGGATGGGCAGCGTAACGAAAGCTCGAAGGACGCGCCGACACCAATGGAAGATGAGGATTCGGACGATAAACCACTCGCCTCGTTGGACGTGGTGGCGGAAGGTGGCCCAGTGAGTCAGGACGCCAAGCCAATGGTTGTAGCAGTAAAGGAAGAAAAGGCACCTGCAGAATCGGCAGGAAGTGTGGTGGTTGAAGAAGGAGAAAAGTGTCCCGTAGAGCCGATCGTTGTGCCGAAGGAAGTAATACTAGAACCGGTTAAAGTGGAAACTGTCCCCGTTGTGGCGGACGAAGCGAAAGCGAAGAAGGAGGCAATGGAAAAGCTGGCCTCGGAGTACGACTTCAAGGACGACGAAGAACCGATCGTTCCGTTATCGATTCAGAAGGCCAAAGAAGAGAAGCACGTCTCGGAGGACGAAGTGTTCGAAGACGCGCAGGAAACGATCGAAGAACCGGAGGACGTTAAGGATCTGGAGCCGCCGGCAAAGAAAGCCGCCCTACCGGACGATTCCGTCCTCACCGTCACGGACACGGACGACGACTCGCTGATCGAGATTAAAATCGGCAAGGCCAAGAGGGACTACTCACGCCGCAAGCAACTGGACGAAGCGCAGAAGCTGCGGGACGATCTGCCCGGCCACTCGAAGGGCGACGAATCGGAGGGACGGTCGCTACGAAAGCTGCGCGACCGGGACCGCTCGGAGAGCCCGTTCGTCATGCTGGACGACGAGCCGAACGAGAAGATGAAGCGCAGCTATTCGTCCACGCCGGTCATGGACTCGATCCCGGGATCGCCCGCCTCGAGCGAAGATCGCGACTATCGCGCGTGGAAAAAGTCCATCCTCGCCGTGCACGCACGGATCGCGTCGAAGAATGCGGCCGCGTTTCTGAAGCCCCTGCCGGAGGAGCAGACGGCCGATCTGATCTACCGGCCGATGGATTTGGGTCAGATTAAGCGCAACATCGAGAATGGGAACATTCGCACGACGGCCGAATTTCAGCGCGACATTATGCTCATGTGCACCAACGCGATCATGCTGAATCGGAGCGAACTGTGCTCGCCACACGCGGCCCGTATGCTGATGCGGGAAAGTGTTGCCCTCATCGAGGCCGGCATGGACCCGAAGGCGATGAAGGAGCGGGAAGGTGACCGGAATGCGCACAAGCGCAGCTCGAGAAAGAGCGGCGGGAGACACTCTTCGGGCGGTAGAAGCTAATTCGGGTCAATTTGGACAGAGACGGCTGTATCAAGTATATTCTTTAACAATAAAATATTCTATCAATAAAACTACCATCGTCTGCTTGTTGGAAGCTAAGAGTGAAAGAATATGGAACGTTTTGGAAGACAGATAACCGCGATGCCAACTTACCAGGATAGTAATAGACGTGAACATTCTAGGTAAGATTTCAAATATTAATTCGAGCTTTTAATTTCATTTCAGGACCTTCTTCTGTTTTAAAATTGTTCAAATCATAATATAAAAAATTTCATCAGAAAAGCACATTAAAAGTATCGCATATTTCATTAAAAGGACGGACTATCTTGACTCTTTAGATCAGATGTGTCAAACTCATTTCGTTAGCGGGCCGCATTTATACATTTCCGATGATTCGCGGGCCGCAAAGTTCAACTTGAATAGCAAATCAACATGGTTCAGCAAAAATCGTTTTAATAATGTACAAAATTTCACTTTCGATATCTTTCATTTACTTCTACAGTCTGCAAACTTAACGTAATCAGATGATTTTAAAATATATGCAATTTTTCGGTAATCAATTCTTTAAAAAAAAACAAATATTAATCAAAAAATCAATCTCAATAAATTGCCGCGGGCCGCCAGTTTGACATGCCTGCTTTAGATTGATAGATTTTGACCAATTCAGAAATTTGCTTAAGATTTGTCTATCCTTTTAAGTATATCCTTTTAACAAAATTTTTGTAAGTATTTTCTTCTTGTTACTTCAAGTTTTTTCAGAGTTTCTGTCTTGTGCTCCCAAGTTTTTAACAGAGTTTCGATATTTTTCAACCAGATATTTAATCAGCTTAAAAGCGTACTATTCATAGGGTCGATTCTTATAGCCTACTACAACAAAAATCTACCTTCGAAGAATCCCCTCAAAATCTGAAAACAATTTTGCAAATTTAATCTACGTAAACATCTCAGTTGAAGTTAGAAAGGAACAGCTTAAATATCAATCGTTTTGCAGAAAACATATTTATTAGCACTATTAAACGTACGTTTACACGCTTAGATAAATTTAAACTCGCGAAAACCAGTCCCGCAGCATCACTCAGCTTCTCCACAAGCTGGTTCAGTGGGGCAGCTTTCCTTGCACTAACTCCGGCACTCCTCCAGACCCACTTACCCCCTGGCCTGTGTGTGTGTGCCGCTACAAAGTGTAGACAAGGGTGCGCTCAAACGCACGTGAGTGCGCACGCCGGTTAATTCGAATTAAGCGTATTGCGTAATCTCGCGAACCACGACGCCGTCGTGGGCCAAATCAAGTCAAACAAAGCAGCCTGCTTTCCCTCCCTCTCTCCATGAGAGGAGAATTATGATGGGAAGAAAGCAAGCAAGAATGAGAGAGAAAGTAAAACAAACCGCGACGGGTGCCTTCTTGGGTCAGAGAAATACGAGTTTTCCCGGGCAACCAGTTTCCTCCGGTGTGTGTGTGTGCGTGCTGTGGGTTTGCGCGTACGGTTTGACCCAGGAAAATGCCGAAGGTTGCAACGAAACGGGCTGGCGAGGAGGGTTGGAACTTCTTTTTCCGCATCGGCAATCCGATGAATGGCCACAGATGGCACTACAGGAGGGCACCGGCTCTCGGGGGCTCGTCTCTCGGCCTCTCTCTCTCTACGGGTGACCGAGGAAAGAAAATGGTTACAAATCTACACCGACCGTCGTATGTTCCAGGTGAAGCGGAACTGCACACGGGAAGTGGTACCGAGTCTTCTTACCCTTCATCATAAGCTTTCAACGGTATGTTTGATTTGGAGATGTTGGATTTACTTTTCTCGGGGTTTTCCTTTTTTTGTCTTCTGTGCAATTGGATAACTTACGACTCCATTTTGTCTGCGCCCAACCGAACCATTGGATGACGGTTAATCTGGTTCATGCCGGAGGAAAACCTTTGTACCGGGGCTCGGTTCGTCGTACGTTTGATCCAGGAAATGTCATGGTAAAACCAGAACAAATAGGATACAATTGTGCAAGTTGCTCTCGAGGAATGGCAGTTAATCGGTGCTCGTGACTTCCTGGGACATCTTTTCACTGAGCTGAAACCGACTCAAACGACGTTAGAATACCTCGGGGATATCATTTGTTGTACGTACTCGCGGGTTATGAGATCACGTCAACATCATCAAATCTGTAACTTCCTGAACCTGCCGGGCGAAGGTCAGAGCAAAACACAAAGAAAAGTGTGACCACCGCTGGGAGACTCGAGACGCTTCGGCAACAAGCGACGAACCCCACTGATGTTAAAAATCTGATATCAGTATTCATAACGGTGGAGCCTTCCGAAGCAATCATCACGAAGGAAAAATAAAAATTTTTTAAACCCATAGACGGCGCCCGAAGTGTCAGTTACGGTGGCCACCCGATGGCGGAATCGCGGTTCGAGCAACGTGGTGTATTTACGATTCTCGTCGCACGTGATCGGGCGGGGCGCAAGTTGCGCGCTGATCTTGGCGTGGAAAATGCACGTCGTTGAGGTGTTTTTCCCTCTCTTCGCCACTAACCTCAGCAGTGATTCGCGAGTGGGGACCGATGTTAGGACCGAAACCTAGGCTAAGGAAATGGAACCGCGTGCGTGGTATCGCGTGTGTGCTCAAGAGCAGGCTCGTGAGGCCTTGGTTGGGGCTAACGTTTCGGAGCCTTGCCAGTTGGGGACCACCGTTCGGCGGTAACGGTTTGACTGGTTTTGGGAGATCGTTTAAACATCAACGGAGAAAGATAAGATGTTTAAATTCTTGTAGAAAGTGCTTAGTTCAAAGAAGTAGTTCCTTACTGGGAGTGAAAAAGTATCTAAAATTAGGTGTTTACTAAAAATTGGTGGCCCCTAAAAAACACATTAAGTTCAATACCGAGCAAATCACTCACGCAATTTCTCTCAAGCGACAACATTATGCTGAATCGGGTCCATTTAATAACTCGTTGCGGCTCATTGCGAGCATGGACGGTGTATCTGGTGCTTGCCGGGTGTTTGCTCGCCGGTGATGATCATTACCGTGCCGTTAGCGCCGTTACAGTGGGTAAGTGTGGACAAATTAAGCCGGGATTGTAGTGGAACCGGGCGCACTGCGACTATTGCTGGTTTTCCTTCCGCGAGCGCCAGTGCCTAGTGAAAGGGAAATTGGTCTCGAACGTGTTGTGCGCAACGCGCCGAAACCGGAATCTGGAAACTAAATTGAACCAAAAGTGCGCGACAAAAATAAAACTATGAAAATGGTATGGTGTAATAGTAATGTCGATTGTAATAGATACAGTGCATAGCGGATGATTTAAAAACATACTTTATGGTTGCTGATTGAAATTCAAAATGACATCATTTAGATTGTTATTTTTAGTATAACTTTACGATCTTGCCTGAACATTCGTTTTAGTGATAAGAGAAGGATTTTTTAAATTTTTAAGTGATCTTAAAAGTATACAGAATCAATTTTTCGTGTCAAATTTCTTTTAATTTTAATAATTTCAAATTTTTGCAGACATATTTCCACTGCCACCTTCAACGGAATCGATGTTGGCGCATCACCACCAGCACTCGCCGCATCACAACCAGGTTACCTTCTCCACCGGCAAGATGAAGAGCCACATCAAACGCATCCTGAACATCCACGACGAGAACGGAACGC
Source organism: Anopheles sinensis (assembly GCA_000441895.2). Lineage (NCBI taxonomy): Eukaryota > Metazoa > Arthropoda > Insecta > Diptera > Culicidae > Anopheles > Anopheles sinensis. The sequence continues at coordinate 81,342 of KE524778.1, read as the reverse complement.
TGGACAATTACCTACTGTCGCTGTTCAACACGGAAAACCTCAACCCGACGTACGTCTTCCTGCTGCCGATGGATGGCAAGAACCACGTCCGCAAGCTAATCTACCAGCGGAGCGACTTCGAGGAAGCCGAGTTCCCGAACGTGACCACCATAAACAAGTTCACCGGGAGGCCGAACCGAACTGTGGCGTCGGCGGCGGCGATGATGTCCAGCAAACCGGGCGGTGATTTGCAGCTCGAGAAGAAGATCTTCGAGTACATCGACAAGGACACGATGGACGAGGGTACGCTGAAGGTGGTGGAGGAGAACGTGCGGACCGAGCGGAATTTTATCAAGTTCATGGATGATCTTAACCGGGACTTGGAGGAGGAAGAGCGCCGGCGGACGTTGAAGGAGACGATGCGGAAGTCGGCATCGGTGCGCTTACCGAGTTCCCTCTTTACGCCCTACACCTACAGGAGTACACAAACGGTCGGTTGGGATGATCTCGGATTGGAGGGATGGGCAGGTGGTTTGCGTGAGATCCAGGGACATCGTTTCGAGCATCCGGTGTTGGAGAAGTAGGTATTTCGGCAAGGAGGTTTCCTTTTTCAAGGCTCATGTATTGCATCTTCCCGAACAGACCTAAAACGGGACACAAACCGGACCCGACGACGATGCTCCAGGCAAGCTTCAACGGGGTCCAGCAGGTCCCGGTGCGTGTACAGACGACTTCCCTCACCTCGTCCCCGGGCACCACGACTCCGACGAGGGTACTCCAAAACGAAACCGGAGCCACACGCTACAAACAAACCGGGGTCCTGCTGAGCGAGCAGGTTGGCGTGAAGCTGCAGGAGATCTACCGACGCACCAACGGAAGCAACGCGCGCATCAAGTGGCCCATCACCAACAGCCGGGACGCGCACCGGGACGAGGATGTGTTCATTGCGCGGGCGAACAATCCGTTCGGACACTCGACCAAGTGGCGCTGGAGGTAAGTCCGCTCGCGTGCCATTGTTTCGCGCAAGAGATGTTGCGCCGGCACCGCCGTTTCGAGGCGGACAATTAACCTCACTACGCTCCGCACCGCATGATGGACGTCGGAGTACCGCGGGTTGCGCAATACAGCCTCCCTCCGAGATAAAAAAAAAAACAAGTGCGCCATAAGTAAGTCAGTGTGCGAGAGATAGGCTGAACGGGGGGGAGGGCATCGAGTCGGGCAAGATAAAGTCGGTCGGTCGGTCGGTCAGGTTTTTCCGTCCGTTTTGGTCTGATAGCGTCAATACGGTCGTCCGATGTAGGGCAGAAGGTGAGCGCATTGGTTCGTGAAGCGTCCGCACCTTCGTCATTTCCTCGTAGTGGACCGGTTTTTCTTCGTCTTCTTCTGCTAATGCGGAACCTACCGTCCTATTAGTACACGCAGGCTCCGCGTGGTGTGGAATTCCGGAACGAGGGTTAGGTTGTCCTCTCCATCTCACTTTCATCGTAAAACTCTTCGATTCCTACCGTTTCACTTTCAGTGTTGGATCAAATTAATATGGTCACGATCGTCACCCTTCGCATCATGATCATCACCGTGCTGAGTACGTTGAAGTGCGAGCCATCTCCAGCATGGCGCACATGTTCAAGCACGCATGCGGTTTGGCGATCGTTTGTTTTTATTTTATCTTTATCGCTCTTTCGCTTTTCTTTAATTTCTTTAACGCATTTGCAAAGAGAGTTGAGAAGGGGAGGTGCGTAACGTACGTTTCCCGGCGTGTCTTGCCCGGCCCATTGCCCGTTTGTTACCGTTTTGTACCGTCGTACATCGATTCTATGCAAGGCGAATAGGTACACGTCCTCGCATCATCCGCGGGATCATTAATGTGCGTTCGTTCGTTACGCAACGCGCACTTGTTTGGCGGGAAAAGACAAGATTATAATCGCGATCCGATGCTTTTTGTTTCAAACCGGTTCGCGGATATCCGTAGAGATGCAGAATGGGCAAGGAATGCTGGCACGTTGTCCGTTGTGGTTAGTACAATTCCTCCTCAACGAGTCAATTGGGTTTCGGATGAAGTAGTGGACAATTGATTAGAAAGGAAATTAACTGAGAAGGTAGTGAAATTTTTGTTTTGGATTCAAAGTGGAAACTTTATAATTTCGGATTTTGTCTCTTTTTAGATAAATTTGATCACTGACCATCGGTTACATCTGCAGACATATATTTTATCCAAAATTAGTAGCTTTTATAAGTTTTTACTAAAAAACTATCATTTCTTATGTTTTAACGTAAAACTAACAGGCATAAATTGGAACAGTTGCACAAAGTATTCCGAGAAGCAACAATTCACGTAGAGTATACTCAATGTTTAAGGATTTGTCCCCTTAAAGATTAGGTAATTGTAACGGAAAATACCGGTCAACAATACCCTCTATTTGCAACCGTTCCGGTACGAATTGCGTTAGTGGCTTAATTTCTCATCACTAATTTAAAATTCATGAACTTCTCAAAAATTGGCTGCAATGGTTCGCATAGCATCAACTGGACCGTTATTGTATAAATTAAGCTACCTGACCTTGATGTGGTAACATTTGCAGCCGTTGGAAATCGAGAGTTCGGATCGTTACGGATCGTGACCTGCAGAGGTGGTGGACATCAATATCATTTGTATCTATCTTTGTTTGTATTATTTCATTTGTCTTCCCCTATGCATTAAACATTAGAAACCTGTGAACTGAATCTATTACACCTCAAAAGACGGTAACCTTGGGTGGGAAAACAGAAAGTGGCCATTATTGAACTCCTATTCGATTCAACCGATTTCAATCCGTTCCGGAGATGTTGCCACCGAATGCGTAATGTAATTATTTTCTCTCCTTGTTCCAGCAACGAAACCGACCAGGAGGATCCGCTAAACGTTGGGGTGCAACCCACCCGCGAAGGCCGCTCGAAGCGTGGCGTGTACAATCTGTACTCAATGATCAAATGTGCCACCGGATGTGATCCCATCATTTACAAGGGTTACGGGTGTTACTGCGGGTTTCTCGGCTCCGGTCAGGCGCTGGACGGTATCGATCGGTGCTGCAAGATGCACGACTACTGCTACAGCACCGCCAGCTGTCCGATGTTCCTGGAGTACTTCGTGCCGTACCTGTGGAAGTGCTACCGCGGTCGGCCAATATGTGGTAAGCCGACGACGGAAGGTTGACTCGTTACGGAAATGTCACTAACGAGTAATTGTTAATTTATTATATTCAAGCAATCGACCACGGTGAATGGGGTGGTCCCGGTTCCTGTGCGTCCCGCCTGTGCCATTGTGATTTGTCCTTATCGAAGTGCCTCCGGCGGTACTATTGCCCGCGGAAACGAAACGTCTGCACCACGTCCCCGCTACGGTTGCTTCAAAATCTCGTCATGGTGTTCTAACCGCCTTTCGATCCAGACGCCAGACGGGCATCCGTGCAAATCCCGGTTTAGTGTTTCCAAATGCTAGCATTTCCAAAGTACAAATAAGTATACCATGTTAAGCCGACGTAGCTCTCAAGCATCATATAAGTTAAATAAACATCTGTATCGATAGTAAAAGGAAGGGTCCTTTTCCAGAACTGTCTTCTAGAAGTAAGAATTAGCAGAAGTTTGCTCTTGCATTATTCACCATGCATCGTATTGCTCTCTTTATTGTACGTGGTTTTGTTTAGCTGCAAATTCTTACGAGCATATTTGTTAATGCTAGATGTTTAATTTATTCGATTTTTTTAAATATATGCGTCCGGGGTGGCCGTACGCCGTCCGTAGATCGGGTTCACCCTTGTACGAAGGGACTAACAATCGTCGTATGCGAAGGGAAACATTTATTTAGCCCCAGGCTTGAAGCCAGTACACATGCGAAACAGAAGAAAGACACACTTAAGTAAGGCAATGTGTTAGACGGCAACCATCGCAAACATATAGTCTATTGATCCTCGGTACGATTAGGTTTCAATACAAAGCACAAAAACTGTAACGTAATAAATATCTGTGGTTCGTGGGGTTTTGCGGGGAGTTTGTGAGTGGTCCCCACTGCAGCGTTGTGTTAGGAACGCCCGGTTCCTTCGGTTCTCAGTACCTGTAGATTACTTTCGTTCACGAATTTGGACCATGACACGTTCAGTGTGTCACAGTATACGATTGCGTAGATAGTGCTTGATTAACTGGATGCACACCACCGAGTCCTCGGCACTGTCGTGACCAGCATCTGCAAATGAAATGGAAGGGCATTCGTATTTAAGGAACCGAATTTTTTTTCGATTTTTAACCTACCATTTTCTTGGATGATTTTCTTCAAATTTTCTATACAAAGTGTTTTGAGGGCACGTTTCTTCGGTGGTCCCATCTTGTGCGGGTACAGCACTGACGTGTCGACCACGACGTCGTGTATCAGCTTCAGCGCCCGGAAGTCGCTCTCCAGGCTGTGCCCGATCAGTATGCTTTCGGAGTTGAACATAGAAAGCAGTACGGCTTGAACGTTATGCAGCGTGGTGTTGGTTTTCTGTAACATTTCTTCCGTAATACCGGAGAAACTGAAATGGGAATGGGAAGAAAAGCGTTGAGAGACGTGCTTGCAGTTTTGTCAAAGTAAAACCCAATTTTACCGTGTATTATAGTCCACAATTCTATTCAATGGTTTCACCAGCGTATCGTAGACAGTCTTCTCGTTGATGTCGACCACGGTTACGCGTGTCAACTCCAGCCCTCCCGTAGTGTAGCACATTTCACAATCGAGCGCAAACACGTCCTTCTTCGACGGCTGGTAGTCCTCGGGTGGATCGATCGTCTTGACAAAGCCCGTCAGATCGTCGTAATCGAGGTAGCTCGAAACGTGATAGTTCGCGTACATGCAACCGGGCGTGCCGGATGGCTGCTGGCAGCAGTTGTGCAGATTGTCCGCGAAGCCACGCCGGTAGCAGGTACTCTTTGGGTGGTAGTTGCACGCGTCCACCTGCGGTTCGTCGTACAGCTCCACATTGTACACCTTCGAGCAGCGCGAGCAGTAGCGTTCGTTCTCGTTCGGCGGCCGGGAGGGCTTTGGGGTGAAGATTTTCGCCTTTCCGGGTACATCGGTCGCGCGGGGGAATCCATTCGAGCGTAGCTGTTCCTCGGTTAGCTTGCATTCGTGGATCATTTTGTAGGCCACCGTCGCCGGTGCATTGTCGATCGTATAGGCTGACGTTTTTACTTCCGTTTTTCTGAAAAACAAAAAAGATTTGGTCATGAATGTTCGAAGAGTACGAAGGAATGGATGCAATTGAAGCTCTTACAATTTTTTGTTAACACTCCAAGAGATGTTCTGAACCATTTTTCCAGCAAGTATAACATCATGAGATATTGTTTTGTTCCTAAAAAAATCGAGCACAGTAAAAGTTATTCAGCAGTTCCAACCCGGAGAAACATCGCTCAAACTCACTTGTCCACCGCCACGTTACCAGCATCCAGCGCTTCCTTACGAAGCTTGTTGATCGTAAGCAAGGCACTGCTTTTGTAGATCATGGCCGTGCTGCACTTCTTCATCACGGCCAGCTCCTCCGTTTGCGCACGATCCCAGGCGTCCTCGCACGTCGGATAGATGCTCAAACAGTGCTTCACCATCAGCCCGTAATACTGCATGCGGATGTTGTAGGAAATTTTGCTCGACGTCGGTTCCAGGATTGGCGGTGCTTGAGCAGCCGGGGCGGCCGCCGCTTTGGCCGCGATCGCAGACCCGGCATGAGCCACGCGGGACCCTGTCTTGGGTGCCGTTTGGGCTGGTGTGAATGCGGCCTGGTTCTTTTTGAGCTGCTCGATCTTTTCTTTTGCCTTCTGGAAGGCCAACACATTGACGGCGGGGGTAAAGCGGCCTAGGGAGGGAAGATTGCCATTTGGTTAATTTCCAACATGCCAGCGGAAAGAGAATTTTGCGAACTTACTCTTCGGAGTTCCCAAGGACGTTTCCGGAGATTTGTTGTAGAAATTGTTTGGACTTATCGGAGACGCGGGTGAACCATTTGTCGGAGCCGGTGGTGTTGCCGGTTTTTTCATTGCTTTTCGTGTTTCTTCCTCGATATGTCGTTTCGCTTCCTCTTCCGCTCGTTTCCGTGCTGCTAGTTCTTCTTGTTGCTTTCGTACGATCTCTTGCCTCAGATAAACGGACTGAAATGGAAAATAAATATCGTTTAAAACCATCCCAAAAATAAATAACACACTTTTTCATACCTTGATTGCGTTCTGGATGTGATTAGTTTTCTTTTCCGGCGGTGGCCCAAGTTTCGATGTGGTCGCGGCCTCATACGCAACTCGTTTCTTCCGATTGTCATCGTAGTATTTATCGGCAAACATATCGATTAAATCGATTTGGCCATTCGTCGATCCCTGCGATTCATCGTCTTTCTCCGCTTCGGGTTGATACTCCTCGAAGATCATCTTGCACTGCTGCATCACATCGTCCTCGTCACTATCGATGTCGATGTCGCTCGGTGGATTATTTATAAGTTCTTGATAAATTTCCTCTTCCAATGGACGCTTTGGCTTTTCTTCCGATTCGACGGCCCGTTTCTCCGATGAGGATGACTTTTTCGATGACGACGACGACGACGAAGATTTATGATGATCTTTGCTTTTGCTAGAACTACTGCTGCTCCCAGTACTTTTACTCTTGCTGCTGCTACTGTGACTCACACTTTTCGATGAAGAACTTTTCCCATGAGAACGTTCCTTGTCGGACGAGCTACGATGGCGATCCTTATCCGAGGAGTGCTTTGATGAGTGGTTGCTCGAACTTTCCTTTTCTTTATCTCGATGTTTGCTCTTACTGCTACTGCTACTAGATTTATCTTTGCTTGATGACTCTGACGACCGGTGCTTTTTATCGGTGTGTGATGAAGATGACGATGAAGACTTTCTGGAACTCGAACTGTGGTGCCTCGAATGGCTTGAATCTTTCTTTCGATCCGAGTCACTAGTTGATGGTTTGCGTTGAACTGGGGTTTGATCTGTCGACGTTTCCTTGGGTACTTTTTCCACCTCGGATGGTTCTTTCCCGTTTTCCGGTTTATTGTCAGGAGGCGGTATACTTTCCTCCGACGTTTTAGCAGCCAGTTTGGTTGCTTCAGCCTCTGTCGTTTGCTTGGTAGCGTCATTTTCTTGTGACTCTTTCCCGGCTGCCGACGAGTCGTTCGATTCCGACGAATGGTTCTCGGACGTGGGCGTATCTCCATTGCTTTTGGTTGCTTGAAGCTTGGCCACGCTGGTCGGTACATATCGGGGGGCTACGGTGGAAACGGGTATGTATTCGAGCTTCGGTTTCTTGCGCGCTATCACATCGCTTCCTTCGTTTTGCTCATTTGCTCCTGCGGGATTCAGCAGGGACTTCGGTGTAGCACTGTACGTCACGGCAGGTGGTTCTGCAATGGGAGGAAAACAGTGTCGTATGAAAACACACTTCGCCCGGCGTCGCTTGGGATCGATATACAACCTGATTTAGCATGCTTGAAGTGGCAGAACGGTCTTGTGCATAGATCTTTCTCGTAGAACGGGCAGCTGATGGTCCTAAACAATCCCGTCGCGGGTAGCATTTTTGTTGACACCCACGGCCGAACACGTCGGGAAACATGAATCTCGGAGGCACTTTACAACGCGATGCAATACATTTAATGTGTGCGACTATAATTATACGAACAGAAAACGCGCTCGACAAGCTTTAAATCCAAGCAGGGTAATAGTTTCGTGTTGTTTTTCAGCGGTAGACCATCTTTTCCTGAAGTTTGATCGCTGTGGTGATGACAGACAGATGTGTTTTACAAATTTTGCGTTTGACAGCTGCCGCTGTGACAGCGCAGATGACTGCCAGAGAGTGCGAGAGAGAGGGGGTATGTGGGGTGGAATTTTATTGAGGATCGTTTGAAATCTATTTTTGGTCGTATAACATATTTTTCAATGCGATTAATAGTATAACTCTAAAGATTAATATTTTTCAAACACCAACGGACACGCAAAGTCATACTTTTCATTCAAAATGTTCCACAACCGGCATACCTCTACTCACCTAGTCTTTGTTTACATTCCCTCCCCCCACGGGCGTTCAAAAGATGTAAACAAATGGGTGATGTTTTCATCGCTTCTCATTCGCAGATTCGTGGTGGGGAGATACATTCCTATTTTGGAGCCACAGTTACTCATCGTTAGAGTTCGTGTTTCGAGTTTAGTGCGTGTTTGCCAGCAACCAATTAAGTGTTCAACGAAATGATTTCTGCTAGGGTTCGCCTTGCTGGTCTGCCAGGCATAGTCCAGCGCCACTTTTCCAATACTTTGCACTCGAAACGATATGGAATCAACCAGGGGACACTTATCAAAAGTGTCACCCCGGTAAGCGGTTCGCTGATAAGTGAAACGAAAACAACCCTTGCCTCGTCACAGTGCGGTCAAAGGTAAGGTAAACGTGATCAAAGGCAGAAGGCTTGTGGTTTGCTGGTGCATAACAACTTCTTCCCTTTACGTCGATAGAATGTACTCCAATATAGACTACTTAAAAGGGGATCCCAATCTCGAGTGTACGGCTGGGACTATGAACGATGGTAAGTACAAACGGTGATGTCATCATGGGATAAATTTATGCTAGAGCGCGGGTTATCCAATGGAGCGGCTATGCTTCTATGGTCCGTCGAACGGGACTTTGACCTTGTAAGTGGCTTGTCATTGTTTTTCTTTAGAGTTTCGAGCCAGTAGCTACAGATATTTTATCGAGGTGAATCATAAATGACGTGATTAATTGTTTCTATTCTAGTGAAACAAACGATCATCAAGAAACTCGGCATTGAAGTTGGATATACACCTTTTGTAAGCACGCGGGAGCATCTGGTCAAGTATGTCCCACAATCGGTGAAAGATCTTCCACCGCGTAGTATGCAGGATTCTTTTACGTCGGCAATAATACCGTTGACGACGGACAAGATCTTGAAGGACAAGTATGTTGGCTTCATGGGAAACGTTCGAGTCGGACGTTTGATGGAGGATATGGATATGTTTGCTGGTGAGTTTGAAGACATCAAACTGTCCCCACGATTGATATCTTTTTCAGCTAATACTTCTCACTTTCTTTAAAGTTTGGGTAGTTCATAAGCACATTCTTGTGCCGGATCTACCGGAGGGTGTGTCCCTGCCGTACACTTTCGTTACGGTGCTCGTCGACAAGATAGACTTCACCGATCTGATGCCTACCCATGACGCCGATATTCGCCTGTCCGGTCACGTGAGTTGGGTTGGACGAACCTCGATTGAGGTGGTCGTTTGGATGGAGCAAAAGTTGCACGGCAAGTGGCGCAAGCTAACGCGTGCCCTGTTCCTAATGGCGGCAAGAGACGCCACCAACACGAAGGCAGCTTTCATTAACCCACTCGTCCCGGCCAATGAGGAAGAGAAAGTAATATTCGATGGAGGCGAATGTGAGTAGAAAACAGTGTGCATTTGAAACAAGAGTCGCTTAAGATATGTTTCTTTTTATTCTAGCACGCAAAAAACGACGAGTTCAGCTGCAAAAGGAGGATCTTTTGAAAACAGAACCGAACGATTTCGAACAACGAATGGTGCACGAGCTGTTCGTTAAATCGATCGACACGAAGAGCAAAGCATTCAACAAGCGTATTTTACCACCCGGTTACGTTTGGATGGAGGATGCAACGATGGCAAATATCGTTTTCTCGCATCCCGAGGATCGCAATGCGCACAACAAGGTATTCGGTGGCTTTCTGATGCGTAACGCACTGGAACTTAGCTGGGCGCTTGCGTACAACTTTGCCAAACGTCGGCCTAAACTAGAGCACATTTCGGACATTAGCTTCCACCATCCGGTGGACGTGTCGTCGATGCTGAACATGCAAGCGCATGTGATCTTTACAGATCTACACTACATGGAAATAGTGGTGCTGGCGGATGTGTACGATGCCGTAACCGGCCAGCAGACGACGACGAACAGTTTCTACTACACGTACTCGGTGGCCGAGCGTTTGCCGAAAATTATGCCCAAAACGTACCATGAAGCGATGTACTATTTGGACGGACGTCGAAAGTTCCGTTACGCCATGGGTATCGATACGCCAAAGGTCGCCGGTTCGACGGCTCCAGCTTCGAGCGAGACAGTTGATCCGACCAAGAGTAAATTGTGAGCTGTATTTCAATTGCCTGCAATTCCAACCCCAACTTTTTATTCCCTAATTACTTTGCTTTATTTGTAAATTGGCATTTGCTTATAATCTGTACCTTCGCTTCAAAAGCATTTTATTGATTGACGTGCAGCTAACGATTCTTATTCATTTGATATTCAACAGTACTTTAGTACTTTTTTGATTCATGATAAATGGAATATACAGGACACTAGTTTGTGAAATACACGAATTTATTTAAAAATCACATGGTTTTATAAATTATTATATAGCCTCTATATCGCTTACCGTGAGGTTTTATTTTTAACATAAAAAGATATGAATCGAAATATGAAATTACATAATATTTTTTATACAGGTGCTGCTATCAATTGTCATCAATATTATAAAATATACAATTTTCCTTGTTTGTGATCTATCTGTGATATTAAAACAAATTACGGATCGATAAAGATTTCTGGGGCACACAATTCCAATCGTCTCATAACCCAAACCGCAAAGTTTCTCAAGACATTGAACGTCGTTTTTGTTTTTGATTTTCTGCGTCACATTTATTAGGGATTTGTTAGTAAAAATCGCAATATTCGTAAACGAATTGATTACTTGCTCAGTATCGCGCAGCGTTTTCGGGTTTAATGTGTTTTGATCGGTTGTATCTTTATTCATTTATGCATCATTGAAGAATGTATGTAATGTACTCTGTGAAACGTATGTGTGTACGATGTATGTTTGCATGCAGGTTTTTTTTTATTAATGTTTTATGTAGTACGTTTAATCGCTTCTTTTGTTAGTCTGACTTTCCATCTGCACACTGGTTTACACTTTACTTATTTATAGCACATATTTCAACGTCTCGCGTAAAACCTTATTCGAGTCTACATCGTTTACTTCTTCTCTGTTTCTTAGTGTCTCTATTTTGATTTATCTTATAAATATATTTTTCCTACAACAGCCTCGGGAGCTCGCTCGGATTATAGTAATGAAAATTTCCTTCTCCCTCGAAAAACCATAATTTGAACTTATCTTCATCTTTCCATCTTCCTCGGTTATACGCTAGTGCATTCCAGATTGAATCATCCCCATCCATCCGCAACAAACAGTTTTGATTATAGTGGGCTCTACGGGAAGAATACATACCCCGCTAAACTATCCTAAACTCGATCTCGTTATTAAACTATCAATTCATGTAGTAAACTGCTCCTTAAGTCTTAAAGGTAAATTTCAGCCGAGCCTTTCTTTCGCGTTCGAGTTTCCATATTACATATTAGTCACGACAATGTTTATATATCGGATGCGTATGTTACAAAATGATAATTAACCGTAGGGTCAAGCCGGTTCGATCGAAATTCGAAACGATCAATCCGTGCCTTCCGTGTTCAAATTTAACAAATTAACAAACGATCGAATTTCGTTCCACGCTGGTATGACACAGAAAATGCTAAGTACATTGGTGCTGGAGTTAAATATATGCACCGGTCGCTGGATAAACTCTAAGGGAAACCCCCTTTTTATGTTCCTTGTTCGGATGAGATGTCTTTGCTGTCGTTTTTTAAATGCTGCTAACTTTTCCTATAGTTTAAAGGAGGAAAAACAAGTTCATAACACCTTTTGATTTACGTGACCTCAAAAGCTCGCGTGGAACGACGTTTCGGTAGTAAGTTTATGGCCAATACGGTGGATTCAGGTAACGGAACACAGTATAGAGTTCTTGATACTTAACGGCTATCAACAAGTTTTTAAAGTCGGGGGTGTTTTTTTCTTTTCAAGTTTGTTTATCTACTCGCGATCTGAAATAAGGATCAGAGAAAAATATATCTTGGCAGGTCAAGTATCGGACCTAGGCCACTTGACTCGTCTCAGATTTCCGCTCGGTCCATCGTGCGCGGTTGAAATAACCGTCGTTTGGCAGTTCCACCGGAAGCACGTGTTGCAGTCGATGGCGCATTGGAAACTTTCGTTGCCACTTCATCGTCGCCCGGTTCACGGACATCAGTGGCATCTTCCTTTGGCCTTAGCGTACCAGCAAGTGCCTCGGTGTCCGCTACGTTCGTCCCGACGGTCGGTTGGGGCGCTCGGTTGCGCTTGGAGAAGTGCTTCGCGGCCGCCGCCATCATTAGCGAACCACGCTGTTTGAAGCCGTTCGACGAACTAGAGGTACCACCACCGCCGCCAGCTCCGGTGTCGTCCCTCTTCTTGCCCTCCTTTCGGCTGACGCTGGCGTTGGCACCGTTCACATCGTACGAGGACGACCGCTTACCGATGATGCGCACGTTCTTGATGAAGGACTGGCTGACGGTGGTGCCGCGCAGAAATTTGTCACCGCTAACGTGATTATCGAGTGCTTCGTTATCGCCTTCGTTTGCGACGCTACCGTCACCGTCGTTACGCTGATAACGATCGTCCGCCGTGCCCTCGGGAAAGGACGAGGTGACGGTGCGACGATTGCCACTATTAGCGCCGTTATCGTGGTTGTAATAGCGCATTGTGCCACTGCCAGCAGTGGCAGCTCCCACGGCACCGAACGGGGTTGGATTGGACGCGCCGGATGTTGTCGCTTGTTGCGGTGCAGTTGAAGAAGTGTTGGTAGTCGTCGTCGTCGTCGTCGTAGTCATCGTCACCGGCGTGGAGGATGCGTTGAAAAACACATTCGGATTGTTTCTGCTGGTGCTGAACCCTGCGCCCTGTTCGGAAGGATGGTTGCCGGTGCCGAAGAGACTCCAGATGCCTTTCGCTGTTCCCCGGCCTCCTCCGGAGGGTGCGGAATCACCCGACTGCTGGTGGTGATTGCGACCCAAGAGGAACGTATCGATATTCGACGGGGGATTGCGCTGCTGGAGGAAATGTTGGCTCTGCTGCTGCTGTTGGTGCTGATGCTGGAGTAATTTTGACTGTTTGCCAAAAGAGCTTTTACGGTAATCATCGTCTAGATTCAGCGAATCGAAATTACTTGATTCATTCTCGTTAGTGAGCGGATAGCTGCCGGCAATGGTATTGGTTTCGAGCACGTCCACCGTGGGAAAGTTTGCCCTCGGAAGGGTCTGACTATGATTGTTATGACCGTCGGTGGAATGGGGTAAGTTTGCCTCAAAGTTATTGTTATTAATATGTATATGGCTCTCGCCGTGGCCACCACCACCACCACTAGCGCTCGTATGCCTTCGTGTGGATCCGGTCCCTTGTGGATCGGTATAGGAAAAGGATGACGGTGGAAGATGGGGATGATGCTGATGATGATGGTGTGGATGATGATGCTGTGGATGAGGCTGAGGGTGTTGCTGATGGTACTGAGGCTGCTGCGGCGACGTCGTCGTTGTTGGCTGCGAGCCGGGATAGTACTGGGAGTGGTCCGGTTGTGGCTGAGCATGGTAGAAATGCTGGCCGGATGGTGCGCCCACCTCCACCGAGGACGATGGGGAAATCTTCGGCGAGGGTAGTATAATCTTGTGCCGGTTCGTGTCGCCCACACGCTTCACGTTTGAACGGTGCGATCGATACCGGGCCGTTCCAGCGCCGGTCGACTCGTACGGTTTGTCGGAACGGTACGAGTCCCGGACGCCACCGAGCGACTGCCGTTGGCGGGCCATCGTTTCGAACGCGTGTATGACGCTCCCGACCCGGGTCGTCACGTCCGGGATGCCCAGTGGACCGCTGAAAAGGTCACGCTGGTGGCGCAAGGTGCTCAGCACCAGGTCGGCATCCTGCGGCTCGATTCCGTCCGGCGCTCGGAAGTGACCGAACTGGTCGCCCTGAACCATCGCCGCAGCGGAAGCGTCTGTCGACTGCACAGATTTCGCGGGAAGGTCAGGGTTTTTGTGGGGGAAGCGTACGTACGCCAAACATAAATGAAAATAAAAAGGAAATAAAGCATAAAATAAATTTTCAAACATTTTTCTCATACTCAAAACTGAACAATAATAAAAAAGCAGTAGATAAAATGTAAGGTATCAGCATTTCCTTTGTGACTGAGTTGCTATTTTGCACCTTCTTAATTAAATGATAACGTTTTCTTCATTGGTATCCAGTTAAGGAGACTTTCCTTCTGTAGTTTAACGTGTAAATATGTTTTTGATTCCTTCTTAGAAATAGATCAATTACCTTTCACGATCTAAGACAGTTCTTAGAAATCTCACCAAACTGTCCTCTTTTTAAAACGAACGTGATTGTTCCCGGATATGTTTCAAAACATGTGTTGTTTACTTAAAGTTGTGATGCTCTTGAATAAACCCCATTTGTATAAAAAAAATTGGTCTGTAGGTTGCCCCAGTTTTCAATCTCTGTTGGCCCAACCACTCAAGGTCCCACGCTGGGTTGTGCTCATCAAACACTTTTACTTGGCTATATAGTGCCAGAGATATTCAATTTGTCGTTCGATGGGTCCATCAATCTAAAAAACAGGGAGGGAAAAGGAAAAATCCACTTCCGAGGAAGGAAGCGAAAAAGTCATCTCTTCAACGCACGAGTGCCCCCCGACGGTCGGTCAATCGGACGGGCCCCCCAGGGGACACACTGTTGGGTTGGTTGGTTTTTCCATCTTAAACATTTGCCTAGCGTCCAGTTTTTTTTACTCTCTTGTCTCTGCAAAGGAATGCTCCGCTGTTGCTAACGTTGGTGCTGTTGACTTTCGTTCGAACGACCGGTCCCTTCCGGGGGGTGGGCTTGGATTTTGCAAATCCGATATTGTGGATTTAGCATTTGTGAGTTATTTTCCATTCCGTCGTGCTGTGTCGGGGCAGAGAGGGCTGCGAGGACGAAGGAAAGGACTTAAAATACACTTAACATACTGCCGTTATCGTTCGCTCGGACCCGAACCGGACCGGACTGGATTGGCTTACGCTCGAGAAAACTCCACGCATCATGTGTAATGCGATCGGTGTATAAACTGTATGAATTGTGGAACGTGTGAAGCCAAGCTCCCCGGGAAAAGAAGGGAGGTTTCCCTTGCGATGCGGGTTTCGGGTTCAGCCTGTTCGAGAAAGAAACTAGTTGCCTGCAAGCTACATCCTTGTGCTCCTTCGTCATCGATATCGTCGGGGCACAATAAAAATATGTACACAGAGTTCAATAAAGCGAACGCAACCGGAAGAACCTGCGCATACGGTTTGGGTTTGATTGGAACCGAATGTAACGCTCTCTGCTACCTTGGAGGCAATTCCATTTTGGAAAAATGTAAACATTTGATCAAATTCCACATAGTGCTTCGTTTGAATTCGATATTATTTGTCGACCGATTTTCGGCACGAAAGGTGAAAGGGAGCAAAACGGGATCACTTGACAGGGGAGAAACGAGAACGCACTCTGGTTTGATCACAAAGAAGGAGAGAAAACTGAAACGCTGGTACGAAATTGGCTTCCTGCAGAAGCTTTCGATATAGCGAAACTATCATTCAACTCGACTTCCTGTGTTGGGACATGCCGTAGCCGTGAGTCGTTTTCATGTTTTTCCCGAACAAGAGTTACAAATGGTATCAAGCATATTGGCATTTTTTGGACGGGAGCAATTTTTCATGTCAAATAACTGATGACTCTTTTTCTCTGCCACTTGGCTGGCAGTAGAATTTATTTGTATCAATTTCCATTTGGTTGTTTTCGGGGAAATTGATACAATTATTTATGCTGATATCATTAGGTACCGTTCAATATTGTGAATGGGGAAAGTTGGAATGAACATCAAGCTGCTATCGAAAGTAGAAACTTCATGCTTTTCGTAACTTGTACCGAAACATTATCCCATCACCATGAATTGAATCCATTAGAAAATCACGCTCGCGCATCTCGAAACCGGTGTGAAAGATACTCGTTTGTTATCATAAATTTAACCAAAATAGAAATAATTTCTACAAAACACATTTGTCGCGTAACAATATTTCATTCGGGCCAATAATTCAAATGTTTTACGAGCGCTCAATGTTTCGGAGCACGTGGCCCAAGGCTTGCACCTTCCATCTTCCTAAAGCCAATAGCCATAAGCCATAAACATGATTCAAAACCACCGTGGCAGTAAAATTTCGGCATTATATTTGACGACACGTTGGCGCTTTAATGCGAGCACGTTGTTGAGCTCGAGGATCGATTTTACTGACGCTTCGACGCGCTCGAGCACGTGGAGGATCGTGAGCCGTTTCCAATTTACAGCCCGAATAGCGAAAGATTCTCCTGGCTCCAGCTGGACGAGAAAAGGGGGGAATGGGCGAAGGCTATCGAAAGATACAGCATTCCTGGCAGTATGATTATCGGCTATACTGAATCCTAGTGTGGAGGTTGTTGAAATTTTTTTCCCCTTTGCTTGTGCACATATTTTACAGCTTTCTCGAAGCTCGTTCGTAAATAAAATCAAAAGTTTTACGAGTGCCGTTTCGGTTGCTTCCTAGCCATTCGGGGAATCCTTTCTCTACTGGTTTTCTTCCCCCATTCCAGTAGTGTTGCTCGTTCCGTCGTCACCAAATGGCTGCTTCTGGATGTTGGATGGTGATTGCTGTTCAGTTGGCACAAGTTTTTTCTTTCTTTTTTATTTGCGTTTGCTTCTGGGACGAGAAAATCGTTACGTGTGAAGTTAGAGCCTTTGGCATCTTTTTGACGTTCACCGGTTTCTGCTGGTTTCCGTTAAAAGTCCTACCGAATGCCAACCTTCTCCCCCAGTAGATCTCCGAAGAGTCCCAGCTCACCAGAGGTGCGCCAGTCCTGGATTCGGGATCGGTAAAAACGGTTTCAGCATCCAGCTCAAAAGAAAACACAATCTCAATTTACTTTGGTTTTGTTTGTTTAACGGTCCTCGGCCTGGAAAATGAGGCAACATCCTTAAAATCCTTATTTGTGTGTGTTCTTCTCCGCTAGGAAATTTTAGCAACGAACGTAATCGGACCGAACCACACGCCCGGGTACCGATGGTTGAGGAAAAATTGGAAAATTCAGCTGTACCGAACCGGAAACCCCGGATTTTTACCGGCTAGCACACGAGGGCACACAAATTTGGACAGGTGTGAAAATTTGCCATTTCGTGAATATCAACTAGCTTCAAAGCATCGATGCGTGGATGGAGGAGGTCTTTCCTCCCGGAAAAAAAAGAATACAAGAAGGAGTGTGGATAAAGGGAATGCCAAAAAGAAACGCTTATGAAGAACCGAGCTGGAGCAGCAAGTCTTTCAATCCGTTTCCGGTTTCCTAGTCTCGACCGGTTTTATTCCGCTTTTTAAAAAAAGCTCTTTTCCTCTCAACAAAAGTTGCCACGTTTATGTCCTCGTTCCAGTGCAAAAACACGTCTCGGTGCGTGCGTGTGCTGGAGTGGTACGTGCGTATCTATTTTCAATGGCGTTTGGACGTTTTTTTTTCCCTCCCCGGTTCAAGCTTTCGATAGACTTGGCGAGTGTGTGCGGGGGTGTGAGTTTGCAAAATGCAAAAGTTGGGCTAAAATTTATCGATTCCAGTTAGCACGCGGGCGCAAACTTTATCCTTCCTTTTCAGGGCTTGGAAGAAAGCCACGCTTCAAGATACGAGGGGGCAAAGAGAAACGGGGGGCATTATTGGTGTTGAAATGGGTTCATTAACTTTGCAAATCATCGTGACACGTTCGAACTCAAAGGGATGCTAGGGGCCCGCACGCTGCTTGAATGGTTTTGTGTGAAGTGTGAATAAAGTTTTTCCTTTCCCATCCTCCCGGTTTTTTTTAACCTTCCTCTACCACCTCCGTCGTGCCTTTTGGGGAAACTGTGGCAAGCACAAGAACGCCCAACTGAAGTCAAGTGGGGCGTAATAGGAAGCGGCAACGATATAATGTGTTATCGGGTTGCGTAGGAGCAGCAGAAAAACACCGATTCATGTTGATTTCCTTGCTTCGGAAAAGAAAAACACATTAGAGAGGAGGTCGGCTCCTTGGAGGACAGGCCACCGGAATGGAGCAGTCAAGAAGTGGAGCCGATTGATTGAAACATTGAGGTGGCCCTGGGAACCTTTCCCATTTGCCAAATCATTCCCCGGTGGACCAATTGTGGCTTTCGTGTTTGTTTTGTTTGTGTGCTTCCCATTATGGGTCAAATGGGGAGGAAATATTTGACACAATGTTCCCACATCTGTACCGCATTGATGTCGTACTGCAGATTGACCTCCACGACGTGGATGAGACCACGATGGAAGCCTTTTTCCGAGGGGAAGGAAATGAGAGAGCGCGGGCAAAAGAATCAAAATGCAAATCGAGATGGAAATCGATCGCACATAAATGTACTCATTAAAGCTCATTTGAATTACTAATGCGTTCGATTTACATGACAAATCGGAGTGATTATGAAATGGAAGCGCAAAATGGGATGCGCAAATAAAAAAGAGGTAAATATATCACATACCGTGTGCAACCACGGTGGTAATGGATACGAAGGGAGTAATTGCAAAGTGGTTTTTGCTTTCTTTTTGCTTTGTTGCGTTTGCCATAATTGACTATTAATGAGAATTTTCTGGGTGGTTGAAGATCGATTCTCGGTAGTTTTAATTCAGTGGCTATATTATGCCAGGTTTATTAAACATGTGTTTAGAATGCACCGGGATTTGTTGTTCTCATATCAAGTGTTTAACACTCTGGGTGTTTTCGCTCTAAAGGACACACTTGGGACATCACTCAAAGCGTCAAGGGGAATCGATTGCAACTTTATCTGGTTGATAGATCACGGGAAACGATTGGTTTGAGATTGTTTCCAGCAAATGCAGCGAACAAAGTCATTTTTTTCTTCCTCTTTTGTTCAATTTAATTTCCATTCCCGGCTGATCAGGAATTTCCATCACATCCATCATCACACACACGGATGTGACGTGCTGCACGATTAAGATAAGAAGCTTTTCTCCTTAAGTGGTGCTTCAGAAAACGACGAAAATGATGATGATGAGCGTCGGCAAAGGTGGGCCAGTTTGTTTAAGCTTCATCTATCGAACCGGAAACGAACCCGCGTCCCGTATAACCGTCGTCGCACCAGGTACGGTTGATTCCCGGCGAACCAATGTATAGGAATGTGTGTAGTTCATCCCTAACGGAGCGCGTTTGGAGAACGAAATCGATCACGAATTCCCACCGGCGGGAGCGTTCGAGTTTGTTCGACAAGAACAAGATGATGTGCAGTGAGTGTGATTCGTGAAAAAAGGGAAAAGGTAGAGAACCGAGATGGGGGCTTAAAAGTGATCAGGTCAAACACGTGGGACTGGTGGGTTCGTTCTTCATCTTGTCGGGCTCGTGTGGTATAAAATTTCCACTACACAAGAACGCCCGGTACCGAGCATCGACGAGTGTATGCGCTTCCTCGGGGGGATTGAAACAAAACGAAAATAAAAAGGCATAACCAGCCGCCCAGAAGCATGCCATTCCCCAGCAGAACCTCGCCCGACATGCCAATGACCGCCGCCGGTGGCATCTGGTTCGAGGTCCACCCGGATCGGTTCGGAGAATATTGACTCGGCAGGGAATCGGTCACCCCTGGTTTGGGGCCATGGCCACCCACTGCGACATGATACGACAAGAAACCAGCACAAGATCCCGAGCCCGGAGGCAAGAATCCGAAGCGTCAGAGGCAGTCGATGCACCAAAACCGATGCCTTTTCCCAGCGGGAACCCGGGAGGGAGTTCTTGGGAGGAGGAGGAGAAAAACACCACCCGGAGCGGAGGGATCGCCACTAACTCATCTCGTTGGCCAGGTGCTATTTCAACCGTGTTGTAGAAATGATACCATTAAACGGTGTTCGTTCACCTCCGCTTTGGTCTCGGTGCTCGGGCGCCATGCATGTCCTTTGGGTGTTGCGATGAAATTGAATTGTCTAGTCTATCTATAATATCGAAATCAATTTCCGTCCTCCGAACGAAGCCTCCGATGGAAAATGCTTTCGCTCGCTTCGGTCGCTCCGGTGGAGCAGAGGATTTTTCGCCTCTTTCTGCTTCAATTCACCAGCTTGTGTGTTTGTGTATTTTCTTCGAGGATGCGGGACTAGAATGCGTTCCGTCTGCCATGCCATCTACCATCGACAACAATCTTCTCGGGTGAACGCGATTGTCAGTGTGGCAAGAAATGGAAGGAAACATTCTCGCTTCAAATATCGCTACGCCTCGGGGTCGGATTGACAGATCGCTATCATGATTCCATCTGTTTGCACATTTGCCGCAAGGGAAAGGAGCACGAGAAGACACCCCATCACCCAGGGGACAGATGTAACTCACAGTCACGGGTGGTCCGGAATCCCGGGTTTGTTGTTTGGTTAATTTTCCGACTCAGCTGTGATTGCAGCGTTCGCGTTAATAGAAGGTGAAATCGAATTTTCATCGACTTCGGGGTCGATATTTCGATTCGTTCAAAGGATTCTTCGCCAGGTGATGGGAAACGATTCAATTCTTGCCATTTTCCCACCGAAACAAAACATCCCACCCTCAACGTGGGCCATGAAAATTCCGTTTTAACCCTTCGAGATCTTTGCTTCGTGATTTCTCGTAGGAAGCTTTTAAACCCCGGGATTGGCTTACGGTAAAAGGCTTCAATTAATTTTAGCTCTTTCAAATCTTTTAATCGTGAAGTGAATTGTAATGGCCTCCAACGTCACTCGGTGGACCAAAACGTTGAATGAAACATAATTAAGATCGATTCTCTTTCGTCGACGTTTTTTTCCCTCTCGATCCGCAATCTGGTCCCATTACTTTTACGTGCGTTTCTCTTTCACCCCGAGAAGTTTCATCCCACGATCAAGGCGGTTTCCAATTAAATGAAATATTGTTTCCCAATACAATCGCCTGATTGATTGCCACACCGATGGCTTCGTAATGCCCGCGGGTGTGGCCTTGGCGTTTCCTTCGCCTCCTTTGCAACCAAGAATTATCGACATCCAAGACGAATCGGTTGGTTCCTTGCAGCACGTCAAGACTTTGAACGTTTGAAGTAGAAGCATAAAAAGCAGAGCGCCGTAAAAAAAGGGAATTGAATGACCATAGTGTAAGGAGCATAAAATGCGTCCCCCGAGCTCCGAGCTCCGGGCAGAGGAAGGAAAAACAAAAAAGGTTGAAAGTAAAGAAACGATTCATCATGATGAAAATTCTGCAACGCCAAGAAATGAAAACTGCTGGCGCAGAAAATTCGCCGCTCATTAGGAGCGGACTCTTGACGATGGTTTCTTGGCTTGCCGGTAGCTTCGTCAGGGCTTTTCCGCTCGCTTCACGGGCGTCGATCGTTTCGCCTCGAATGTGGGGTGGCTTTCCATGCCGCTAAAGACTTGCCAATTGCGCCGAGACGTCAGTTGGGGATCTTTGCTGTGGTGGCCTTACTTGCTTCTTCCGGTTGCAGCGAGTTTCGAGGCTGGCAAACAAATTTCGGTGTTTTGGCTTCTTCCCGAGAGCGCTGGCGGTAAACCGCACCGCTGCTATAACGGGCTGCTTCCGGGTTTCAAAATTGATGACAGGCTGCGAAATGATTGAAGTCGTAATTCCGCGGTTTGCCTCGCAACGACCAAAAGACGGGGAAGTTCTGTTGCGCTGGGAGGGGTCCTGTGTTTTCTTCTTTCCCATTTCTTCCCTCGCTGGGCGGTGACAAACCAGAAGGAACGAGAAGGGCGAAACCGTTTTGTCCTTCCATCGCGCCGCGCCGTACCGCGTGTTTTATCGTTATTTCCTACTAATTTCTTCCTAATTACTTCATCGTCGTCGGAGTAAATAATTGAAAATTATCCCTCAACTTGAACGTGCCAACTCGTTATCGGCTTCGACGCAAGTGACGGTCGCTGAAAGCCGTTTCAGGGGGAAAATGGTTCTTCGCGAGTCTGCGACTGGCATTCACCCCGTTCGCGTCGTTTGTCTCTTGTTGCTGGATGATTCCACCACGTTCGGCCGGGTGTTGATGATGCTGAAGCTTTCGTTTTAAAAAAGTTGGGTGGTTTGGGAAAACAATTTCCTTCTCTTGTGAAGGTTGACTTTCTCTTTATTTTATCGTCGCTCATCGCATATTTTGACAACACCGTTGGTTCGTTTCAAGCTACTTCAATTTTTAAAGCTCGGTTAGTTGATGCCTTGGGAGTAAAATCGAGTCTTGCCATACGGGCTCGACCTCAGGATAAGTAAAACACCAACCACATTTTCACTACCAAACATTAGCGAGGCGGTGTTCGAAAAACAGGGATTATCGGGCTGTGGCAACCGAAAGGACTTGGGGCAGATTTTATCTTTTAATTAGATTCATCTAAAATTTATCTTCACCCTTCCCAGGTCCACTCCGTTTCGGCGACGATGCTATATGGCTACTGCCGCCTCTCGGGTGGTGTTTGTTCGTTGAACTAATTCGATTTCAATTACAATTCGAGTGGTCGGTCAGTACGATTCCACACTTTGTTAGTCTACTCTCCCAGTCCCCCGCTTTTGCCTTTCCAATTGGACCAACTTTGGTCAAATTTCGGAGGTGAGTTTCATACAAATGTTGACCAAAAGTTGGGTCCCCCTCTCGAACGGCGAGCGTTTATGGGCTAAATTAATTGGATTTGTAAGACAGCGTCGACCGAGTGCACAAGCCGTCTACTGACCAGCATTGTGAAGTATGCTTTTTAATGTGTGCCTCCGGTGGTCAAATCCTCGCACATTGAACGTAATTGGAACATGTTTGGATGCCCCAAGCTTGGTATGGAATAATTCCATTGGTTTCCAGTTTTAGAATGTGTTCATTCAGATATAACACATTTTTCTTCTACTCACATGCACGCAATCATCGAATCATGAATTCGGTGAACGTGATACGGAAGTCGCATTGTGTTCGCCAAGTGATTATTACTTTTCAAACACCAACACTTGGAATGGGAAGAAAAAATCGCTTTGTTCAGTACAATGGAGACGCCTGGTACCTCATGATTGTGTACCATCTATTGTCCGGTTGATTTAATAATAACGCTTCAATCTAAATTGATTCTTGAAAAAAAAATTTAAACATTATTACTGTGGCAGCTCAGGCTATTAAACCGGCCGCTAATACTTTCAGAGGTACGGGTAGTTGCTGCCGAACAAATGGAGGCGCCTGGTGGTTCTGCACAAAAGTTTCCCATGATGCCCAGCACAAACCCCTTCGAATGGAGGGTAATGGCAGCAAAATGGGTGCCGTAGCATACCGAAAAGACAAATATTTGCTGATTGTAGCATTCATTACCGAAAAGCAGCGGTAGCGAATATGTGGCCCCGAAAACAAAGGACCACAGCAATGTTGATAAATTATTTCAACCGTAACAATGTGGCAATTTTCTATTCATCCCAAATCTATGATGCGTGTGATTTTGCCCAGCTGGTAAAGCTTCCCAGTGCAGGAGTTTTGCAGTGGGACTGGAAGACTCCATCGGCGACATCGTTGGATCGTCGACTTTTTCGGTTCCAGGAAAATTTTCCCCGCGCGCACGTAAACCGCGCCTTATTCATTGAAAGTTTATTTGGGCTTTTCCCTTCTGTTTTACAAAATCACCTAAGGGCGCAGAAAAACGGGCAATTAAAATTGAGCTCCGTTTTCTGCTCTTCTACTTTAAAGCGATTGAAATTTAATACCTTCACGCGTGGGAAGCACGCAGTAATGTTTCATTTGAAAAAGTAAATTGTAAGAAATAATAAACGACATCATGGGTGTTGATACCAGTATGATAAAACTTTTAAACCAATAATCGCCTTACTGCCGTTTTATATACCATGTGGTATGTTCACAGCAGTTGAAAAGCTTCTCTTAATTGGATACCAATGAAAGTTAAGTCTTGCAAAGTCACGATGAAGTAACCATTTTTTCTGTCAATAATTTCGCAACAAGTGTGGGATAAAACATAAAATACGCTCGTTGGTAAGCTTAGCGATGGACATAAAATTGTGCACAACAAAGTTATTATGTGGTTGAAATTGAACGAACCTTAAAGTCGTTTCGACGATACTAGTAACACAAAAACAAAAATTGGTGTAACACAAAACCAAAGCAAAGGAAAATCAAAAAGGGTAGCACTTGGGTTAAATAATCCTTGTATTCAGAGATTAGTTTTTGCCTCATTTTGTTTGTGCATCGTTGCATATTCTTTAAAAGAGAAACAAAAAAAGGTGTGAAGCAATATACGAAAAGAAAAACACACAAGGATGATGATGAATGCATTGGAAATATGCCGGGGTTTGGGTGATGGCGAGGGAAAAATGTGGTGAAAATGGCAACTCAGCTTGCAGCCACAGAAATGAAGCATGTGTGTGTGTGTATGTGTGAAAGTGTTCGTGTGTGTCCCTAGCGGTGCAACTTGGTGCAAGTGTGTACAACTGTGCGAAGTGACCACATGTGAGTGCTGCTAGCTGCTGTTGTAGGGCCATTAATTTTCCCTTCCGTTCACCGATGACGCGCGTGTTGTTTTCCATGGGTTTTTATTATTCTGCCTTTCCGACCCGTAAAAGACAAACGGGCTGCATGTATCTAAACTACCTAAACCCTCAACCACTCTCCAGATTTTGTTTTTTTTTGTTTCTCACACGAAGGAAATTAAATTTTTTACGCCCTTTTTCTGTGTTGCGTTGTGCCGTCAGCTTCGTCCAACTTTACCCTTTGCACCGATTATCTACATTTTCTTAATGTGCCCGCTCGCATAACTCATTTTTCACGCCTGCGAGTCTGGTTTTTATGGCTTTTTCCTGTGAGTGTATGTAAATATTACAAACGTCCTTCTGTGCCACATCGCACTTTTATGCTCTTGTGCCGTCACTTCCGGGTTGCTTGGAGCATTGTTTTACTTTTTTCTTCTACTTCTGTTTTTTCCCTCTCTATAGCACTTAGAATTTCCTCCAGCTTTGTGTAACAAATTTCCCTCTGTCGTTCCTCCTGTTAGGACAACCAGAACTTCTGTCGTTCCGGGTCGCCTGAAGCTGGAACACACAACACTTGTGAAAATGGTGTCGCTGGGTAACATGTAAACGGAACGTGCCGTTGGCAAATCTCAAGGATTTATCCCGGGGACATCGGGGCCAATACTTTTGATGGCAAGAAAATGCTCCCCTTGACCACAGCAAGCGTTGCTGTTAGTTGGCTTGCAGGTTATCAATGGTATTTGTGTCAACATCGGTGGTGAGACACACAAACGCAAACAATTGTTGCACGATGCAGTGGTCTGCATTCGCCCGCGAGGCGTGTCCCTGTCCTTTCCTACAACAGTCAATGGTGCCTTTCGATCGGCCCCCGCAGGTCGAACAATTTCTCAAAGTTGTGTTCCTCCCGTACCTCACCAACCCTCCGGGTGCTGCCTACCGGCTGCATCCGGTTTCTGCAACTAACTAGCTCTACTGCTGCCGTGTCCAGTGCTGCCACTATTATTTACCGGCGACTGTTGCTGATGTTTCTGAGTGTGTTTTTTAGTGTAGTGCTGCTGTGGCTGTTGTTGCTGTTGTTGTGGTGCCGTCGGATGGGGCGCTTGGTGGAGGTGGGGCGTGGGGGCGCTGTTGTGTGATTTATTTGTGTTATTATTATTCGCCTGATAGCGCCGCCCGATCGAGGGCGATGGGGCGGGCGATGTTTGTTTGGCATTCTGCACACTTGGCGCTTGTTTGGTGCCACCACCAGCACCACCACCATGGTGGTGGCCCCCTAGTGGGAGTGGTGGAAGCGGAGGCGGGGAGGGTGAAGTGGGAGTGCTTTGGCGCGAGTCGGCGGACAAGGCCGCGTCGCTGGCGCCGGTGGTGGTCGAGCGCGGAAGTGACGTGGCCGGAGCGGTGGCCATGTGTGCCGGCAGTGTGGTGGTGTTGGTGAGGGTGCCGGTCGGTGTGGGCAGCAGAAGCATCTGTGATTGTGATTTGCTTTTGGTGTGCTTGTGTTTCGGCTCGCCGTAGCCGTAGCCACCGGTCGCCGGTTCTGCGAACAGCTCGCAGCTGAGCTTGCGACTTTTGCCACCCGACTTGCCCCCGTAGTGGGAGGGCGGCGTGGGGTCTAGGGCACCGGGCGAGCTGTCACCCCCGCCACCCCCACCCGGACCGGGCCGTTCGTAGTCGTTCGGCGGGCGTTTGGCTTTCGCGGGACCGCGACTTTTCGCGTTGCCGGTTTGGCCGTTCGAGGCGCCGCCGGGCCCGCCATTGGTGTAGGAGTAGGGGTGGTGGTGCGGGTGGTGGTAGCTACCGGACTTGCCGCCCGAGTAGTGGTAGGTGGCGTAGTGATTGTTGTGGTGGTGTGGCTGTTGTTGTTGCGCCTGCTGTTTGGTGCTGTGTGCTTTGTGTTCGCTATCGTAGCTGTGTTCGAGGCTGTGGCTTTGGCAGTCGTGCCGCGGGTGGTAGTAGTAAATGCCGTGATGGGTGCCGTGATCGTCCCCAATACCAGCACTGCCGGCGCCACAGGATGCGGCCGCCACCGGGGACACGGGCACCGGCAGATCGGTACGCTCCCGCTAGGCTACGTGATTGCCGAATGTCCGCAGAACGGGCATCGTCTAAAATGGGCGAGTAGAGAGAAAGAAACAGAGAGAAAGAGAGAGAGAAGAGACGGGAAAAAACACAACAACCACGAAGAAGCGTTAAAATAAGACCAAACAGAGTGAAAAAGAGTTGGGGGAAAAGAGAAAGAGAGAGAAAGAGAGAAAAAGAAAGAAAGAAAGACAGAGTCGTGTATTAAAAATACGGCACTGTGTTAGTTTCGCAACAAGATGAACGTGGGATGTCGTTTAAGACTTGTGTATGTTGTGCCGCCCATCGGGCACATTGTGGGTGGTGTTGATTGGAAAGGCAATGTTTTAAAGTTACTTTCAGTCACCGGAAATGGCACTAGTAAATATTGTACAACGATGTGACAGCAAAGAAAAACGAACAAAATGAAAATATTTTCGTTGGGCGTAAGCCATTTTCAAATGGAAAATGGTGTTGGATTACCAAATCATCAGATTACTTTCGTTTAGATTGGTTCAGATTTCTTCGAATTCTTTTTCAAAGTTTTGGATCCAACACAATTCGGGAAAATAACGAACATGTAGTCACCATGTGGCCAAATTTACAAACAACTGTGAAAGCTCGTACCTTGGTGTCTACATGTCGGCAACTATTTTCATTAAACCCGTTCGCAAATATTGAAAAAAGAAGCACTATATTCGATACAATACACAAAACGCTGTATAGATGGGGAAAGTGTAGTATTGTAGTGTCGAAAAAGTTGGTCCCTATTTGAGTTTCTGTTATTGTCTGATTTTGCTTACTGAAATGCATGCGATCGAATTGTACACTGTATTATTTGTACACTGGTAACATTTTCCATAGAAATATATTTTGATATGAGAATTAGATAACCAAATGGTTTTAGTTTTTCATATGAATATTCAATCTGAATTATTTTTTAACTTTAAATGTGATACTTCATTGATACAGCAACTTTAATTTTACTGCAGTTTAAAATCGCATGCACTTCGCAAGAAATTGTTTACAATAATGTGGGGGAAAACTGTATCGTGGTGTTTTTGGTAAAAAGATCGACGGTTTTCTTCCTGAGTTTGTTTTCTTCTCATCATTCGTCTGGTTGTTGTTCGTAAAGCACGAGGTGCGTCGCGAGCGAGAAAGGACGAGAATGATAAAGATCTGATGCGGTGCAACGAAAGGTACAGGTGGGTGTGGGTGTGGTGAGTGACAAAAGCAGGCACGAACGGCATTATCCTACACGTGACAATGTAAACGCAGGCAGATGCAAACTAGTTTTGCGAAACGTGTTAATACTACGTGTGGAAAACATACGCATAATGAGCAAAATCAAAAGAATATATAAATCAAAGAAGAAAAAGTGGGCAAAAAAGTTGCTAAAAAAGGAAACCACAGAGAGGAAATAATAAAGAAGGTCATGAAATAAACATCCGGCACCCGGTCGCAGGCAGTGAAAGTATTATTTACAACGTTGTACAAATCGTGCCTCGTACGACGATGAACGGCATGCCGGAGGAAAATGTTTTCGCACAGTCACACGCATACAAGCACATGCCACGGATGCACGTTGACGCTGAGGTGGTGGTTATCAGATTTCAGCCGAATACGATTCGATTCCCCACGCGTCACTCGACGATCATGTCAACAGTGAGGATCCATGTACGACATAATAACGACGTCGCTCCAGTTAACGATGGCATGCTCAAAAGCCGTGGCCGGCGGCGGATATGGGGTAACGGGAGAAGAAGTATCACTTTTTTCATAACGTCCTGCATGCCTAGGCACGGTCGGACGGTGGAAATCTTCATCACACGCTGTCACGCCACTCCACCCCGAACCTACAACGAACGGCTCCAATCGGTTCCGAAACGGTTTACGATTATTGCCGTCAGTCAATATTCTGTCAATTTTTGTGAGGACAATGCTGGTTTTTTTGCCTCCTTTCCCTTCGCCAAGCTGCAGGGGTTATTTGAACGAAGTCGATGAAATGCGAAACATGTTAGAACGCTCCGGAACATGTTGCCACGATGTCAGTTTTGTGACGGCTTTTATGCACGGGGCTAGCAAGCGTGCGGCATAACATCATCATCGTCATCATCATGAGCAACAACATCGGCAGCAATTTTATCATCATCATCGCCGACATCATCGCGCACTTGGCGCAAGCTCTAAGGAACGAGCTGCTTCCGAACGCTTTTCCGGAGCATGTGCATAGGAATGACGCGCAATTGAGGTTAGGGTACGGTGCCAGAACTAGTTGCGAATCGTGCGATTTCTTTTCGCCTTTATTCGAAAACGATTTCCCCGAGTCCTGGCGAGCATTAGCTTGGTGCGCAATTCGAGGAAGGGTTACGTACAGCTGACTAGCGTTGCGTCAGTGCAATAAGTAGGAATGGAAGGGAGATAAAAATAAAACTACGAAACAATATTCCTCTCTCCATCCTACGGGAAACATCCCAGTCACATACGTGGGGACGAGGAAAAGCGCAACATCTGGTAACTTGCTTAGCCATTTCTTGCTATTGCGTTCCATTCCTTCCCCTCCGGCAGCAACATCTTCCACGACAGGATGCTTTTAAGAATATTGACTTCCGTTCCAAATGTCCTCCTCGGGGGTAAAAGTGGCAAGGGGGCGTACGAGATAGAGTGAAAGCACAAGTCTTTTTCAGGCGCTTGTCGCATTCCATCGTGCGATCGCACAACTCAATTTGGAAAAGCCACGCCATCGGTACGGGGTACATATTTTTCAATTGCCATTTTGATCGCTTTCGGTTAAGTTTCCGGCACTTCTCGATATCGTACCGTTTCGAGGAGGCTCGTTTTGTGGGAGATGAAGGTGTGTGTGTGCGTGTATTATTGCATTTCGGAACATTTGCACTCGCAAACTTTCTACTTGTGGTTGTTTTTGTGCTTTTTTCTATTCCATCGTTTTTGGTGGGAAAATTGTTTTTCCCAGTTTGGTTTGGGCTAGGATCCCTACGGAAAGTTTCCTGCCATTAAACAAGAAAAACGGAAAGAAGGAAAATATTACTTGCCGGTGGTTCTCTGCTCCTCCACCCCATGTCTTGTTGTTAGCAAATTTCATTGCGAGTGGTTTTTCCCACTCTCTTCTCTAGTCAATCATTGACGGTGTCGGAAAAATCACTTTGCTGGTCGTGGCGTTTCATTTTTATTTTGTTCTTAAATTTTTCATGACGATTACACCCGTTACGCCGCACGCACCGCTCATAATGCGTTAGGTGAAAAGGTGAGTTAAATCAGTCGACGAGGGTACGCCCGGTCCACCGGAGATCGATCGATGTTTATGATTATTGGGGCGCAAATTATGCTTTGCAAGCACACCCCGCGTCGGTCGCTAGTCGCAGGTGGACATTTGTGAGCAGGGAGAAAGTGGTCATTCGTGTAGCATTTTTATTGGTATCGACACCGGGCGGAAACTGTTCGAGCGAGATGGTTATTAAAAATAATCGATTTTATTTCCGACAGATTTGTCGCCTAGATCGGGTGCCAAATGAAACGGTAACGGTCGATTTAACTTGTCAGACCCTTTTACGGAAGTGAGATTGGCAAAGGAAAATGTTTTTTTATGGCAATTTTAAAGCTTACTAATTTCATCAACTCAATACCGTTTACGAAACAGTTTGAAACAGCGAATCGAAAATAAACTGAACACCACTGTTTTGACTTAAATTTAAAACGAACTGGAGGAAAAACTTTTTACTCATGGAGTTTTGATTCCTAGATTATTCTTCTTGCTTCTTGAAGAGCAGATGTTTTTGCCTGTTTTCTCGTGAGGTAGACAAATAATTTTAAAAACAAAGAACATAATCGTTTTGGAGGGCGCATTATGTGTCGGTTATCTAAAAAGCCAACAACGTCCCCCATTCATCAAAAGGTTAAATCGAAAATAATTGCTTAATTTCTAGAAGAGTTACTCGAGAGCTAATAAACCCGGCACCGAGGCAGCAGCTTATGGCAAATAAGATTATGTTTTATCTCGGGCGTCCCTCCACCTTCTGGCAAACATTTGGTACTGTTTTAAGTCGGAAGCATAACAGCAGCAATAGCTTTCCCCCATCCTGCTCGGGATTATTCGGTCCTTGGCACACGCGAGAAAATTACATGTTCCCTGTGAGTATAATGTTGGTCGAGTGGCGTGAAACACGATTATAAACGTACAATATGTACATAAAAACAACCAAGTCCGACCACCACCATGGTCCCCTTCTCCCTACTCTTCGTGTATCTGGCGTGGCAAGGATTTTGTTGTTGTTTTATTTTTATGTCCTCTACCACTTGCAAAAGCACATGGCGTTGGAGAACGATGCTGAAAAATGGCTGGTTAGAGCAAAAAAGAAAAAGGGCTCCTTCCGACGTTAGGTGGCTTTGTCTGGCTGGGAACATTGAAAATGAAAAACCATGAAAGTTGCTCCATTTTCACTCCTTTCGCACGCCAAAGGAAAGCGTAGAAGCACGTGCGAAGCGGACAAAAACAAAACCCGAGGAAAAGAATGTCGGCGCATAAATCCGACGTATTTATGCCATAAAAATCCTGGGTCCAATTGTGATAATAATCGTAAAGGAAAAGCCTTGCCAAACTGTCGGTGTGTAATGTGTTTTTAAATAGCAATTCATCTTCAAAGTGAAGGCAGTAAACCTTTCACATTCGTTCAGCCGTCTCGTTGTGCACCGCGGAGTGTGAAATTTTGGTCCGTGACTTCCGTTAAGGGAAAAGTACAGTGGCGGTGGTGGTGAATTTTCCAAGCTGATAGTAATTGGTTTGAGTAGATAGTTTATTGCTCCCAAAGGTTTGCATATCAATGCGGCTTTGTGCAATGTTTTATGAGGTGTTTGGTGTATTTGATTTTTTTCCATTTCACTTATTACAACATTTAGTAAAGGGTGGGTTTTTTTAGTAAACTGATTTAAACGAATAATTCAAGGTTTTCAATAATGAGTAAACATCTTATAAAGACTAAATGTAACATAACACACCTTCGGGGTGGACGAAGTATACGAAGCCGATGAGAAAATGGGTTGCAGAAGATGAGTCAAACGGTGCGAAAAATGCAGTGCAGTGGTAGTCAACATGTGCAAGTGCAAGTAATTGGGATGCAGATAAGAACAGGTACGAAAGGCGTCGAGTGCTGAAAGGATGCGACAATGCGGCTGCCACTGCCATACGACAGCGGGACGGATTTGATTGCTACATTCTCTACTTTCACCAACCGTCATCCAACAACATCGTAATTGCACGCTAGAAGTGTCTTATATATCTAATAGAGGCGTTTAAAAATGCGTTCAGCGTTACATTCTGTTCGAGTAATGCTTGCAGACGGCGGGAGATGCAAGTGTGCATGGCTATGACACACTCGTGGCTACGTGTCGTTGCAAGTGTTTATGTGCTGCCGTAATGGTGTAATCATATTTCATGTCACTGGGTAGCTTGGACTCCAGAAACGTGAAACCGTTTTGTTGACGTGTGGAAGTGTAGTATAAGTGTACCGTCTCCGTTGTGTACTTTTCAACTCGTCATCATTTCCACGGTGCAGGAAGGTATGAGCTATGGAGTTTGGATGGGAAGTGCTACGATGGATGTGATGTAATGCCATTAAAGTGAGCGAAAACCGTGTGTTTTGAAATGCACAAACTCATACGAATATTATCTAGAGTTCAGAACAGAACGCGCGAATAAACAAAACCCAAAAAAACGACAGCAAGATGCAGAGTGTTTATATAAATATGTATATCAATATCGAGGGGAAAAAAGATAGAAGTACACTAGAACAAGGACAGTTATGAACAAAAACAATACCTTCAGCATCACTCATCAAGACCGTTAGCCAAAAAGGGGAATAGAAAAGGAGAACGGATCAAAAAGTAAATGGTAACCGAAACCGAAAGTATGCAGAAGAAAATGGAATGACATTTTTTGTTTTCGATTTAAACGTTCGTTCAGGAAAGCTAGAAATGACATTCACTAGTTGTAATGTAAATAAGTCATCAGACCAGAGCAATTAGAAAACTCAATACCAATCATCGTCCAAAACGCTAAACGAACTGAAAACCGAAAGTAACAAAGTGTTGTCAACATTTCACTGGACACGTTTTGTTTGCATTCGATAACAACTGACTATAAATGCTTATTGTTTTTTTTACTTGTGTTAGTTTTTCAAATCGAAACGATAAAGTAATAACATTCCCGACCAGAAACCAGTACCGAAAAGAAAACAAAACCGTACTCAAAGAAGGGTGCGAAATAGTGCAGTCAACAATATACAGACACAAAACAAGACCCATCATATCCGTTCATAGGCGTTCCGCAGCGAGTGATTAGTTGGAGTATACTTTCAACATGTTGTTGCGCAAACCACCATATCCGATAATCATAAACATCATAACGCATCGTTCCACAAGTAGTTGAAATAAACGGAAAACTAAACGCAAGAGACACGTTCAAACATATGTAAAACAAAAACGGAACAACAGGAGCAAGACAAAAATTCATCAACCGAGCAGCATTAATACCATCATCAGTCACCAGCCATTAATTATTCTTCGTGTACGACCAATCATTCCATCAACCAATCATCAACAGGTGAGTTTCATCATCCGCATCATATCCGTCGTGTTCTGGTGAGATTTTTTAGATATTTGTGTTGTTATCTTTCTTTTTGTTTTTGTATGTTCTTTTGTGGTGTGGTTGCAAACCCGAAACACAACGCTAAATCAACGACACTGAGCATGAAAACGCAACCTATCGGCACTAGTTACTTGTTGGAGCTGGTAATAATGAAAACACACGACAATAGAAGCTCCCAACCGTGGAAGAAAATATTGTTTGGTTTATTTTTTTATTAGGATGCATTGAGTAAATAGGTGAAAAAAATATTGTAAAAAAGGAAAAAAAAACATTCGAAACAAACTTTTTATTCGCACGCTAGAAACGTTATTTGCAGCCCATATCAAGTGAAAAAACAAGGTTCTAAGAAAACGGAAAACCGGATGAAAACGGCAACAGTGGAGCCAACGTAAACATGTAAGGGGGAACATTCTAAGTGGTTAGCAGCCAGACGGAAGGTGTGTTTGGGATGGTTTGGCTCCACCATCGCAGAAAAAGAATACAGACAGACAGAGGAAGAAAGACAGAGAAACAAGGCGAGTGAGTTTGGGAGAGCGAAAGAAAGATAGAGCTCCATGTCACAAGACGAAACTGAAAAGGCGACCATAACGGGAAATGAAAAACTATAACACTATCATTTCATCAATCAATCAATCAATCAATCAGTCAGTCAGAATATTGGAACATAAGAAAATGCTTGGCAGTGGGATGCTTTGTTTTATATAAATATCATACCATGTATATAGAATCAAACCCAGAACAATCCATTCACAAGAACAAATATGTGTATGTATGTATATAGAGAATATTTATAGAGTCACAATGAGGAAGAAAAGAGGTGAAAATCAAGAATCAAAAGGCCATTCTAATACAGTTCGCACTCATTTTGTCACAGTCTTTAATTACTCAACTATATATTATATATATACGTGTATATATAGATGTATAAATTTCATATACTTTCATACTCAAATAAATTCTTCAGTTTTTTGTTCGTTTGCTTCGTGGTTGTTTCGTTTGTTTTTCGTCCACCAGTACGTTGTTTTGTGATTCGTCAGCTTCTTGTAACGATTTGGAATGGGATCAGTAATACCAGGGTTGAGTGCTGGAGTGGGCGAAGCCACGTGTGTGAACGTTCCGTAAGTGGACAGTGTTTGTGACAGACTGGGTGTACTGGGATGCGTTTGACTGAATTAAAGTCTAAGTATGGCAGGCATAACAATTGTGTGCTTTTGTGTAGCGATGTTCACTGGACAGTAAAAGTTAAAATAAATTGCAATAAACTTTCTAAACACCAGCATCGGGCAAAACAATTCTTTCTAAAAACGAAACTATGCTTCAGTTTCACGAGACTTAAGACGAGCAATCGAACAAACACTAATCTATAAGATGTTATTTAAAAAGATAAAAAAATATGCTCCAACCTTAACGTTCAAGCTGAAACGTTTAAATTAGAAACGAAAAAAATATATAAACAATTGCAAAGTCTGACAAGAATCGTTGCAATACGGTTGCCATTCTAGTGTGTAAACATTCATGGTAAACCAAATGTAATTGAGGGTGAAGGAATGTGAAACAAGATCAAATGACACAGAAACGGAACAAAAGGTATGGTTCGATGCGTGTACAAATTGTGAATTAATTCCACATATGCCTCGAGTTAGTGAGCAGACCATCCTTTCGTTGGAGTTGGTTTGGTTTGTTGGCGAGACAATGAGAAGGTATTGAAAAAGGTAGACACAAGGAGCGAGCATAGGAAATCCATAACATGCATTGCTCAAAATGGAGATATAATTTTCCATTTAAGTATATTGAAAAGCACCACAAAAGCTCTGATGTTTATTTAGTTTCTCCCTATTTTATTTAGTTCGTAAACCCCAATTCAATAAAATTATTCAATTTATATTCTCAGAATACAACAAAGTACACATTCATATCGTTTCTACGCATCACCAGTGTGTGGTATTCCTACATTTCCGATGCGCAAGAGTAATATTTCAAACATTGTTGATTATTTACAAGCTGGTTAAAAGAAAAGGTTACAGAAATGTTGAGCATTTCCGTACCTACCGTAGGTTGTAATTAAACCGTTCTAGTAGAACCAGAAATACTTAGGAAATTTAATTTTACCTGGAGAGTAGCTCATAAGCATATTAAACAGCGACGCTGTAACAGAACATGCTGTTAATGAAAAAGTTCATTACCTTTCCAAGCTTTTCCACGTGAAAAACATGCGCGCAGTCGTTCGTCGTGGATTTTTTGTTTGTTGTAAAAGTTACATGAAGGACGTCCTCGGTTAATATTCCGGTAGACAGAACCGCTTACCGTTAGAGCGAAGAGTGTGACGCGGATAGAGCGATTTATTCTGAGCTTAGCTTCGGTGCTAGTGTTTTATAACAGCGTAAACTTACGGTACCGTCGAGTGGGTCGACATATTGAAAAGTTAATCAGATTTCGACTACGGTACGAGGACTGTGGCCAACATGAGGACCAAATTGAGCAAAGGGGACATACGAGGAACAAGCCGACGAAGGTTATCCAAATGGCATATGGTCGAGCTTGGGACGTCATTTCCTGCGCCTCCAGAGTTTGCTCCATAAACCACTCCGAGAAGCTTTTCAGATGGAGAAGGACTGCACCGTGCAGGATAGCACCTACAAGACTCGGTCCGGTTCGTTGGCTGTCTTTCAGTCGCAAAAGAATCACGTTGTCGAAAGGCTTTTCGAAAGCCATTGCCCGGCGTGAAAAGCGAACCCTGACCCCGAACCGGTTTTCCATTTCCTGCAAACACGCTGTGTGGCAAGAAAAAGTTGCGCGTGGCTTGGGAGGGAAAAAATATGCGAAACACGAGCACCGCCTTTATTCAGCAGAGCAAACGGTACGCGCGTTATAATCTCTCTTTATTTATGCTGACACCCGATGTCATAAATTTGAGTCTAAGCCCTACGAAAGCCCTCACAGGCGAGGCGAGCAGTGATGAGTTCATTTCATTCGAGATGCTCTTGTTTTTGCTTTAGTACGGGGGAAAAAAATCGTGCACGGTAACCGGGCGACAAACACAAGCCACACCAATCGTGGACGGGCATTTAAGAGGGATTTTTTCCACTTCCATTTCATCTACCGATGCACTTTTGTGCCACAAAAAGAAGGCGTAAAACTTTCCATCAACTTAGAGAAAAGTTCATTGGCAATAAACACCCGAACACGAGCGCAACTGTACGTACCAGCATGCTGCCAAACAAGATTTTCCTAAGGTGAACGAAATGGTAGGATTGAAAGTTCGAACGCAGCGAATATGTTTGCATTCCATGGTGTTCGCTCGGATGACTCCTTGTGCTGCTTCCTTTACAGCGCTTCAGAGTAAGGAGGAACGAAGGTATAAGGCTGCAGGAAAAAGATATATGTTCCCCGTCGCAGATGTACGCTCATATTTTGCATCAGTTTACAGTTAACATCTGTCATGCAAAGCAATAAAAATTTAAATCTGTCAAAGTTGTTTTCTGCCACGATGTTGCCCCTCCTTCCTCCTTGGTGTAGGATTACGTCAGCGTACGTCTCTCTGCGGTGTTCATGTAAGTAAATTGCATTAAAAAAAATCCCACATCTCTTGCTGCATGCGCGATCAAATACCTTCGCCTTCGAAGGAGTAAATGGAGACGCCTGGTGCTTCATGGAGGCGCCCGGTGGTTCATGGAGGCGCCCGGTTCTTCATGGAGGCGCCCGGTGGTTTACGCCGTGCCCATGAATACATGGTCTGCACTCGAGCAGCGTACTCGATCGTGCCCTTCGTGGATGGGATGGATGAGAAACTTTTTCCATCAAATCAGCCCACGATGACGTGCACAGGCCATGGCGAAACGAGGAGCTTTATTATGCCAACGCTCGTGCTGTTCCAACAATTGCACGATTTATTTATGACGGAATTGGATGATGTGCGGCCAAAAGCGGAAGGATGGGGTGGCGAAAGAAAATATGCTTTCTTTATTGGGGGTAACGGTATCAAAATGAACAACCTTGTTAGGGATTTTGTTTTGTTCTGTGTCAACCAAAGAAAAATACCCTTAGCATAATTGTTTTTCTTGTGTGCTCTATTTGTATCTCAACTGAACGAGATTGTCGTCTAAACTCGGAATGCGCCATCTTGTCTTCCGTGCATGTGCACTCAATACATTTAAAATGCAGTACAAACAAGTTTATTCAATTGTTTCCGTACAACTCGTGGCTCGATCAGAAACGAGAATATTGATGCGGTTTTAGTTAGTTGTTAGCTCTGGGATGCACAAACCGTTTCGAAAAACTTTTGTGAAGCCATAAACCTGAGTTGTTGCGTTAGGGAAAATAGCATTGCATTTAGATGAACACGGAAAGTGTGAAGCACGGTGCAACAAAATCGGAAGCCTTATCATCATCGTTCTCGCCCACAAAGGTGCACTGGATGGCCCGGTCATGCATACACTGTGGTTAGGGTGGTGGTTGTTGGTGGTGTTGAAACAGATTAAAAACGGTAGAACAGAGGCACTTCAGCGAGGAGCGAGCTCTCTTCCTGCCGAGCAACGACAATCGTGAACCGTGAAAATACACGCAGAAAGGAATGGAAAAAACGAAAAACCATACACACAGAAACACATTCGTGAGCAAACACAAACCAAAGACAAAGGGAGATAGATACCGTGAGCTAGTGAGACGATCGGATGGGTTGTCGGTGGGAGTGGATCGTGATGATCGTGATGGTGTCGGTGTTCGGTTCGGTTCGGTTTAGGGTTGGCGCATTTGTTGACGGTAGCCTCGTCGTTTGTCTCCTTCCGGAAAGGATCCCATGGGCGGAAAGGTGTTGTCGATGGTTGGTGGTTGGAGTGTGGGATGGTGGTGAGTTTAATGAGAGTGGTCGAGTTGTTGTCGGTGGAGTGCGCCGGTTTATCGGGTCTGGTATACGTTCAGGTTTCGTTCGTTATTTTGTCGACGTTAAAAATCACCCCCGTCCCGTATTAGAGTTGAAGGAAAGTGTTCGTTCCAACGCGGGACATTGATTGGAGAGTCGTTGGTGCAGCCGAGCGACGAAAACAAATAGAGAACACAAAAATGGGGTTCGTTATCGTAAGTGAGGTCGGAAGCGTGCAGAAGAAAATTCACAAAATGTCCATAAGAAACTCGACCAACGATCCGATGCAGTCGGCTTCGAGGCTACTTAAAGGTCGCCAGCACCGATACCGGATGTGCAGTGTGTGTGGGTAAGAGGTGCCACGATAAAATGAAATAAATGAAGCAGCACACTTGGCTGCCCGAAGTGAAAGCTTGCCGCGAA
Source organism: Anopheles sinensis (assembly GCA_000441895.2). Classification (NCBI taxonomy): domain Eukaryota; kingdom Metazoa; phylum Arthropoda; class Insecta; order Diptera; family Culicidae; genus Anopheles; species Anopheles sinensis. The sequence continues at coordinate 42,916 of KE524778.1, read as the reverse complement.
AAAGAAAAAAATCACACAAGTAAACAAAAGTCCGTCGAATGGTGAAAAATAGCACGTTGAACAAAGGGACCGGATGAAAAGAGAATCCTTGCAATTTTCCTTTTCTGTTTTTGCTGCCAAGTTTCCCATTCCGACCGGGAATGTTTCTGTCGATAATTTTTAATCCATCCCTCCTGCAACCATTTGATTAGCTCGATTGCAATCTGATTGAGAAAATGGTCCCTATAAAGGACGTAGGTCCTTGTTTTTTCAAGGAAGTATGTGTGAGTGCTTTAATTTTTCTCTCTCTACGATCCTTTCTTCACGGCGATGGATGATGGTGCTTAATGGGACCGGTATCGGATTGGGTGATGATTTTCTTTCACAGTCGTTTGCGTCGTTGTCTGCGTGCAATTGGTAGGAATTGGACGGGATGAGCTCATTGGCAGAATTGGGTCCTCGATGGTAGAAATGGATATAGTTAGAGAACAGAAGCGAAAAAGTAAGTATAACATCACGAAGAAAACACTTACACCCGAATTGGGGATGATTAAAATGAACTCAAAAGCAGCTCGTGTGGGCTGGAATAAAATGAAACCGATATATTTTCCTTCGTGTTCGTTTCTGTGTGGGAATGTGCTGCGTGCCTTATGTTTTCGAATATTTCAAACAAACATTGATACGTGTAGTGTAACATTTTGTGATGGGGTGTGAGGGTGAAAAGAAAACGTTTGTTTTTTGTTCGTTTCGATTTTTCGATCATTCACCATGTATTCAACGATTCAGCCTTCAGAAATAATAGCGTTTACGCAACCATACAATACACAACCGAACATTAAAAAACTATTAAATTAAGATTAATTTATCAAACGAAAACAAACCGTTATGGTTAGAGTACAACCGCTTGGAGTTCCTTAAAATTAAATTTGAAAAGAAAATGACTAAATAAAAAAAATACAGAGGTTCTACAAATTAAGCGCACTGTATCTGATCAATAAATAAAACTAGACAGAAAAAAAGAAAAACACTCTTGCAATGTGGTAAACACACAAATCATAAATATTTTAAAGAAAACATCCTGAAAGCGCAACTGAAAACCATTAACCAAAAAGCGAACAGGAAAAAGGATTGTATGAATTTGGAAAAACAGGGAAAGAAAAACAATCGCTAGGAAATGCAAAACATCGGAACGGAAGCAAAGTCAACTGCCCGGGCTGATGAAGGAAATTGAATGCATTTGGCGCGGTGTTGTGTATGTGTTTTTTTCAATGTATGTTTGGAAAGGAAAACTGGGAAAAACGAATATCAAAAGCCGGTGAATTGTTTCACTGTTCGTGTGGATGGTTGCTGGTTTTGCTGGGTTGCGTATGTGTTAAGGGAGAAACCTACGGTGTTGGTTTGCATGTTAAAGTTTTTGCTTCGTTCGTCGCGTTAGTAGGTTGGTTTTGTTTTTTGGTTGATTGTTTGCTTAAGTACTAAAGAGATGTGAAATCTGTTGTCGTGTTGCCTTCGTTGCGTTCCGTTCGTGCGGGTAACGGAGTTGCAACGAGGGTGAAATCTTTCGGAACAGAAACCCAAACAAAGTAGTTTAAATTAGAAAAAAACCCCGATGGTATCCATATGAATTGCTAGCTGGTTGGTGTTCACTTTTGCAACCGGCGCCCCATCGGATGCCTTCGGTTGGCTATGTAAATGTGGTTACTTTCGGTGCCGGTGGACCCTGCCGACACTGCATGCCGGCTTGCGGTGCAGTCGAGCGAGTGATTATGGTTTTGAAGAACGGTTGGAGTGGGAAAATGAAGCCGACAAGGGCATACGGCTTTGCCGGGTGGTTGGTTGAGTTTTCGCTTTACAAATTTCCCTTTGCTTTCGACGTTTGATTCGCGAGTCTTGAGTTCTTTTACTTCATCCTAAGGATGCTACAGCTTTTTTCGGTTGTTTTTTGTTGTAAAAACCTCACTGCCAGCCGACTTCCCTTCAAAAAAGCTTACGAAGTCGGGTAGAAACTGAACGCAACGGATTGGCAAACTGTTTGATAGTGGTTCGTACTGTTCGCTCAGTTCACTTTTCCGCTCGTCAGAAGAAGTCCGACTGGACTTGGCTGAAGCGAGTTTAATTAGTAAAAGAGTGAATTTGTGCTAACGAACGCTTTTCGCAGCACGGCAATTTTCATAATGAGTATGTTTCAGAGAAGGCTGCTTCTTGTGATCTGATGATGTTGAGTTAACTTCACTACTGACATCTGTGCATTCGATTCGAGCGTTATCGTCGAACGTTGGTGGCTTTTTGCGAGTGAAAGTTTGGCTTATTGCATGATTGAGATTTTAAATTTTTTTACCGGAGCACGAAGCATACCTTACAACAATTTTTTAAAGATGTAGAATTTTACATTTAACAAATTTTCACAAGTTTGTTTTGTGAACAAATCATTGAAATAATTATCTTTGTAATTCTTTAAGGCCTACAAATATTGTGCAAGTATCAATCACGGAACTTCCATTCGATGCTACACCTGATCGCTCCTTAATACAGTTCATCCGTTAATATATGGGAGCTTATTCATACTAAACCAACTAAACAGTATTATGTACGCTTTAAACGACACTCTTCCCGTTGGTCGAAATAACACTCCCAATTGACTCGTTGGACTTTTAAACTATTTTGAAATGCGTAACATAAACGTCAAACTGCTATATGAACAAACCATGTATTTGTCACGTCTTTCTGCGCTTCATGCGGTCATTTTGCTGCTCAGTAACGGTAATTATAATTTCCAATATCGTAACAATGTAATAGTTTGTTTTTTTTTGTTTTCTTTACGACGCTATCTACACGTACATGTATGGGTACTTAATCTGACTTACGAGTTAGTTTCGTTTTGTTATGTTGATTTTGTTTTTACAACTGCAAAGAAGCTTACACTATCTACTAGACAGACGAAAACAGACAGACTGAGTATAACGTTCGACCAGTACGTGAAACGGTGTCTTTCCGTTTCCTGTCTGGTGTTTTTTTTTGCTTTTTTGGTTTCATCGTAGGAACCTGTTCCTGTTCCTGTTCGACGGTGTGAAGTACTGCCGTGTAAGGTTTATGTGAGCGATCGAGAATGAGTAACGATAATGGGTAGTAGAGTAGAGTTATACCTACGGGGAGCCTTATGGTGCTAGTTATTGTCGTTATCACGTAACATTTACATACATACAACCGAACCGGATGGGAGCGATGGGTGCCGTTACGGGGAGCGACCACAACGGTTGGCAAGGGGCACGTCCAGCGGTTCCTGCTAACACTCGTACTCCAGCACAACCTCACCACGCTCCTTGTGCGATTGGGACACGATAACCCGATGTGGGCCATAGTTGAGGAAGCTGTTGCCCATCGCCGAAGGTCCTTTGCCCCCGGGGGAAGTCTTGCGCGACCGGTGAGCTCCTAAGCCAGCCGCGGAGAGGGTCGTTGAGCGATGGCGTGAGGCAGCAACCGGGTCCCCGACAGTCCCCAGTGGTCGGTACTCATCGTTGAAGAGCTGATTACTGCTCAAATCGTAACCCTGTGGTTGGTAGCTAAGTAGGTGCTTACCGTCGTTCTCGATGCCCGAGTCGGAGCCCGTGAGCGGCTCGTTCGTTTTCTTCCTGCCGGTGACCGCCGGGATATCCTGCTGCAGTTCGGCGAACGCATTGTGCAGGCTCTTTTCCCGCACGCTACCGAGAAACGGATGGTCGGCGCCTGGGGCGTTGTTCCGGCGGATGTCTATCGGAGCGCTTACCAGGAGCAGCATTTCATCGCTGACATCGGCATCGAACGGGGTGTCATCCATGCGGATGCAGGACCCCTCTTCACCGTCATCTACGGCGCACTCGACGAACCCAGGCTCGTGGTCTGGATCGTCCGAATCAACGGTGGAGTTCTCGTTAGCTGGCCCATTGTTTCGAGGGTCCGCGGTGGGATTACTGTGGCGTAGCGTGGGTGACATCGGTTGCGCGGTGCGGTGACGTGCCCGGTGCAGATACTGAAGCGCCCTATCGCCACCGACCGATGACGAGGACGACCGAAGGGCTCGGGCAGCCGCGTGCTGATAGTGCTCGAGGTAATCCTCTTGATATGTCAAATCAGTCTCCATGGATACTGCTGCCATCGGGCGGCTTCCGGTGTTCGTGGGGTGTTGAGTCTGTGACTGCACGCGATAGTCGTACCGGTCGATGGCGCGAGTGCCACGGGGAGATGTGGCCGCCGGTAGCAGATGGCGACCACCTTCACTGGCGTACGCGATGGAGTGCGTGTTGCTTCGTAACCGATGGTTCTTCTCCATCCTCCGGGAAGCGCCCGAAGCCTTCGGTGAAACGGGAACGGCGAACGCACCGGTTCCATCTGCCATCGGTTCGAGAAAATTGTTGTAGATACGATGATGCTGCGCGTATCCGGTGGTGGGAGTTTCAATCGATTTTCCCGCGAGATTTTCCCCACCGGTTGGCGCCACGAATGGGTTGGTGGCGTTGTTGGTGTGCAACAGTTGTTGCTTTATGCGAGCGGATTGCTGCAGGCGCCCCCCAGTCGGCAGGTGTTCCCCGGACATTGCTTCCTCCGGCGTTGCCAGAAGCTTCATCGGGCCAGACTTTGAAGCGCCGTTTCCACTCGAGGTGGCACTATAAACGGATGCGTAATCGCTGCTACTAAGAGAGCTTGAGGTGGCATTATTTTTGCCGTACTGTTCCACCAGAACACCTCCGTGGGTTCTCGCGGAGGATGGACCATGTGAGGCGGTATTTCCGAGTGCGTTCGTGAACCCCGTTGCATCGTACAGGAGCATCCTGTCGTCATCCTGCTCTTCCTCCTCCTCATCATCCTCATCATCATCATCTTCCTCGTCTTCATCATCGTCTTGCAGCTGACCTTCCAAAGGAGTTCCATCCGTAAGAGCCAGAAAATCTTTCAACTTACTCTTTACTCTCACCTCCGGCTTGGCCAGGGCACGTGCCGTCGATAGATTGTTCCGTAGATACTCGCTCGAGCTCGAACTGGTATTGTTTGCCGCCCACTGACCTCTGGTTCCTCCGGACCAAACGTCCTCCAGCTGGATCAGGTTCGAGGTGGCCGTCTCAACCGTGCTCTCCGACATGGCGCTCACCTTCGCGGACGACTCGTGGAGACTTTTCGTGCACGACTTGGCCCGCTTGTGTCGCTGGTTTCGGCCACCAAGCTGCCGCCGTTCCGACACCACCTGCTCCTGATCGAAGTGTTCGTTCAGGAAACTATCCAAATAGGCGAGGTTTTTGGTGAGGTCCAGCTCGGACTTGTAGCTCTTGTAGACAATCTTCTGGCTAAGGTTGGCCGACTCGTTTTCCTCGTACTTGTGCGTCGCCTTGATGAGGTCGTCCAGGTTGTACGAGCTGATGTGTTGGTGGTGGTGGTGCTGCTGATGGTAACCTCTGGACCCGGAACGTGCCCTTCCGGAGCCGGTTCCAGCTCCACCACCCGCTGCCAGCACGAGGCGACACTTTTGGCCAAGTTTCAGGAAATGAGATTTCGCTTTATTGAAGTACTTTCGCTCACTTTTCCCTACCCCATGGGGGGTCCGGTGGGATGCGGATCCTGCTGGTGGCGGCACCAGGACGGCTCCCGCAGGCACTCCCCCGGACGTGGTAAGCTCGTGTTGTGGATGGAATCCATCGAAGTCCTGCTGTTGCTGCTTCTGATGAAGCTGCTGGAGACTGGTTTTATTGGGAAAATGAAGATTTATATTTTTCAACTGCGGCACCTTCTCTGGCCTCGGGCGTCCCTTACCACCGCTTGCCGGACCAAACAACGCGGGCAATTGGAAGGAACGGTCGTGGGGTATTTTATTACCCATCTCTTGCCCGGTGAACTCACCCCGGCCAATGGCGTTCGAGGTGAATTGACTTTTTTTATTGCCACCCAACCAGCGTTTCTTGCCTTGGCGTTTTCCACCCGTCTCTTCGCTCCCCAAGTGGTCCGCTGGGAAATCAGATCCATCGTTCGCCGTCGGTTGGATGTAGTCCTGGCGCTGGAAGAATTGTATCGGCACGGCACCGGAGCTCGATTGCCACTGGAACTCAGCGGTTGCGTGGGGAAGACTCATGCTCAACCGTTCACTTTCCTCACACTGACTCCAACCGTCGTCGGGATCATCATTGTCGTCGTCCTGGAACGCTCCCCAGGTGAGTGCTGGAGTGTTCGATTTTCTTCGACCCCCGGACTTCCGGTAGCTGTGACCCAACGTTCGACTATCGCACCAATGCGATGGACCACGTTGGCCAGCTTCCTCCGCCGACGGGCGGATGTTTTCGTAATTGCCATGAGGCGTCGGGGTGGGCTTGTGGTCGATCGCCTTCCTCGGACTTCGCTGCCGACGGCTTCCGTCCGAAGGTCGATTGCCCGGTTCGGTTCGACCACCGGAACCGGAATCGTTATCGTACACTTCCGACCGGCAGAACTCTTCGCTCTCGTTGGTGCTGTGGCTCTGGCAGTCCCTTTCACCGGCGGGCGTGCCTGATTGCGTTAAACCGACGCCATTGTAATTGCGCTCAATGCTTGTGGGTGCTTCTGGTGCTACTTCCTGGTGCGGTGCCGGATGTGAATCTCGAGCTGGTGACAAACGTTCAGCTGTGGCGCTGGAGGAATCGTTGGTGGACGCCGGTGTGTCGGAACCTGTTGGAATCGTACCCGATTTGCCACCGGCGGAAGTTACCTTCTCTGTGGTCGCACCTACCGTCTCCCCGTCGCGGCTTCTTTCACTACCCAACGTTAGCTGATAGAGACCGGAGCTAGAGTTGGCCTTTATCAATGCACCTCTCGCCTTCGGGTACCACCCTCGAAGGGATCCTCCAACTGTCGAGCCGAGATCCTTCCCGGGACGTCGTGGTCGCCTCCAACCACCAGATGTCCCGCTTGAAGTACCCGTGTACGCGGTGCTACTATTACTGCTACTACTCGCACTACTACTGCTATTGTTACCTTTGGTAGGTTCACCACCCTCTGCTCCTGGTATATCGCCGGCCGGTGCCGAACTACGCGACATTAGGATTAACGAGTAGGACTTCTTAAAACTAGTTTTGATTAAAAAATTGCCCCTATCCAGCCGGTCCAGCAACCGGTTGAACCGTTCCAAACCATAATCACTCACTTTCGTCGGCAGGCGCAACCCGGGGTTCTCCTCCATCCCTGCGCCACCGGCGCCCGATGCCGATGCCGCCTCACCCTGGCGAGACCCCTGCGACTGGGACGGAGCCCCCTCAATACCCTCGACCGTGTCAGCCGCTGCCGGCCGGCCCTCACCCGGTGCCGGACTCCCGGTGGAGCCCGCGGTCGAGCCACCGTCCGTGAGCGACTCCTTCACCGTACAGTCGGTCTCACTGTTTGGCGTCTGCTAAACCCTTGTCGGTGGCTGCAATATCATCGCAGCCATGCGTACCTTCATTGCTTCCGGCGAGCCGGGCGTTCCGTTCTGGTGCGGATGGTGCGCGCCATGATGCGGATGGTGATGATGATGGTGCTGGCTGTGGAACCCGGTCGGCGTCGTATAGATCGAGTCCAGTGGCGGCACGCTGGTACTGTCCGAGCGGGACTTTAGGTCGGCCTTTTCGCTGCAAGTGAAAATCGTTGCAAAAGAATTACGAAACAAAGTTAGAACCTTCCAATGGTGTTTGATTTTGCTAGAAGAGTTGCCTGGCGCTATTTAACAAACATAAGAATCGTAAAAACAAATCAAAATTCAACAGTAGGACTGTATCCTGGGAATTGAATCGGTGCAGCTTTGTGAAAACAATTCCTAACAACCAAGAAGTTAATTAACTTGATCTAATCCAACAGAAAATACCAAGATCTTTTCAAGAATCTTTCCCGACGTTTGTAGACACATGCGTTAAGTTAATTAAATGAAGATAAGCGCATTCCAATTCAAAAGGTACGACTGGCATACTGGAAATGCTTTGATCGAATACAAAGATCCTCAGTGGACAGATTTATGTAAAAGAATTTGTAGTGCATGGCTTTCACCGAGCCGGTAGGCATAGTTTCCTAGAAACAATGGTATTGAGGCTTCTATCGAAAAGAACGGTCGTAAAGAACCGGCTTTTAGTAAGGCAATGGAGCACCATAAGTCCATAGTAAGAGTTGTGTTCGTTTAAGGCGATGTGGCTAATGGAAGCACTTCAACGTATTAAAGATTTCCGTTCACGTTGAGAGTTTCCATTTTAGGAGCTTCTCCCTCAGCCGAGATAATGCCAGTTGTTTATTCTTCCTTCGTACAACGTAAGTGCATTGGAAAGCAATACAGAGTTTGGAAACCCTGATTAAATGTCATTACACAAAAAAAGGGTTTGCACTTCTTCGGCGGAGCCTCTCACGGGAGGCTTTTCCGAGACGGAAATGGATGGTCCATTGCTAGATGTGATCTGCAACATTCTATTCTCTGCTACGGCAGACGCTCTCAACCCCGGGCTGGTGATGCCGGGTTGGCCTTATTGTGCCAGCCCGTTCCCAGGAGATTTCCGGACTCCGGTTGGTCGCTTCGCTGTTCCCTTCCGTCGGCCATTGTTGCCCACTTGGAGCCGGCTGGACTGTGACACGGGACGAACGAAACCCATTAAGAGATAAAGTTGTAATCCGAGCGACGATCTTGATGGCAAAGGATGGATGGATGGTGCCAGCGTTCCACAAACGGGTGCTGATACAAGGTCTACATTCCAACCGTTGCCTCGGCGTTGTAGCTCAGAGCGATGGCACATCTGTTCGTAGTGGCACAGATCGGCCATGGTGGCAGAATTTGTGGCAATCCGGGAAAAGGCCTGTTCGGTTTGCACCCGTTCGGACTCACGCCAAACTTTACGAAACAACCGTTGGTTGAGATCTAGTGCCAGACGGAGTCTTTGTAACGCTCAGGGGAAGATGAGTTATCGAGAGAATGAAAACGCTAGTGACTGGTAGCGAGGCCTTGTAGTAATTAATTAGAAATTCAAATTACAAAGTCCACAAGCTACACCAGGCAGCATTTAACTACCACATCCCACGAAAAAGGCTTGGTATCGACATTCATCCTGTTCGATACGAATCGCCAAGGGGACAACACGCAAGAGTAATTCCATTTGGTTCTGGAAGGAAAGTTAAATCCTACTTTCAGATCATGGATTTGAAAACAAGAACTCCTAAGCAAACAGGTCGGCAGCTATGTTTTGGAATGCTCTGTAGGCTCCAAGTTTCTCGCCGCCGGGTGTTAGGATTAAGGACACAGGCGCAGATGATCTCTCGACACACCCTTACCCGAAGAGGATCCACTTTTGTCACCGAACCATTGTTCATTTTGTTTATATTTTTCTTTTCCTTCGAATCGTCCAACCTAAGGCGATTTTTCTAGAGGTTTCAAGTGAATCTGGATAGATTTATTTCAATACACACGCTATCGTATCCAAAGTGAATCCTTGGACATCTCCCGTAGGGAATTAGATCGATGCGAAATGTGGGTGACGATTTGTGCAATAATCTTCCATCTAATACCCAGAGGACACTAGGATACGATTGATAAATCCGTCCGAGAAACAGAGGAAGGATGTGCATGCCTACAAATCGCTTAGATTGAACATTGAAGCTTTCTTGCATTTATCCGTTATGCAGAATTGTAATTTTAATGAAATTTGTTTGCTTTATACATACTGATAGCATTTAACCATAAATTTTATGCAAATTATTTCCTCAAGGCTTGTAATTATTTCGATGAAAACGTTTGAATTACTTAAAAACTGAATCAAAATATTATTCATACTTGTCATGCTTCTGGGAAATGATGGAAGTTGTATAAATTACATGAAAAATTGGTAAATGGTCTTTACTACTATTCAATTTCATAGATAAAACAATTTTCTTGCTAAACTTGTATGGTTTCTATGTAGTTAATGGGGTTCTGCTAAACAATGTGGTAACTCTGCTATCAGCAGCGCGTTCGGTATGTTTTATGAATTTAATTTTTTTTTCGGCGTACGAGATTCATTTGTAATGCATGAGCATTTTAGATGTTTCTTTGTGTAAGAGATTTCATCTTTACATGTATACCCTGCAAATAGACCGATCATTAAAATGTCTAGCACTTCAGCAGATATGCTTGGCATTTTTCATCCCGAGGTAAGAGTATCGCTGGTTACACTGGCAGGTAACGAGGCCTTATGGTAACCCCGCCACACGCATCATCATTAACATGATAATCTGCTCGGCGAGCTGATATTTATGGCACTGCGTCGTCTTTATGCTTCGCTGATATCGCACCCCACCCTCCCCAACCCCGTTCGAGCGCCATGTCTGGTGAAAAGAAATGTACTGCACACAACACCAGGCTCTTATGCTTCTTTATCATATCAATCAACACATTGTAAAGCACCGCCGTGTGCTCAGCGCAAAACGACCATCAGTTCAAATTGCCACCAAAAACCGGTTGGTGGGGGAAGGGCCGGGGTTTTTCTCCCGCACAAGGACGACCGTTACCGGCAGGTTAAAATCACTCACTAAAGGTGCCAGCCTCGCTGGCCACCATTGGGCCCGGGCGCTGGTTTATGTTTGCGTTTTTACATGCATGCATACTTATGCTGAAGTTTATGTTGCGCTAAAGCGCGTGCAAAACCCACTCCATCCAATGGCCATCGTCTCGGCTCGTGGGGCGGGAAGGGGAGCATGGGAGGATACGGGAGGGCAGCCCATTTTGGCGTCCCTCACGAACTCGTGAACAGAATGAAGTTGTCGGCGTCGGTCGGTGTTGATGTTCATGATGCTGCTGCTGCTGCTGATGCTGATGATACTTATGATAAAAATCCTTTCTACCGTGTAGCATGGAAATGAGGATGATGGAACCCTCCGCTTATCCTCTCACGGTCCCCACGGCTTTCCCTTCACCACTCATCCGTCCATCCGACATTGCCAATAAAACGGCCTGGGATTGCGAAAATGGGTGTGGGTAGGTTTTCCACGTTGTTTTTTTATTATTTCTCTGTTACTCCTGTTTTTGAGTGCTATCCCATTTGTAGCGCCATAATGCTGCGATTGCACGGAGTAAGTTGCTCATCGTCAGCACCGACACCCGGTAAACGTGTGCGCCGATATTGTCCCGAGTACCCTGCATTTTCCTGCATGGGTTGGACTGCGAGGCTCATTTCCTCGCTGACGTCCTGGGCGGAAGCGTGCCTATACTACGTACTACGTTTTGGAATACGGTCGGCGTCGACCCGGGAAGAGCTTTTGCCAGCAAGAGGACTAGAGTTTTGCATCCATTCCTTCCTACCCGAAACCTTCCCGTTGAACGTTCTTTGCAGCGACCGGCGGCGTTGTGCAATGGTTAGCTTAGCCATTTTTCCTTTCCCCGTTCCATGGCTTCTCAACGCGGTCCGTTTCGTTTAGGTTTTGCTTTTAGTTTCGCCCTTTTGTGGGAATGCTTTTCATAACCACATCCGCACACACTTTCAACCTAAGTCCCCGCCGACGTCGATCCAGATGCTCAACCTCGAGTGAAAACTTTCATTTTGACACATGACAAACATAAATGCCACATAAAGGAAAATGGAATTGCATCAGCACACCTCCCCACGGTAGGTGTTTTTCCCAAGGCGCCCAAAACCGCGTTTCGTGGAAAAGAGTACCCCAACATCGTTGTTTTAGGTTCGAGTGATGGAATGTGTTGTCGGACGGTGAAAAGATTGTAATTCCCGAGTGCATCTCGCCTTCTGGACGCGTATTTGCTTGATAAAAACAACTTCATCCGTCGGTCGCAACAATCGCTCTCTTTTCCTTGTCGTCACATTTTCCCGGATCAGCTGACAAAAATATGGCTCCCACCATCTAACTTGTGTGTGCGTTTTTGTGTGCTCGAGCCTGTTGAAACATAAGACGGTTTCAAGCACGTTCGCTTTTGCCATATCAGGATCAAAGGATTCCTTTTCCTCGAACCGCAATACCGTGCGAAAGGTGTTGTTGCCGGTGTTACCATCCTGATGGTACCGGCTTCAAAAAATAAAACAAAAGTGTAACAAGAGTTTAAAAACAAAATAAAACCAACTTTCGTAAACACACGTCCACACATCAAAGCCGTTCTTCTTCGCACGCGCGCTACGGTGTTTCTCGGTCTTCGGGTTTCTTCCGAGCACTGCGGACAAAACTCGACGCCATTGTGGCCGGGCGGGCCCCACCCCTGGCCGATCCCCAATGTTTTCGGAACTGCTTGCTGCGGCATCCTTAAAGGGCGATGATTAATCACACTTCCTCGTCCTGGCCACTCCCGTTGCTTCGAATTGGTTGGTATAAAAATAAACACTCAATCGAGAATTGACCATTAGTGGGCGGAAAAGAGACGACGGGGGACGTGGAACGTGTCTAGCAACACCTCCGGAATTTGCAGGAGTTAGTTCGTGCCGAGGCCGGCCGGTATGGAAATAATTTGTAACCGGACACAACGTAATTAATTTTGCCAAATTAAAGGGCTCGTGCGTGTCGAGCTGTCCAAGGTGGTCGGATGGAACTTGATTGACTCGTTTCCAACTCAGTACACCCACGTGCTTTAATGTGGTTATGTTAGTTAATTTGTTGAAAAGTGTTAGTTATTACTTCATGTTTGTTTTTATTTTTATAACAGTTCACGGTGGATTATAATGTGGAAAAAAATCGCTTGATTCAAAAACTTTATGAAACACTTGTTTTTAGTTAAGAAAAGATTGAACGTGAAGTGTATTTCATCTTTCAAAGCAATATCATAATGAAACGCTGTCCGAAAATATGCCACCCGGGTATTAAGTATGCCATTCATCGCCCAGACATCATTAGTTTCCGGCGATGCGGAGTAAGTCATTGCGGTGTGGCCGTTCGAGTGGCATCCTACATCCTTCATTAATTGCCAACGTACTCAATTTTTCCGACCCATGGTCACCTTTGCCCGTGGACCGTTCCAGCAGCTTGGAAAAGTGCCCCAATTCCTGGCATGGGAGGAGATATGCCGACGTTTCGCTTTTTTGCACGAAGATTTGCACGGCAGCAGTTTACGATGGAGTCGGTGCGCCTTTCCCGCATTCCCTATACTTCCAGCTTCATCGAAGGAGCTGCCTTCAAACTCGGGAAAGCTCTCGCCCTTCATAGGGCCTTCCCGGCGCCGTAAAACTGCTTATCGACCATTTTTCTTCCGGCCGGGTTTCGTGGCTCGGCTTTTGGTCAAATTAAGGTTAATGCTTGTAAATGACAGCTATATTTGCCGATCGCGCCCACCTTCCGTGCCCCGGGATCGTGCCCATTTGTCGCTCAATAAAAACGTCAGCTCAGCAGCGTCCAGCGTGGGAGGTTTTCCGAAGCAATCTACCGTCCTCCAGCATGGTGCACTCCAAGGGTGAACATGTGGGCATTGTTGCGAGTGTGAATAGCAGCTTCCATTCCCAAAACACGAGCACAATATTCGTTCTCAAGAAGCGAGATCGTTTTCTTCACCTCGGCACGGTCTTGAGATGGAAATTTACCCGCCGGAAGGGGGCGGAAATATGTACGCACAAATGGTATTCTACGAATTAAAGCTAATACATGCTCGGAACCGGGGCCCGTTGTGCAATCGGTCGCATATTTTTCATCCATCCCGTATTCGGGCGCACCAGAGAAAGGAAGCAAAATGTTACGAAACAAGCACGCGGTTGAAGGAAAGTCCTTGCCAGCGAAGGAAACAGAAAGCCAAACGAAACATTCGCAACGGACGTACAATCGGGGGTATTATTTATGATAACGATTAAGGAAACATTTCATTCCACTTAAACCACATTCACTTTATTTTCGCTCACGGAAAAAAATAAACGGGAGAAGAAACAAAACACAAGCGAAGTGCAAGGAGTTTGATTTGGTTCATATTTTTCTTCTCGCTCTCCGTGGGCAAACTCGCACAAGTGCTGACGAGTTGCCATCCTTGGTTCACGTGATGGCCACCATAAGACCAGAAGTAGGAAGAAAAGAAAAAAAGTCATCAAGAATCGTCACCTTCCCTTTTGGCCGATCATAGGGATCTGCGGCCACACAAAGAACCATTCGTTTGCTCAACCGAAAGTACGCACCATCAGCGTTCTACATTGGCCGTGCAATGTTTGACGAGTGTTTCGGCGTTCGGTCACGCCGTGCGAAAACCTTTGAGGAAAAGAAAAATCCTACGGAAATGAGGCCCAGCAAACGGCCGACTACTCTAAGCTATTCAGTACGGGAAGTGGGAAAGTCCATCACTTGGAAAACGCGTGGAAAGCCTACGTTCAGGAAACCGCTGGGAAAGGCTGCGAAAAGCGTCCGCCAGCTGGTACGCAGCCCGGGACGCACCGAACCCGAAGCAAATTGGGAAAAGTAAAATATAGCACGAAATTTGTTTAGATTTCCTCTGTTGCTATCTGTAATTCCGTGCATCGATCAAAGCGAATGCGGCACGACAGAGCTAGACGGCCGAAAAGTTGATCCTTTTCCTCCTTTTTCCTGCTTCCCATTTCTCGCTGGAAGTTGAACATGGGTTCCGGAGGAAATGGACGATGGTTTGGTAGGTTTGCGAGAAAAATGAGTATTCTTTCCGATGAATGCTACACAAATTCCAAGACCAGCAAGAGGTATATAAATAACAAAAACATTAGAAACAGGAATTGGAATGGTGTAAACTATTGTTCAATCAATTGGTTTTCAATGTACTTTCTAATGGTTCTTTGGACTGTCCACAACAACAGTCTTCCAGACACCTTTAATGTAAAAGCTTTGTAAAAACTATTGTTCATGTGATCGAGAATGCCTTCGATGGACGTTTGACATGGTTAAAACGAACGAGCCTTTAAGGCTTTATTCTCCGATCGCACAAGTAGTGGGTCATTGGAACAACTCTACCACAATAGGATATTAATGGGCCACAAAATGAATACGGAAATGTGTGATGGATAGTATGTTTCGGTCCACCTTGCTCTCAACTCTGGAGGAGCGTCGGTCAAAGATCAGAGTGCTTCCAGGAGAAGATTTTGTTGTCCAACTTGATGGACTTCTGGGAAAATAATGTCTTTCCCTATCAACGGCAGGTGCTCTTCTTTTCATCCAGTCGCTAGGAAACGCTAGGGCGGGTTGCAGCCTTTGGCCACATTTTCCCGGGATACGTTGTGTCGTTTTGCGGGCTATAAACTGCTCTACCAAACTGTCCCTTTGTTAGATTCCTTAACAAGATTCCTGATGGGACGACATGCGATGCGTGGACGGTTTTTGCCCGAGGTTTTGTGGTTTTTAATTGGATTACCCTTTTGGGATTTGGGATTGAAGATACCGTTCTTTGAGTTTGCGGCGGTCGAGTGTCAGTATGGACGTGGAGTTCCTGTAACTTCCTTTCAAAGCACCACGATTGACGACTGGAGATTGCCTATGTTGTGGGAAATGAAAAACCACCTGGAAAGATTACAAAGTGTTTTGTCCCATGGGAGTATGAAGTAGTTTTCTACTCGTAGTTTGCAGTAATGCTTTTGTTTCCTAAGAAAAAGATCATAATCCATTCAAAGAGTATTATTCATGAGCACTCAAAACATGTTCAAAGTAAAGTCACTTAGCTTTTCCCAAAATCACTTGAAAAAGCTTTACGTAGGATAAAATAAAATTAACTCAAGTTCATTTTATTCATGTATGCAGCTACATTCCACTTGAGCTTTTGGCTTTCCTTGTTATAGTGAAATGGAAAACGGTCGCACTGAGTACTTAGAAAATCATTTTTCCTCCATTACAGCAGGCACCAGCAGTGGATGAAGGTATCCGAGTGTTCCCTGCCGTTTTAGTCGTTCCAGTGTCGTTTTGCTAAAAGTTTTCTTCCGTGGAACGACTACAGTTCTGTTGGTCCCCCGTTGCGCGCCATCCGGGAAAGACTGTTACCAACCAAGCAGTAATAGCTTCTATGCTTGTAGGGATTTAGAGACGTCTCGAAACAAGGATATGTTCAATATTAAAACGAAATCTTCCCGCTGCAACGGTGCGCACAGGTTGACTCTCATCAGAATGTGCTCGTCCGTTTGGAACAACTTCAAATTCGTGGAGCTCCGGATTCTGCCACGGCCGAAGTTGGTAAACAACCATCAGCAGGATGCGAGCTGCCCTAATTGAATTCTGCTTTAATAGATTTTGGGATCACCTTATTGACCAACGTATTGTGTAGAGCTTATTGAAATTGTATCTTAGCTCGTATAAGACGTTCAGAAAAGTATTCAGAGCCTCTGGGATATGTTTTAGCATTTCCCATTTTTGTTTGGCATCGACGTTAGGAATAAAAGTAACATAGCAAAAAGCTACAATCGTAACGACCAAATCCACGTATGGTGGTGTGCGGAATGCTCAATTTCCGTTCCCTGGTCCGATCAGCGACGGCCATTTCGAATGGTGGTTTTTGTTACGATCTCTGTCACTTGGTTGTTTTAAGACAACACACAAAAAAATCCCCGTCTCAGTTTTCTCCGGCGATTGTTGTAACATGGATTCGATAAGGTAGGGCAAACAAAATAAACCCAGCGAAATGCCTCCGGCAGCGTTACAAAGACACTTCGGGTCGGGTATTCTGAATATTAATAGGATTTAATAAGAGATTTGCGTTCCTTTGGCAGTTGTGGCTCAGCATGTGTTCGTATTTTGTATCGATGTGGTTGTTTTTTTTTTATTTCGTTCGCCCCATCTACTACCGGCTTTCTTTACATGTCGGAATCGTAGAGCTTCTTTTGGCTAAGCTTTGTTGCGGTCGGTTCCAAGAGGCTGCATTTTTACATTCTTTTATATCTTCCTTTTATTCACCCCGCGAGCATCTTCGCTGTTCGCGATATGAAAAGCGCTCGGTTTACACAAGCCCCCAAAAACCCGAACCGATGTTGTCGGTCTGTTGTTTTGTGGCCAAAGCCAACAGCACTGAAACTTTTATGTCCCTTCTGGAGCGTCGGTTGTTCGGTGTTTTTATTTTTCGGAAGTCAGTCCGACCGCCGCGAAGATGCTAATGTCATTGTTTAGGCGGATCGTAAAAGCTTCGTGAAATATTGATGAAATGTAAAGCTGGATGGAAGGAAAATTGAATCATTGTTCATGGTCAGCGAGGGATATTGGTTGGCCGATTGGTAGGTGGGCGGTAGGGTCGGAAAACTGAAGAAGGTTGAGTGAAGGTTACGTAGAAAATATTTTCTCGGTTCGGTTGTATTTTGAGATTTCGAAGAAAATAACTTTTTCTTTTTACCTGTATGGTTTTAATCAATTTTACTATTCACAAACATCTAAAAGATGCTTTGAAACTTCATCTCCGACCCTAGCATCATCCAATATACTTGGAACTAAATCTTGTTCGCATCCCACTTCTCACTTTCGCTTCAAAGTAATCTGATAATGTATAAGGGATATCGGTGTCAGACATCTTTCCTAATGGAAAAATCTTTTGATGCGTCAGGATTTTCCGCCCGCCAGCAAACTGCCGATCCTTTTGTTTGAAAATAAATCAGTCTGCAGAATCGCGATCGGAACGATGAAAAGGGTGCAAAAATTCGAGCGCCACACGATAGCTGGTCAAAATCCAATTTCGCACCTATCCTCAAACCGCCTGTCTTCTCGGCCGCCATGTGTTAGCCTTCCGTCTATCAGCTTCCGGGATCCCGTATCCGAGAGAGCTCCGGAACATTCGTGTGAACATGAAAAATGGATCATCGTGGCACGCTATTTGTCATGTGATATTTTCAATTTTCAGTGTCAAATGTGCAAGATTTATTGTCAATGGGATGTGTGGATAGAAACGCCGGGACGCTTCAAGGTACCCATATTTTATTGGCAAATAGAACCCGGGAGAGATGTTTTACCTTAGCTTCGATTGGAGCTGGTCTGGGAGGGGTCTTTCGGAGTTCCGTTTCTCGGACTAGTGGAGAACCATTTTCTGTGATCGACGATGCAATTTGGCCAATCCAAGCTATCGCATTCACTTCGCAGACAAACTTATCACCTTTACCTTACTGCCAAAGGTAACGGTTTTGACAGGCAAAGGAAAGATTGTTTTAATTTTTACATTGCCTTTCGCTTATTAAAAAGCCGCACTCATAAACATTTTGTTAAACTTAACAAACTTTGAAAATATTACATTTTGTTTCGAAAGTACTAGCGAAGACCCTTTGGCTAAGGATTAACACCACACTGTACAAACATCCTTTTTACCTTGCTCTCTTTTTTCGAAGGTGGAAATTTCCTTGCCTTTCGTTTGTTGTTTGAGGACTTCTTTCAACTGGCAACGTGAGCAAAAAGGTGACACGATAAACAGAGCCCCCGGCAGCTGACAGCTTCACCGGCTTCTCAGTGCATGCAAAATTTCATTAAAAAAGTAAAAGTTCAAGATTTACTTCCATCATCCCATCTTCCTGTTCCGGGCCCTCACAACCGGAGTCGTTGATTCGTGGGTATGTTTATTTTCGTGCTTCCACCGGTCGACCTTTTCATTGTCTTGTCGTTACTTTTTCTTGCTGTTCGCTTCCGCTTTTTTCCCCCCCTTGCAATCTTTGCGGTCAACAACGACCCTTTGTTGGAGCAGGTCCTTTTGGAAATGCCAACGGCAAGTTTCTGCCACCCGAGGGTAGAACGTAACAAAACCGGACCTACCTTGACAAAAGGTTACCTTTGGCCACGTTGTTACTTGTGCCCGGTGTTTGCGCGAAACAATGGCGAAGATTTTCCGCTTTTCCGAACGTATTTTTGTGTATGTTTGGCCTGTTTTTTGTTGTTGTTGCTAGGGATTCGTTTGCATGTTCGTTGCGGTTAACGAGTGACAAATTTCCGGGCCGGAAACTAAGAACATAAACCGGCCCAAGAAAGAATGTTTTCTTCTCTTTCGCTCGAGGGTATAGAAAGAATATTTAAATAACTTCCCTTCCAAGCACTGATCTTTACTGGTGAAGAATAATTTAACTCCACAACGAGAAAAGGAAAATGTTAACAAAAACATAGATTGAAGAAGCTTTGGTTGGAAAATAAAATCAAAACAAATCCTCTCCCCACCCCACGTAAAAGGCCAGCACATCAAACTATGTAACGATCGATGGAGCAGGCGTAACAATGCTTGGAACGGGTCTCGATGATGGTGACGCCGAAGACACGGACCCCAGCTGCATGCATAAAATCCGAATCATTTCGTGCTCCGGAAGCCGAATCCTGGGGCCGGCACTTGTTGTGGTGCTGCGAGCATCATACATATTCACCAACGCGCGCGTTGCAGCTGCCTGGGCGCAAGATGCTGTCCGGGAAAACTTGATCGTTCGAGCGTCGTTTGACAGAATTTTAAGCTTGATCCCCAGCTTCCAGATCACAGACCGCTTGTCGGAAAGTATAATTAGATTTCCGCTTCGCATCCACTTTCCCCGGGAGCATCTTTGAGCCCGGGAAAAGTGTTGAGGACCGTGCTTAGGGAGTGGGGTTCCGTTTCCTCCGCATGGAATGGGAATGCTCGAGCAAAGTCGAGTGTCGGGCAACAGTCGAGTATTTGCCGCCACTCGAGCGCCTCAAAGGGGTACTCACCTATCCTTTTCCGACGTCTTGTAGTTGTTGCGATCTGTGCAAAAAAGGGGGGCGAGAAAAGAGGAAAAACGGTACGTGAATAAATGCATGAAAATTAAGAAACATTAACACACACGCTCCGATGTGCCTTGTTCGATCTGTTGCCAGTATCGGTCCCGGGACCGCAACGCGGGCAACATTCGGCTGGCGCTGACGGGGGGTTTGCCCATCGCATATTTGATTTTATTCGTTTTATTTCTCAGACACGTTGTGCAATACTTACTCCTGAAGCAGCATTTTCTCGCCCGTACCGCGTAGATGCAGAGACAGATGAGGATGAGGAACGCCGCCAGGCACCCGCCGGCGATTCCGAGCAGGTAGCTCAGCTCCAACGGTTCCACTACTTTTGATTCGTACGAGTCAGCCAAGGGACGGGGCGAGGGTCGATCCGGATGAACGGGCGTTTCCGGTCGAAGAAAGCGTGTGAGAAATAAGAAAATTAATTAAAGTTCAGAGTTGCTCGACAAGAAAGGCAGCCTGGGACAGCGCACAAACACGAACACACATGGGATTAAAGAGTACGACAAAGGAACAAGAGACATTGGCGTTCGGGTTTTCTTGTTCCTTCCGGTTGAAGCCAGCGGGCAGGGAGTTGATGGGCAAACACAGCTCGAAACCCTCGATGTTCACAACAAACCGGGTGACATCTTTTTCCACCGGGTGTTTTCCACCCGAACGGGGTGAGGAAAAGTTTGTGGGTGAACTTCTCATTCTGTTTGCCAAACGCCCACACCAACGCCATCTTTGCGTGGGGACACAAAATGTTCACGTTCACGGCGGGTATAAAACTTTGACGATGCTGTTTCTTTGCGTACGCGTAATGGCTTAATTATGATCATTTGTAATGATTGTAATGAGCGACAAAGTTTTGCCTGTTCGCGTATACTTTCTCGCAAGCGGAATGGAAAGCGGCACCCGCAACTCTTTGAGACATTTTTCCCGGGCGGAACTTCGGTCGGCCACGTACGGCAGAAATGTCTCCGGTAATGTGCACAAAGAAAATGGCAAATGGCTGCCTTTGGGCGATACGTGAAATCACGTAGAAATCGTTAAACCGTGCCGGAAATGTATTCGGCTGTGATTGTCAAAAGGTACGTTTAAGGGTAGATGCATGAGAGTACCAAATTACTTGAACCTTTATTGCAAACGAGACTATTTCTAGAGCAAAAGACACCTGAGCTTCTAGAAAGTTATTAAGAGCCTCAGATGAATGATTTAAAACTTACCAGAGAACATTCCTTCGACACGCAGATTGATCGCATGCCGATCGGTTCCACGATCGTTTTCGACCACCAAGTAGTAAGGACGTTGATCCTGAAGGTCGGCATCGGCGATGTGCAGGGTGGCCAGATAGCAGTCCTCCCTGCTATCCTGCGTTACATCGTCCACCCGGTAGCGACCTATAAGAGGCAAATTTAAGCAGAGCTTTAGAATCAATTAATTCTTATACAGAAACATTCTTCGCCTAGCTTACCGATGCCATTGCCAGCCTCGAGCCGCAGCGAGCCCCACTCCCAGGCGACATGCCGTGGCCTCGGATCGGCACAAACGATCAGCGACAGCGTGGCGGAGTCACCTTTCCGCACCGACACCGAGTGCCCGACGGCTCCGCCGGAAGCGGATGTGGTGCGCAGGACCTGCGGCGCTCCGACGACCTGCAGTGCGATCGGATCGGAGGTGGCCGTACGCTCCTGGCCGTTGATGAAGTTTGTCGCACGGCACTCGTACTCGCCCTGGTAGTCGTACGTGACGTTGTCTATCACCAGCCGCGACTCCCGTCCCCGGTCGAGGAAGGGTTTCCCCTGTGTGGAAATTCTGCGTGGGAAAAATCGAGGGACCGGATAAGTTGCGATGGTGTGAAATGGAGCGGGTAGGATTGCCTCCGAAAGGTCATGTGAATGGAAAACTTAATGAATTATTGCAGTTAAGAAAATGGTAGCCTTAGAACCAGGGAAGTAGAAAAAAAACCATCTGAAAGAAAACCTTTAACAAACCCTAGTTGCGAGTATTTTTCCTGCATTCTGGGTTGTGTTTTTAATTTCTTTTATTTTTGTAAAACCTGCACCCAGGCAACCTTTATTCTTCCCCAGTATTCACCCTTCGTCTCGAACGGAAAGGCGTTAATGAATTTTAATTAAAAATAAAGCACGCTTCAGTCCATCGTTGGAAGCTACGCTGGTCTGAAAGGCAGGTCCGGTGCGGAATAAGGTCGTAAATAAATAAGAAGAAACAGATGCATAGGACGGAAGAAAATGAAAAAAAATCTGGCCCCCCTTCGTGTAGTTTTACTTGTTGATGTCGACATCTTTAAGATTTGTAAAACCTTCATCCGACAGTGCAATCAACACTTCATTGTATTTAACTTCTGGAGTTTTTAATCGGAAGCAATTTTTACATATTTTCTCCTAATAATTTCTTACATAAACTTGGTTCTGATGAATAGTAAAATCTCCATGACTTTATTCAAGGAAATCATACATGAAGATTCATAAAGGAAAATATGGAGGCAGATCTATCGATTTAAATAAGCAATACAAAAATAATTTATTAACAAGACTACGAACAAAATGAGACTATAAAAATTTCATCAATAAATTATAACTCTTAATGATCTACACAGAACATACCTTTGGACCCATTTGTAGGTTGGGGCCGGATTTCCTTCGGCCACGCACTCGAACGCGGCAGGACTGAACAATGGCGCCGTTGTGAGACGATCCGGTCCCGCTGATAATATTTTCGGTGCATCTGGAAAAATTATAAAAAAAACATCAGTGATTATGCGAGGCGAATGGGATTTATATTATTGGCGTATAATTCCTTCGATGTCAACGTGACGAGATGGGTGATACTCACATTTCACGTCCAACTGGACGGACATCGTCTCCGACGTTCCGACGGAGTTCTGCGCCTGACAGGTGTACATGCCGGCATCCCGCCGACCAACCGGACGCAGTTGGAGTGACTCCTGAAGACTAGCAATCTCCGACCGACCGGCCCGACGCCACACGATACTGGCCGGTGGATTCGCGTCGGCCACACATCGCAGGATCAGCGAGTCCTTGCCCTCTTCGAGGTCGATCTGGGGCGCTCCGAGCAGCCGAACCGAGGGTGCATCTGTGAAGGGGAAAAGAAAGTCGAAAACGGGACGTTAAAACAAACCTTTATCCAGCGAACCCAATTAACCGGGCCGACAATTCGAGTGCATAAAATGCACCAAAACATAACAACAACAGAGGCGGAATTAAAACACAAAAGAAGGGACAGAGCCAAGCTCCCGGGCATAAAACAGCGGAAACACAGTGCACTACAATGCCGGATTTATCGATTTCGGTCACGTCGTACCCGGTTGCAGAAGACGAAAATTAAAACGGGACTGATCCTGCCATGGGTACAACCGAGTGGTCCATTTTTGTTGCGACTCCTCTTCTCCTTCTGCTCATTAATTTTCCACTGCCACTGCTGCAGCTCGCGGCCCTTTTTATGCTCGCATAGTAAATATATTATGATTTCAAACAAACGCACACAACAAAAAACCTTGTGCGGGTCCGGCCTTGATCGGGTCAACTGTCAACTGGCCAGGAAATCTCAATATGAGGTCAACTGAACTCCAATCCACCCACGACCGTCGATAGTGATGTCGAGCCAGTTTGAAAAGCAGAAACGGCGGAAAAAAACAGCCGGGAACTTAAAGGAAGGGAAAAAGAAACAAGAAAACAAAATGACTCCAATGCGGGGAGGGAAACAAAAAAGACTCTGACACGACGAATTAAAATACCATCACCGATGCACCCGATGCATGCCCGAAGGCGAGGCACCATTGCTCGAACGTGCGCCAGTATAAATATTTATTGACGCTGATAAAACAATATTAATTGAGGTTGAATGCAATGAAGCGTGGAGAAACTGGAACGCTACTGAAACGACGATCGGGAAAGAACATGGAGGATTGCACTTCGAAGAACTCCTGTTCGAATCAGAGGGAATCCATGAAGTGGTGGATCCCAGCATTGGAAAAGACACGGTTAAAGCAAGAGGAGCCGATTACTCAAACAATAAAGCTGAACAATTGAGTGCACGTTTCCTGACCCTATTGTGAGAAGGAGATTCTTAGTAATGAGCCAAACATTTGCAAAGGAGTTTATAAATCCTGTTTTTGTCATATTGCGGTTGTATTCGACATTATTCGATGTTTATTTTATTCGATATAACCACAAATACATACTTAAAAATTGTTCCAAAAACATAAGCAACAGAATAAAAAATTTCTAGATTAGTGTAGAAGAACCAGATAACTTACATTTCACATCAAGACGACCTTCGACGGCCACGGAACGGGCCGCGTATGACTCGTGAAGGGCGAGACATTTCAGGATGGTTCCGTGCCGTTCCTTATTAGCCGGAACTTGGACCACGGAAGCGGCCGACCAGGTCCGGGGGTTGTCCGGTTCCGTTGAGTTGGTTTGTGGGTGAAGGGGAGACACTTCTTGATCACCTGAAACAAGAAAGATTGGAGAGTTATTAATAATTAGATTTAAGATTTAGATAAGAAATTAAAGAGTTTAAAATAAAAAATGGCATCAAAGAAGATTCAGAACTCTTCTATATTCTTTTTGCAGGGAAGAGAAATATGATTTCGAAGTTACAAATACTCGTTACTTATTTTTTCTCAATTTTATTTTCCCTTCTCTCACTCAGTGAGGGTTCGCGAGACTCGGGATGGCTGAAAATGTGCAATTTTGTAAGTAGACTTGAAGGTGCCAGCACTTTGAAGTGCTCGCCGGTTTGGCCTTTCGGTGAGGGCAGACAAAAAAGCTGCGAAACATTATTGCATCCACGCGGATGCGCTTTTAAAACCGCGCTCTGAGACGATGTAAAGTATTGCATCCTGGGCAATGTAAACATCGCGCCAAAGGGATCCTTCGCTACGCGCTCGAGTGGCAAGCAAGCCCCTCTCGTAGGGTGCAGATTTTCATTTTAAAATTCCATTAAGTTGCTTTTAATATTCGCCGAGCACATCTCATCTCACACCGTACCAAAGAGTGGTTCAATGGTGCAGCGTAGATGTAAACAAAAACCCCAATCCCGACGGCTGTGACTGTGTGTATGCATGCTATCGTTTCCAGTGGGATAAATCTGTATTAACCGGAATTGTAACGATGAGCTGGCTCCTAGGAGTCGTGCGTTTTTTACCCCACCATTATCGCGCTTTGTTTTCCGGGTTATTCACGATGAATACCGATTATTATTAGATTTTCTTGAATTTTTAACAGAAGTGCCCTAAACTATATAGACGACTTTCGGTTGCATGATGCAATTCATTTACATAACAAAATTGAACTGGAATAACTTCAGCCCAAATTGATTTACAAGAGATCATATTACGCTGTATGATTTATCCGATCGTTGATTTTTTCGATAACTGATGTTATTTGTTCTTCCCTTCTTCTAGTTCAATTCTGGTGTGAAACGGTTTCAACAACCATTCTAGCTACCTATAGACACTCCCAATCCTAACCGTGTCGGGTTATAACGCTTATGAAAAGCTTCCATTAATTAAAAACTGAGTGAAGCTTTTGCGAAACTCTATATGGGAATATTAAACGCGATCCTGAATAAAAACTGTGATGAATGAACCACTCTAAAGAACCAACAGGCAGTGGGAAAAACTGAACTACTTATCAGCCCAACAATTTATGAATGGTGGATGTTTCCCCGTTGCTTGCTGCTGGAGTTGTGTTATTTTGATTTTTGTTTTCGCATATCTACGATACCGCGAGTGTATATCCAACCACCCGCCTAGAGAACTCCCATTTTCAAACGTATGTAGTGGCACAGGGTGGTTTAAACAGAACAACCAGCCATGCCCGCACCCCTCGCCAACCGGCACCCTCGTTAGCGATGAGTGGTGCGGCCACCAAACACCAAATTTGCATATCACTTCAACGGGATCCGGAATCAAGAACCCTCCGAAATAATACGGTCCAGTGATCCATCTGGGTTCGCCCTGCGGGATGCTTTATGGGTGTGATAGGAGAGAAGGGAGCGGAGGAAAAAAAATCGCTGGGGCAGGTAACGGAACGACTCCCAGAAAAAAAAGAGGAAAAAAGGACACAACATAAAAACAGGAAAAACCGAAAGGCGGATTTAAATTTTAAGCTTATTTACGAATCCGCCCCACCCCATGCTCGCCCCACTCCGGCGCCGGAGGTTGGAAAAACTGCGGATGGCTTTTAGCGATGGTTGTTATTTTCCCGCAGTTCGCGTTTCGGTAGGCTTTTAATTTGCGCAACCCAACCTGTGTCCCTTCGTGTTCGTTGCGTTTGTTTTTTGTCATTATTTCATTTTTATTTAGTTGAGTGCGTTGAAATGGAGTAAGAAGAACCTGGACCGCCTGGAACGATGGCGCTTCTGCATTCGTTACTTCTCTCGGAGTACCTTCACAGTGAATGGTCTGCTGGGGAAAAAAAAACTCCGTTTTGTTTCAACGTTCACCGGCTCGCGATGCAATCGTTTCGCAAAGGATGGTTTTTGCAAATACTCCACGTATGCACACACGCTCGAAAGATCGTTCGTTGTCGAAAAAGTCAATACCACGGAGCCGGCACGGAAACCGCGGAGATAGATCTCCCCGTAACACAACCGGAAACTGGTGTAGAAACTCCTATCTAGCACCGGAATCGGAAACGAGGAAACGCCATCGGTGAGAAAGGAGAGTTTTTTTCGAAGGTGCTTTTTTATTTGTTCTGCAGTTGCACTAAAAATCGAAATCCATGCCTCGAACCAATGCGCGTATTCGAGTTTGCCGACCGAAAAGTGGATTAAAAATGTGCACCGGATTCGCTCGCGAAGTTGGGCGATAAAAATCGGCGATGATGGTAAAAATGATAATGACGGCGGTATGATGATGATCATGGCGGTACTTACCTAGGAACCACTTCAGCTGCGCCGGTGGGTTTCCGTAGTGCGAGACACACTTTACCGTCGCCACGGCACCGGAATCGACCGTCACGTTGTGGCCGGGCGGCACGTGGACGCCTTCGTACTCTAATCTGGGTCGCTGGGGAGGAACTGCGAATTGGGGGGCGAGAGTGGATGGAAGTGCATCGGAAAACTGCATTAGTCGAGTGGATATTGCATTTCATTACGGTTGCAGCCAGCAGTGGGAGTTCGGTCGTGCGGTTCGGTTGGAATAATGAGGGTAAAGTGCGGGTTTTGCTTTTAATATTTCTTCCCAAAATGAAGCACTTTGGGCTATTCATAAAAGTGGTTTAAATGACCTACTCAATATTGCATAAGGTATTCACGAAATGGAAAAGTTTGATTGAAAAATTACAGTCTTTCTATCAGTTGAAAGATGTTGATGAAATGTAATCTTTGCTAGCAAGTTTGAAATAATTTCTAAGCTTCAATAAAGTATTTGCTTCAGAAATTGTGGAGACACACTGATTTTGGAAATAGAAGTTATAATTCAATCCAGCATTCCTTGGCAATGTAAATGAATCTGACCATAATTAAATTAGTTTTAAAACAAACTTATCTTCCTTTGCTTTAATTGCTTATATTTGGACCAAAGGTTGGCCACACCGTAATACTCACCTCGCACCACCAAACGCACCGGCTGGCTGGTGAGGGCGTCCTGCGTCGTAAAGTCGCTGGCCGTCACCTGGCACTCCCACAGGCCGTCGTCGAACTCGAGCTGGGCCGCCCGGACCCAGAGCGAGCAGTCGCCGCCGACGTGTGCGGTTTGGCCGATGCCGTACTGGCTGGCCCACTCGTACTTCTTCGGGTAGATGCCGACCGGTTTGTTGTCCTTCTGCCAGGAGCAGACGCCACGCTTGTCAATTACTTTGCACACCAGCAGCGCATCCTGGCCCGGGTTCACCTCGGTGTATTTGGGCTGCTCGGCGAACCGCTGCAGTCCTATGGTCACTGTACGAAAAACGAGAGAGAGGGAAAGTATGAGTATGAGAAAAATGAAAAAAGGGAAATGATAAAGAATCGGCCATCTCGGCCAAAACAACGCTATTAGCATCGCAATTAGTCCAGCTCTCGGAACGCTTGGGTCGGTATCGGGGTTTGGGAGCCCAAGGAGAGGCTCAAAACCACCATATGTCTCGCACCGAGCGAGCTTCTGACAGGTTGTGGCTTGGTGAAATATGACTTATCTTGCCAGTGGGGAAAGGTTTTTGGTTGGGCAGAGAGTAAGAGGAAAAGAAAAACATCCGATCCGATGGACCTAACATTCCTGGCCAACTGCCAACAAACAACGAATGGAGTAGGCAGCATTGGCAGCCTCTCCGACAAAGAATATAATCCTCGTCTAGTCCTGGGAAACGCCCGAGAACACCCAAGGTAAGCCGTTAGCAAGAGAGGAGAAATTTAAAGTAATCGCTTGGACTCAGGATATTTAAATTATGCATGTTCGATTTCAGTTCTTGGAATTGAATTTTCCACACAAGATGTATGTTTTCTTGTTTTCGATCAATTAAAACTCGGATACATGATGCTATGAATTTTAAATCGGCTTTTTCCGAGTAAGCTGTTTCCATGATAATATTATCCCAGATTCCACAATGACTCTGAAACAAGAAGACACAGTCGCAAGACATAAATCATCAGCGATGGTTTCTGATACTCTGTTGACAAATTGAATATCAGCAACGAGTGAAACCTTGGAATACGGCACGCGATGGTGGGGTTACCATCCTACCGCATCATGATGGGATATTAATGTTCGGTAATAAAAGTAAATTAATCACGAAATAAAGACTCGCTCCGGAAGGGTGTCCCCGGGGACGTGCCGCTTGATTAGGTTTAATTTACGCGCCGCGTATTTATAATCCACGCCATCCAAGTTTTTCGGCCACTAAATCAGACGGCTACAGTCGGCCGCGGATATCCATTATTCAACCGGGCGGCACCGCCGCTCGATGCAAGTGGGTGGCAAAAGCAAAACGGAATGAATATTTAGAGACGCCCAAGCCGTTTCCGGTTGGTAGTAGTCTTTCAAACCTATCGTCAATGGTGATCCTTCCTTGCCCCCGGGGAAAGTACTGCGCCTCGATCGAATCCAAAACCCGGGACGAGGACCTTGCAAGGATTCCTCGCTTCCGAACCGGTTTTCCACCGGATTCACTTTGGGTTCGCTTCGTTCCAATTCGGTTCGGGTAATGAGTTTCTCTAGAATTAATTAATCATTGATACACCCTGACATGAACGATTTATTTAAGCGTCCTTCGGTTTCCAGCCCAACCTCGGCCCGCTTTTCGGATAACAAAAGGCACCCGAATGGCAAAGGAGATTGCACTGCCAAATAGTGAAGTTATTTGAGGCAAAACGAGTCGAAGGATAACGGGACGGATCGGTCGTTTCGGTTTTATCCATTTTTTACCACCATTGGTTACAATTTCGATGCGGTTTTTCTCTTTCTTTTCTTCGGCCGTTTGAAAAGCCGTACCGAAAAATGCGCCCGCTTCTGGATGGATCATAGAAACACTGACCCACAAATCGGGAAATTGGAAGAAGTCGTTCCGGGGGGCTGAGATTGGAAAACTCGAGGAGCGAAAAAAGGCCGTTGGGTCATTTGTTGGTACGCCATCGAACGAACGCAAGGACGAGGAAGCTTAATGATCGCCGAAATTAAAATTAGCTTCGGGTGTCTCTTAATGTTGCAATTGTACGATTTCATTCCCTCTCCCGCAACGTTTCCCCCTCTTTCCGAATGGTACAATAGCGCTGGATTTTCTTTCCCGTACCTTCCCGAAGCTTTGGCTCGTTGATTCCTTTTTGTGTGCCGGCATCGCCCTGTTCAAACTGTTATCGTAACGATGCGATCGTCATTCGGCGCATTTGAATGGAAAAATTTCCAACCGTAAGATTATACTTTCATTTCCTGCGGCTTCGCCATCCGCTCCACGAGCGCTTTCGTCTCACTACCGCAAAAAAAGCCTAAGAAAACATCGACTTCAGAAACCCAGGACCGACGAGCAACTCTGTGGAAGAACCAGGAAAAATACGGTCCGTCCGGGAGGAAAATAACATTCCACAGCTCGCGGCGTTCACCAGCCTCCGGGTCCTCCCCTCCGGCGGATAAAGGAATGGCGAGTTTTTGTCCTCCCCGTTGAAGAGAAAATGGTACACCGAACGGAAGTTATCCGCTTTTGTCGAGCGCAAAATCGAAAACTGGACGCAATGGCATGAAAAATGCTTCTCACTTCGTCGTCCACCTTTGCCCGGGGTTTCCTGGCGACGCGTTCGCTCGTTTGGCTCATCATTATTTTTCCGAAGTAAAATATCGGTCACATTGGGGAGCTTGGAGGGGGTTTTCTCATCTTCTCGTTTATTAAAGCATCCCGCCAGGCGTGGGAGAATCATTTGGATTGAGTGGAAAATTCAATGCGTTTTTCTTCCCATTGCCTACCGACTGGATAATTCCGGTGGTATCCGCTACCGAAGTTTCATGTCGATACTTTCTTCTGTAGAGCTTTTGCTTTAACAGGGAAAAAATTTGGCTACAAACCCATCGATAACTTTTTCGCCTTTCAAAGAGTTCGAATGCATACCGACGCGGGAAAGAGTAACGAAACTTACGAAATGCAACCAGTTTGCCAGCACGCCAGTTATGTTGAAGTTTTTCTTTCGCCAAGTTTTGCCTGTTCAGCTAGCGGCTATCAGCCTCGGCAAACTTTCTGGCCGCTTTCGGTGGGCGAAAAGTGAGAAAAGTTTCCACAAATGATTCCTCCGATCGATGATGTTTTGCAAATTAATTCCAATCGTTCCGAGTGGGTTCGCGGAATTGTGAAGAAATTGTTTATAAATGTTTAGCAAAAGTGGAAAAAGTTACTCCGGGCAGAGGGCTAACTTTGCAGGACGGAAAAATAATAACCATTTCATTGGTATCGGAAAGTTTGAATGTTTCTGTTTGTGTGGCTCAAACAAAACGGTATCCGGTAGAACTTTTCACATTATCGCTTAGAGCTTCACTTCGTGAACCTTGGTTAAGCTAAATGATTGTAAAAACGTGAGCAACAAATTGTTCCATAATAGAGCTGTTAATTGAGCAGAGGGAACCATCCTTTGCAGATATTTGGATGCATGTGTTCCGTCCAACTTGCAGCATAGCAAATGCAACCCTCGCAGACCTCGACGAGACGTGATGCTGCACATTTCGCTAATAACTCGCACCCAGCATCGGGCGACAATAGGGGCCATCAAAACATGTGCGATGTCACCGAGGTGGAGCGCAATGTCAATTGCATTTCGCACGGAACGCGATTCCTCCTCCGGGCTTAAAAATCAGTGCATGTACAATGCTCCCGGTACATTTTCCCGGCGCGCACAAAGCGAGCGGTTTTTGTTTGGTTTAAATGCTGCTTCCATTGCAGAACGCTCAAACGTACGCGAGGACGAGTCAAAAATTGTCCGGAACAGACAGAAAAACGGGCAAAAACAACGGCTTCCTCGATGGCAGCAAATGTTCGAAAGAGGATGCTCGCATCAAAAAACAAAAACATCCTCCCATGGTCAAGCGCCCCCCGGTTGGGCTGGAGATCGTTTCGACGACTCGGAGTGGGCGGGAGTTTTCCGAGAGACCCGATAGGCGAAAGCGCCGAGCCAGCGAAACTCTATCAACATCATCAGCGGACATCATCCTCGTCTGATGAACGTTTTGCTGCCGAAGGGACCAAAGCTGGACACTGCAAACAACGGAGCCGGTTTTTGGCCACCGGCCACCGGGAAATGATCCTCGGCCTTTTCGTTGATGGCCCTTTCAGGTCGAAACAGTTGCCCAGCGGTGGGGTGTTGTTTTGTGACTAGACTTTGCATTTTGAAGAACGGCAGGCAACGACCGGGAAGCACTAAGCGTCGAATCGAAATCGAATCGAGTGCAGGATGTGTGTCACCGTCGTTTCAACGCGTTTCGAGCTCCACTGTCCATCAAGCGGAGCGAGGTAGTTTATTTGGTGCCCAATTTTAATTCTGTGGTCATCCACATCCGCCCTTCCCTGGAGGTGCTGACCTGGTTCTTGTTGTCCTAAAACGGTCGAAGGGAGGGTTCTATTCTATTATTTCGGAAGGCTATCTCCACCGGACTATGCACAATTGTGGCAGCATTTTAGGACTTCTATGGACTTGTTTTTTCCCCTCTTTATCACTCTTCGATCCCTTCTTTCTCCTACAACTTTCCCGCAAAACTTCGATCGTGTTTTTGTTAGTTTTCCGATCGTGGCCGGTTGTATCGGGAAGTTATCCGTTTGTAGGGCCTGGCTGCTTTTTTTGCCCTCGTTTGGTTGCGGTTTTTTCTTACCCCCACTCGGAGCGGGAAAATGACTTTTCTCTGGGGGTGGCCGCGAGTAAGCGATGCTGATTTGGATCTAAAAGTCCCTATCGTGCCGTGGAGAGTTTCGCGGTGCCTTTTCTCCCCCCGTGGCGCAAAACCTCTCCGCCTTCGTTGGTTGGAAGGAGATGTTTATTCGGAAAGTTATTTAACGCTTGGATGCCTGGAGCCTTCCGCCGGCTCGTGCGCGAAGGTAAAATCTGTGAAAAGGTGTCGAAAAATCGGTCTGATTCAATTACAGTCCCTGGAGCCTGTCCTGTCTATGTTTTTTTGTTTTCGTGCCGTCCCGCTGCGGTCAACTCTTCTATCGTTCGCAATTTCGAAAACAAACGCCACTTCACGCCACTTTCGGCCGACGTGGAGTTTCGGCGTTTTGCGGCGCCGTGCACGATTTACCGTTCGGATTTGATTGGAAAAGTTTGCACCTGACCGTGACCACGTGTTCTGGTTGCGTGACACGGTCGAGTCCGCGATAACATCCGGCGGAGGGACGCGTTGTTCGGTGGGAAAATGCAAATAAATCTGCGCACCAACTCGAACCCGATGCAACGTTATGATTGTACGACAAAAAGGTAGCTCTATATGGGAGAGTGGATTTTCTAAATGGATTTTATGACTGTTTCCGAGCGGAGTGGAGATTTGTGTCTATGCGTTTTGTTTCAGTCCGTTTCGAGTGAGTCTGTTTTGAATTCTATGGAGCAGGAATAACGTACCTAACTGACAGATTTATTATCACCTACATGTGCGACTCAAAGCTGCACTGTTCGAAATTGTTGTTCTCGCTCGAGTTGTCCTGCGTTACGGGTTTTCGGTAAACTTGCTGATCCGGTATAAATTCGTCTAAATAAGTGGAACGTAAACCGGGGTAAACAAACCAGATAAAATAGCAGTCACAAACAGATGAAGGCTTAAGGAAAAGCTCTTGTGATTTTAATCAAAATGGGTTTCAACTAGAAAAATAAACAAAGATTGAAGATTCCGTAAAGGAAACTTTGATATAAATTTGTGATGCTAATTTTTCTAGGCAATAAATCACAACAAGCATAATGTGCTAAGACAGCAGAAACTGTTGTTGTGAAAAATTTAATGAAAAGATTTATCCCCATCAAAGGCGTTGTAGAGTTGAGCTTTCTTTTCTGAACTGAGATTACTTACAAATCCGTCCTGCGTTTCATCATATGCCGAGTAGTCAAATCTCGCTGAAAAACATCTCACGTAATAACTTTTCCGTTCTACTCTCGTTCCTTTCTCGTCAGCAAGAAACTGCTAGGGTCGGTAGGACTTTGTACGCATAATAATTTCGCCACCACCCTCATGTCTCCCATCCAATCTGGGCTTCCGGTTTGAGCGAAGCTAAGCCACGAGGTGTCGTTGTGCATTAAGCAGGAATTAAGTCACAACACTCGGCGTCACACGGACCGAACGGACGAAAGTTTCCGGGTCGTGCTCTGCAGCGAGCCGTAGCCGTGATTCGTGAGTTTCATCAAAAGCGGAATGAAGAAACCCTCGTATCCAGAAGGGCCCGCAGGGTAAGTGAGGAGCTCGCTCGGCACGCAACATTTGAAGGGAAAAGGTTTGTCATTCGGCCGCCCGAGGTTTGCTCGCCCGAAGTCCAGTCATTCCCTTCTCGGCTCGCGTCATAAAACCCGCAGCCCATCAACCAGTGACACCTAATATCGTGATGAACTTCATTAACGCACAAGCTTTCCGGGCTCCAAGCAAACACTCTCGAAAACGGCCATGTGGAGCAGCCTCGAACAGCTCCTCGAACAGCTCCTCGGTGTCGTAAAGCCGGAGCGAAACAAACGAGTCCATAAACCATACGTAACTTCTGGCCGAGAACGGCTGGCACCTTCCCCCGCTCTATGTCTGCCCAAGCTGGTGTTCTTGTGGGGGAGAAAGTGCTCCCAGTTCTAATCCCTCGTAAAACTCCGAATGGAGCAGCCAAGACATCAACTCGCTTAATGTTGCATGTGTTCGAAGGCGGGCGTAACGTGTGTACGTAAGCGAAAATCAGTGAAGCATCGTCGCTTGGGCCTTTGGCGAAGAGGCGAGGGAAGGATTTCACGGTGGAGGCGTCCGATGATGATGGTTATGATGGGCTCCTCGCCCGAAAACTGCCCGAAGGAATCATAAATTCCAGTTCAACACCATCGACAAGTGTTGCGAGTGAAAGCAGAAGTCCGGGGCGCGTCCGGGTCCGTAATGTTTCACATTTATGCTGTTCAGCATTCCAATCGGAACGCACTCGAGAGAGCGGCGAGGGGAAAATCACTAGCCCATTTTAAAGGTTCGGAATCCATTTCCAATGCTCGCATGCATATGTATGGCTATGGTTCAAAAGGAAGGAAGAGCTTTGCCAAAGGATCATTGTGTAAACCTTTGGATTGAATGGTTTGTTCATTTTTCACCCCGAACCAACCAGGATTTCCAACCAGCGCGATCATTCATTTCTTCGCAAAACCCAACGCTCCACTGAGATCATCCGTTTGTTGTGGAAAATTCTTTCCGAATGTAATATTCCAAGCCCGGCGGGTCCGGCTCAACGTGTGTTTGGTAAAATTCCATGGATTCGGGCAACATTCCATCAATTTCTATTCGATTCGCAATGGTTTCGATTGCTCCCCGCGCACTTGCTCATAAAGCTCCGCCCAGCCCGAGGATCAAACGGGATGGGAAAATAATAATGTAGCAGCAAAGCAGAAGAAAAACAGGGAAGCGAAATAAAAGACCACCATTCCAGCGTGTGCCATTTTTATACTTTTTCTCATTTTTCGCTCTCGCAGCGATGAAAATTCTCCACCTGCAGCGTGTGGAGTCCGTGCGGAAGCGATGGCCAAAAACTCCCGGAAAAGTTATAATATGTGCTGGCCCGGTTTTTATGTGCTATTTCACTCCGTGAGTGCTCCCAGTGGGGAGATTTTCAAATTGGAAAGCACCATCAGTTGGTCCGGTGGTGAGGGAGGTGTAAGGAGAGTCGAAGGAAGAGGGACGGTGACGCCATGGTGCGAGATGAATCGAAACTGGCAACCGAACCTGGCCTCCGAGCTCCGACGTCCGGTAGCCGCAGTGTCGAGGATATTAATGATAACGTTTATGGGAAAAGTTTACCATTCACCAATGGGTGGGGGGTGGCGGAAATGAATCTCTTTGGATTCGGTGACGGGCGACCGAGGGGTGGGTCTTGGTTGCGGGAGGGCTTGGTCGCACTCCGTGTGCTCGTATCGAATGGATCAAATGCCAGCATATCCTGCTGACCTGAACCTTCCTTTTTCGGGCACATCTAGCAGGAGTCCAGGCCAAAGAGAGGGCACTACGGGAGGGGGGACATTG